>CM062106.1:6270885-6656204 GCA_031163375.1 Conogethes punctiferalis | reverse complement strand
CATTTTAACTAATTAAATTAATAAATGAGAAATGCTACGCTGAGCCATCTAGCCCCAAACTAAGCCGAAGCTTGTACTATGGGAACTAGACAACTAAAAAACTTACTTAATACATTTTGTTTTTTTTTGTAAATATACATATTAAACATAGCACACACCCAGACCAATACGAACAGGACGTGTTTACACACAAATGTTTGTACTGTGCAAGGATTGAACCCACGGCCCTTGTCTCAGCAGGCAGAGGTCACTGTACCAAACCGATCGTCATATTCAATTCAAGTAATAGGGATGCTTACAGGGTGAAAATAAATACATTATATTTTAGTTCGTATTTTAGATTATAAAAATATATTGGACACATATTTTTCCTTTTTTTATTTTAATTAAAAAATAACAAAGATACAAGGCATTTTTTTTTTATTCAAAATGAGTTTGCGCTTGACTGCGATTCGCCTGATGGTAAGCGATATCGTAGTCTATGATGGAACGCGCTCACCCAGCAAAAACCGGTTCACTCTCGCCTTGAACATCGGAACATTATATCTCTCGGGGAACAAGGAGCGCGGCAAAGAGTTCCATAGTTTAGCCGTTCGCACTATGAAGGTAGAAGCGAAACGCGCATTAAAGTTTAGCAGTCTTTGACGTCACTCTGTGTGAAAAAACTCCCACTCTCTGACGTCACGCGTAATTTTAACGAGCTATATCTTTGTAATTTTTGATCTAATTCACAAAAATTAAGAGATGTAGGGCATAACGAATCATCGGTCGAATTGAGCCGCCCGTCCGGGGAAGGACCTCCACCCTATAGAATACCGCAGCCAAATGACCTCCGGGTCGTGTTTCTGCGGTGAGTAGGGTTTCCGGAGCTCGTGGGGGGTTAGGTAACTGACCAGTTACCTGCCCGTTGTCACAGCGACTTGGGCTTTTCTTTCGCTTTCCATCAGGCGTAGGGAAGCCATTATGTCGAGCTACTATAAAAAAAAATATGAAAAAATACGTGTCTATTTATTTTTGAACAATCTAAAAGACGGACTAATACATTTTTACTGCAACAAGCCTATTCTTATTTCCAGGTCCGTTTGTGCGATTGTCCAGGTCTGGTCTTCCCGTCAAAGGTTCCTAGGCCCATTCAAATCCTTATGGGATCATTTCCCATCGCACAGTTGAGGGAACCATACACCACTATCAGGTGAGTAAGATATAAATGACGGAGGGGCGAGCGGGATCGGCGGAAAACTCGATTCGTCCATCATCCGCCATGTTGGGTAGTGTAGGTGTTGCTTGTTCGAAATAAACTCGCAGATCGATCGCAATAATGTTCTTTAAACGAATTCGGTAGTAATTAACAAATAATAAGGTAACACTAACGCGATGCAAATGGATGCAATATGGAACGCGGAGAGTTCTGCACTTGCGTCCGATCAGTATGGCGGCCAACGTTAGAATGCCATATTTCTGAACCAAGCATAGACCACTCCAAGCGATGACAGATGCCAATGTCACAGCTTGACGTTCCGCACCGTCCATAGACATCGACCATAAACGAAAACGAATTACAGGTCACATCGACCATAGACGTAAACAGATGACATTGACCGATGACAGCTACTGTTGACAGGTGACGTTTCGCACGTTCGAAGCGCCAACTCGCCGACATAAATAATAAATAAATCTATACATATAATAAATCTGTAGAGAGGTCAATTCTGTACATGGAATATTTTTCAAAATTACCTATCAGGGGGGTGATTAGTGATCGATACTGATTGAAGATATGAATGAAGAGATTTTTTAATTGATTCGATGATTATTCAGGTATTTAGCTGAAAGGCTAGATCTGCCTAGACTGCTGAGAATGGATCACCCTGAGAATGATGACACCTGGTCTCCGAGGGACATATGCGACGGATGGGCCAAGAAGAAAGGTTATTTAACCGCAAAAGCAGCAAGGTAAGATATATGGGGAATGTATGTGTGTAAGGGAGCGACCTATCATCTTTAGCTCCAAGCCACCCCTCACCTGCCCGTGGTGCATCCTGCCGAATAACAAACGAGGCGCTGACAACCGACTGGTGGCGGTATAACCATCACAATTGAAGGCGTAGCTAAATACCACAGGCCGATGACGGGCAGCAGCTTCACCGGAGCGAGAAGCTACGCCCTGCGATCGCCAACCCGCCTGCCCAGCGTGGCGATTATGGGTATATCCTCCAGATGTTTGCCCTAAGTAGCTTGACTGGCTCGGTGGCTCAATTGGTAGTGACCTCTGCCTTCTGAGCCAAGGGTCGTGGGTTCGATCCCCACACATTACAAACATTTGTTTGCATGAACAGGTCTGTTTGAATTTTCTATGTATAATATGTATTTAACTATTTATTTACAACTAGCTTTCCGCCCGCGACTTCGTCCGCGTAAAGTTTTTTTTTTCCAAAATAAAATTGTGCCTATGTTACTCGTGGATAATGTAGCTTTCGAATGGTGAAAGAATTTTAAAAACGGTCCAGTAGTTTTTGAGCCTATTCATTACAACCAAACAAACAAAGTTTTCCTCTTTATAATATTAGTGTAGAAAATAAAGTATCTAAGTAAGTTTATCATTGGTCTAGTACCCATAGTCCAAGCTTCGGCTTAATTTGGGGCTAAATGGCGCTGTGTGGCCCAGCGTGGCATGTCTTGGGTTATTTATTTATTTACAAAAAAAAAGTGGCGAACAACTGGAGAGGCCTATGTCCAGCAGTGGACTGCAATAGGCTGATGATCTCCGAGAATACGGATGATGACAAGGTATGAAAATGAAGAAAATAATTAGTCCGTCTCTTAGATAATAAAAAAATATAAGACCCGTATTTTTTGTTTTGTCGAAATAACAAGAAAATACTTAGATATAGCGCATTAAAGTTACGGAGTGGGGGCTAACTACGTCACGTTAGAGTATATTTTGTACTCTAACGTGACGTCATGTGACATTTAAAATCAATGTATCTTCGTAAGTTTTTGAACAAGAGGCAAAATAAAAAATACGTATCCAATATTTTTTATTAATCTATCTGATGGACATTAAATTATTTTTTAGTCAACATCCCTATTGTGGACCGATATGCAAAGTTCTTTTTGGTTTTCTTGTCACCATATTGAAACCGTTTTTTTTTTGTTGAAAAGTGCTGTTGTTTAATTTAAACTTTTATAATTTTTTCATTTAATTCCACAGATTGGACCCATACAGAGCAGCTAAAGTCTATTGAGAATGGCTCTAGACGGTAAAATTTGTCTGTGGTTAAGACCTCCCGGATTCACTGAAAATAAAGGTAAGATTAAATAAATATCAAAAAATCAGACAACATCACATACATTGCTTTGTTCCCAAAATAAGTAACTTAATCATTTGTGTGATACCCATAGTATCAGAGCAACGAAATATTGTGTGGCAGTAAGTGTTTGTGTAAATGAGTTAGTGAGTGTGTGTGTATGTGTGTGTGTCTGTGTGAGTGAGTGTTTATGTAACTGAGTGAGTGTTTATGGGAGTGAGTGTATGTGTAAGTGAGTGTTTGTGTGAATGAGTGTGTGCGGAGTGAGTGTGTGACTGAGTGATGTGAGTGCGTGTTTATGTGACTAAGTGAATGTGTGTGTAAGTGAGTGTTTGTGTGCGGAGTGTGTGTGTTTGAATGTGTGAGCGAGTGAGTGTATGTGTGACTGAGTTGGTGTGTGTCTGAGTATTTGTGTGAGTGAGGTTAGGGTAGTTTGATTGGTGGCTCTCTGTACCTTATGTATTATATTGTCATTTCTCTCCGCAGAGTCCTTTGAGTCTTCGAAGGAGATCAAATACGTGAAGTGGGTCCAAGCTCTCACAGGCAGCGAGGGGTCCGAAGCGCAGGGGTCCCCGGACGCGAGCCCCGTGACGTCATCGTCTGAGGGGGACGACTCTGACCAGAGTGGGGGCGAGGATAGTGGCAGTGAAGGGGTGACTGTTGCCAAGAATCAGTTCATGGCGTTGTTGGATGCTGATGATTAGGAGGGAGGAGGGGGGGGGGGGGGGGGGGACATGTATGGAGACATCTGTTTCAAACGGAACTGACACTTCTTTTTTACTATTATTAGTAGAGATGTGCCGATTATGACTTTCGCCGACTAGCCAATTAGTCGGTTGTAATAAGACCGACTAGTCGACTAAGCCGATTACGGTTTCGGGGATTTCCGTAACGCTTCTTTTACGGCTTATTCGCGCGCAATCGCATACGCCGCCTGCGAGCGCGTCGGACGGAACATGTTTTTTGCTTGTGTAATGGCCGAGAGCGGTGTTTTAGTGTAAAAAAGTATTTTTTGTGCATAATTAAAGATAATACTATTATTATTCATTGAAGTGAACAAGTAGAATTAAAATTTAATGAAGGTTTTTATTTCATGTAGTTCCCCCGCATGCATATTATTGAGAAATTCATACAACGTAAGAAGCCGGATAGTCGGCGCTCTTTGCCGATTAGTCGCCAACTAGTCAGAACATCTCTAATTATTTAGTATGAATAACTAAATATGAGAAAACACACTTTTACTAATTATCAACTTATTTATTTAATCATAGACATCTTAACCACAGAGCCTACCATAAACTGTAAAGGAGTGTTTCAGTGTTGCCAATATAAATGGGCACACCAACAACTGCACTTTTTATACAATTTAATTACATATAATATACCTAATAGGCTATTATGGCTAAAAATTGTAATTAGTCCGTCTTTTAGCTTATTCAAAAATAAAAGACACTTATTTTTTTACTAGCTGCTGCTCGCGGCTCTGCCCGCGTGAATGTTCGTATAAAACATAGCCTATATGTTAATCTGATGTACAAACTATATTCCTGTAAAGTTTCATTAAAATCCGTTCAGTAGTTTTTGCGTGAAAGTGGAACAAACATCCATCCATCTATCCAAACAAACTTTCGCAAACAAACTTTCGCGTTTATAATATTAGTAGGATTTGTAAATTCCGAAAAATATAAGACACTTATTTTTTTATTTGTAAATTAAAACTAAATATTACAAAGTTATAGCCCGTTGAAATTACGCGTGACGTCACTCGGTGAGGCGTTTTTACGGGAGCGAGTGACGTCAAAGACCCCACTCCTAACTTTTGATGCCTTGTATCGTTGCTATTTTTATTTGAATGAAAAAAGGAAAAATACGTGTCTTTTATTTTGAATAATGACTGAAATGACTTCATTCTCTCTCTCTCGCTCGACAATAAACCAGTAGCCTGTCAGTTGCCATTTGCATCTCATCATCAGCCCACTGCTGGACCTGGCCTCTCCCAATGCATCGACGGCAATAATTTAGTGCATTTTCAGTAAAGACTGATAGGTAATGATGGCATCTACAGATTACTTTGGTAAAATCATCATCAGCCTATCGCAGTCCACTGCTGGACATAGCCTCTCCAGTTGTTAGCCTTAGGCAATCATCTGGAGGATTTACCCATAATCGTCACACTGTCAGTTGCCACCGCCATGCCGGCCCAACCCTAACCCCACGAGCTCCGGAGACCCTACTCACCGGCAGAAACACGACCCGAGGTCATTTGGCTGCGGTATTCTATAGAGTGGAGGTCCTTCCCGACGGGCAGCTCAATTCGCTATGCCTTACCTCTTTTATTTAATACATACTGTTAGAATGTAAAACATTTAATACCTATTGTAAGTTGTATGTTAATTGATAATATTTATTTGCTTAATAAATCTATTTGTTTTTCAAAGTTGTGTTTGTTTGTGAAGGGAAATGTTGGAAGTCCGTTATTTTTGAAACAAGCGCGCGACTCCGCCGGTAAAGCTAGTTTAAATATAAAAATAATAAATTTCAAATAAAGAACTTTATTACTTGTTTTTATTTATTAATGACATTAAAACAAGATGGTGATAATATTATTATCATGTTCTTCATTTTATTGCAGTATGGAACGTTGATTCTGGCCATTCTGGCTTAACCTGCAAGAAATTATTATAATTTATAGATGGTATAAAATAATAACTAATATTATAAATGGGAAAGGTTGTCTGTTTTTTTTATCGTGGCTCGACATAATGGCTTTCCTACGCCTGATGGAAAGCGAAAGAGAAGCCCAATCGCTGTGACAACTGGCAAGTAACTGGTTAGTTACCTGTCAGTTGCCACTGCCATGCCGGCCCAACCCTTACCCCCCACGACTCGGAAACCCTACTCACCGGCAGAAACACGACCCGGAGGTCATTTGGCTGCGGTATTCTATAGGGTGGAGGTCCTTCCCCGGACGGCGGCTCAATTCGAGCGAATATTCGCTATGCCCTACCTCTCTTAATGTGTCTATGTTTATCTTTCCTTCACGGCAAAACGAAGCGACGAATTGACGTGATTTTTAAGTGGAGATAGTTGAAGGGATGGAGAGTAACATAGACTACTTTTTGCCCATTTCTAACCCCCCCACTTAAATGGGGGGCAACGCTATTAGAGATAAAAGAAAATTTAAATGGCAATAAATAGTAAACATGTACATTTTTGATAATAACTTGCAACACTAGTGTAAGTTGGTAACACTGTTCTTTTTGTTATGTGCACGAGTGAATTATATAGTTATCTGATAAATAAAGTCTACTAGAAAAGGAACAAGATTTTTATCAAGATTCCCATAAACCCAAGAGGTTATGGGCCCAGGAAACTCTGGAAAACAACAAAGAAAAAGTTATATCCATATTTGAAAAATCATTGTCAAAATAACCTCAAAATGGATTCCATGCGGCCAATGAATTTAGAAAAATTTGACGGAAACAATTTTCGTCAATGGAAATTTCAGATAAAATGTGCCCTAAAAGCTAAAGGAATAGATATTTTGAAACCGAAACCACACGGAGACTGTACAGAATGGTTGAAAAGTGACGGCATGGCCATGTTCATTATAACTTCTTCTATGGACTTCAATCAAATTACAATAATAGAAAATTGCGAGACTGCTTTGGAGATTATGTCTAAATTAGAATCTATATATGAACAGAAAAGTGAGCTGTGCAAATGCTAATCCATGAAAAGTTTTACCAATACAAGATGTCACCGGGTGACAGTATAGCTCAACACATTTCTAAAGTAGAAACTTTAGCTAAACAACTAAAAGAAAGTGGTGAAGCAATCAGTGACATGGCAACCATAACAAAAATACTAGGTACTTTACCTTCCAAGTACAGATCACTGCGGCAAGCCTGGATGTCATTGGACCCAAAACAACAAACCATCAGTAATCTCACTGCTCGTTTGTTGGATGAAGAAGCTAGCTTAGCAGGTGAAGAAGAACAAGAGACAGCTCTCCTTGTTGCCAACAAAAGTTTGAAAAATAAGCATAAGCAATATAAACAAGTAGTAGCAAAGGATAGCGACGGGAATCAGAATAATAAAGTGAATAAACATCGGTTTGAATGTTATAATTGTGGCAAGAGGGGGCATTTTGCCAGAGAATGCCGTGCTCCTAGGCAATCCAAGTACAGAAAACCTCGACAAGAAGATGCAGATATGTTAGCATTTTATGTGGAAAATTATTCGAGTGATGCTGCCGAAGAAAATACTTGGATTCTAGATAGTGGTGCCTCTGCTCATATGACATTTAGAAAAGACTTCTTTGTGGAGCTATATGAATGTAAGAAATCATTGACATTAGGAAACAAACAATCTGTTGAAGTATCCGGAATTGGAAAAGTAATGATACAGAGATATGCAGATAAACAGTGGGAGACCAGTGAACTGAATGATGTGTTGTATGTTCCAAGTTTAAGAAGAAACTTATTCTCCGAGGGTGTCATTATAAGAAAATCCTATTCAATTGTCAAGAAGGACAGTAATGCACTGATTTATAAAAACAATAAAGTGGTAATGAGTGGAAAGATAAATGAAAACAATTTATATGAGTTGAATATTAAAACAGTTGTTCCAGATACATGTAACTTGGTTCAAAATAGCCAAAGTAACATAAGAATGTGGCATGAAAGGTTAGGACATATTAATGTGAAACAACTTAAGAACATGAGTGCAAATAGTGTTGTGAAGGGACTAAAAGTGATTGACAATGAACAAAACAGTTTTGTGTGTGAAGCATGTGCCTATGGGAAGCAGTATAAGTTTCCATTCCACAAGTCCGAGCGAGGAGAACTACAGCCAGGTGACCTAGTATACAGTGATGTATGTGGACCTATGAGTACCTCATCTATACAAGGTATGAGATATTTTTTACTCTTCAAGGATGCTGCAACTAGTTATAGGCATGTATATTTTATAAAACATAAAAGTGATGTCTTGGAAGTCTTCAAAAAGTACAATGCTATGATTAGGAATAAATTCATGCACAATGTGAGAACATTACATACTGACAATGGAACAGAGTATGTGAATAAATCTTTTAAGGAGTATTTGGAGAGAGAGGGAATTATCCATGAGCGTACCGCACCCTATACACCAGAACAAAATGGTCGAGCAGAAAGGGAAAACCGCACCTTAGTCGAGAGTGCCCGTTCAATGTTGTATGCACGAGATGTTCCTTTGGAGTTGTGGGCAGAGGCTATACAATGTGCTGCATACATAATGAATAGAACATCATCCACCCAAACTCCTAACACGACACCGTTTGAATTGTGGAACGGGATCAAGCCTCAATTGGGACATGTGAAGGTGTTTGGTAGTATAGGTTATGTTCATATTCCAGATCAATTAAGAACTAAGTTAGAGAAGAAAAGCAACAAAATGATTCTGGTTGGCTATGACAACATTAACTACAGAATGTATGATATGAATACAAAGAAAATAACTGTTTCAAGGAATGTTATTTTTGATGAACATCGTGTCCCAAATACTAAGAAAAATATTTCACAGATAAGTATTGTTGATGATGAAGTGACAAATATAAATGAAACTGAATCACAGGAAACCAGTGTGGATGACACTCAAGTTGACAGCCCAGAGAGTGAAAGTAGCATGCAGAGTTGTTCCAGTGATGACCCAGACTATGAACCATCTCGAGAATTGGTAGATTCGGCTATACGTACAGTAAATTTGAGACCGCGGACTAATAGAAGATATGAAGCAAATCTTGTAGAACTGACATTGCCTCAAACATATGCAGAAGCGCTGAATAGTCCACAAAAGGCTGAGTGGTCGGAAGCTATCATGAAGAAGAATTGTTAGCTCATAAAGAAAACAACACCTGGACGGCAGTAAAAAGGTCTGGTCAAAGAAGCCTTACTACAAAATGGGTCTTTACCATAAAGAGGAATGAAAATAATCAAATTATATGTTATAAGGCTCGTTTATGTGCAAGAGGATATAATCAGGTTAAAGATGTCGATTATCAAGAAATATTTTCTCCAACAACCCGTTATGATTCGATAAGAATTATTCTTTCTTTGGCTGCAAAGTATAACCTAAAAATACAACAGTTTGATGTAAAGACTGCCTTTTTAAATGGGTATCTTGAAGAGGATATTTTTATAGATATACCTGAAGGTTTGTTTATTAAAGGTGATTTTGTGTTAAAATTGAATAAATCATTGTACGGATTAAAACAAGCATCTAGATGTTGGAACAAAACATTTAAAGAATTCTTGCTAAAATATGGTTTTGTTCAATCTCAGGCCGATAATTGTATTTACATAGGATTTTTTGATGGAACTAAAGTATACTTAATATTGTATGTCGATGATGCTCTTGTAATATCTTCAAATAAACAACTTATAAAAGAGATAATAGAATATTTGAAACAAGCTTTTAAAATAAAAGAATTAAAATTAAAGTATTTTGTGGGTATGCAAGTTGAATGTATAGATAACAGTATATTTATTCACCAGGAAAATTATATAAGTCAGATTATTGAGAAGTTTTGTATGAGTGATGCAAATCCTGCTAACACTCCAGCAGATGTTAATGTTATTATTTCAAAGAATGTTGATTCTGAAGTTGCTATTAATTTTCCATACAGAGAAGCTATAGGTTGCTTACTGTTTCTGAGTTCTGTTTCAAGGCCAGATATATCATTTTCTGTAAACATGTTAAGTAGATATGTAAACAATCCAAGTCAACAACATGTAAATTCTGTTAGACGCATAATTAGATATTTAATAAAGACTAAAAATTTGTGCATCAAGTATGATGGAGGAGAGATGAATAGTCTGGTTGGTTATTCAGATTCAGACTTTGCAAGTGATGTTGACACACGCAGATCCACTACAGGATATTTGTTTATGATGAATGGAGGACCAGTCACATGGTCCAGTCAAAAGCAAAAGACTATTGCTCTCTCCACCACAGAAGCTGAATTTGTAGCAGCCAGTGAATGTGCTAAAGAGATATTGTGGTTACAACAGCTATTATCTGATTTAGGAGAGAATTATAATTGTATTACACTAAATGTAGACAATCAAAGTGCAATCAGATTGATCAACAATCCAGTTTATCATAAGCGCACAAAACATATAGATGTGAAGTACAATTTTATAAGGGAAAAAGTAGAAATGGGTTTAGTTAAAATTAGTTATATCCCAAGCAATAATCAATTAGCAGACATTCTAACAAAAGCGTTGCCCACTCAAACCTTTACATATCTAAGAGATCAGATTTTACATAATGTTTATTAATTTTTTTTAAATTGTCACTTTGAGCATAAATAAGTAGAGTTAAATTTTAGTGGGAGTATTAGAGATAAAAGAAAATTTAAATGGCAATAAATAGTAAACATGTACATTTTTGATAATAACTTGCAACACTAGTGTAAGTTGGTAACACTGTTCTTTTTGTTATGTGCACGAGTGAATTATATAGTTATCTGATAAATAAAGTCTACTAGAAAAGGAACAAGATTTTTTATCAAGATTCCCATAAACCCAAGAAACGCGGGCAAAGCCGCGGGTACAGCTAGTGAAATCATAAATAAATAACGCAAGACAAGCCACGCTGGGCCACACAGCGCCATCTAGCCCCAAACTAAGCCGAAGCTTGTACTATGGGTACTAGACAACTGATAATCTTACTTATATACATTTTTTTTGTAAGTAAATACATATTATACTTACATAGAAATCACCCAGACCATACAAACAGACATGTTCATGTGTTTGTAATGTGTGGGGATCGAACCCACGACCCTTGGCTCAGAAGGCAGAGGTCACTACCAATTGAGCCACCGAGCCAGTCAAACCTAACCTAACTCTCTGGGGCCCTCGCCCTGAAGGCCCACTGAGGCCTTCAGGGCGAGGGAGACATGCGCAAAGGGATCTAATTTAATTTAGGTTTTAGTAGGTACTCACCAGCGGCACCGATGAGAAGTCTTGCTGTAAATTAAATTAATAATACTGTTAATGTAATAATAACTGTTAATAGGGTAGATGTTTGATTTTCCATTTTATTTGGTAGCTTCCAAATTGGTTCCATCCTCTCCTTTCCACTCCCGAACAACACGTGCTGGACAGCGTTGTCATCCGCATACCATCCAGACGATGGTGGCGCGCACCAAGAGGTTTAGTTCCTCGTTCTTGCCCCGTGCCCTTAAATCACGGAATGCCCTTCCAGCTCATGTGTTTCCTTCCTCTTACAATCCTGGGTTCTTTAGGCGGGGCGTGAAACGGCATCTCAGTGGGCCTTCAGGGTGAGGGCGACAGGCGAAATAGGTTTGTTCTATTGTGCCTGTCGACCTAACTTTTGGACCTCGCGACCGCTTACCATCAGGCGGAGTGAGGTCATCCTGAAAGCTCTTGTTATGGGGAAATTGGTTTTAGGGGAATTGGTTTTAGGTTCCAAAAAATAGTCATGGAATAGTCGCAACGACTCATGCCAAATCTCAGAAGTAGTCGCTAAGAGATTCCAGAGATATTATATGGTACCCTTGTAAGGATTCTGGCTTGAACATTTGAAAACTTCAAATACTTATCTCCGAAACGCTTAAGATATTCGGTTTCATGTCTGCACCAAAAAATAGTCATAGAATTTTTTTTTTATAATAGCTCGACATAATGGCTTCCCTACGCCTGATGAAAAGCGAAAGAGAAGCCCAAGTCGCTGTGACAACTGGCAAGTAACTGGTTAGTTACCTGTCAGTTGCCACTGCCATGCCGGCCCAACCCTTACCCCCCACGAGCTCCGGAGACCCTACTCACCAGCAGAAACACAACCCGGAGGTCATTTGGCTGCGGTATTCTATAGGGAGGAGGTCCTTCCCCGGACGGGCAGCTCAATTCGAGCGAAGATTCGCTATGCCCTACCTCTCTTGAAGAATAGAGCATACGGATAGTATGCAGCACACGGAATAACTCTTCGGAGACTCTTCCATTGGTGTTTGAAGGATGAAGGGTAAATTTAAGGAGTTCCACAGGAGTTGGACGATGGAGGACAGCGAATAGGTATGAGAGTGAAGAGGAGGGAGAGGAGAGGAGATGAAATGCAAACTTACGGTCCACAGGCTCTGGTATCGGCTCTGGAGCGCAGATGACGACGCCAATCTGATAATTAACAAATATTTTTTACTATATAACGGACTTCCATGAAATTAAACCTCTAGCAATACATTGGTGAAAACCGTATTCCATTCCATGCAGAAGTTTTCGCGTTATGCGCGTTCAAACATACAGATAAAAATTTCTCCCACTTTCCCAAGACTTCCCTTCATTGCTCTGCTCCTATTGATTGTAGCTTAATGAAATGTAAACCTACTTTAACCTGCATAGGAGTATGTATAATAATAATTGTACCAAGTTTCGCTAAAGTCCGTCGAGTAGTTTGTGTTTCTATAACGAACACACAGACAAAAATTTTACTGATTGCATTTTTGGCATCTTTATCGATCACTAATCACTCCCCGATAGTTACTTTGAAAATAAACTTCTTGTACAGAATTGATCTTTCTACAGATTTAATATAAGTACCCAGATTTTATATAAGTATAGATTACACTATTTTGGATCAGGGATTTTCGCTCCAAGCAATGGCTTGCCGTGGTGCATCCGACCGATCAACAAACGAGGCGCTGGCAACCGACTGATGGCGGTAAAACCATCACGATTGAAGGCGTAGCTAAATACCACGGGCCAATGACGGGCAGCAGAGTCACCGGTAAAAGCTACGCCCTGCGATACCCAACCCGCCTGCCCAGCGTGGCGATTATGGGTAAAGCCTCCAGGTTTAAGCCCAAACTGGCAAACCACTGGAGAGGCCAATCTCCAGTAGTGATCTGCGCTGATGATGATGGTGATGTAGGTACAATAGGTAAGTACTTACTGCTATGGCGATAGCTGCGAGACACAGGAAGAATTTCATATCGCTGTTTGTTAGAAAACGACTTCAAACAATGATGTGAGCAGGTGAACACAAGTACTTATATACCAAAATGTTCTGTTACGTAAATACCAAACTTCCAAATAATAATATAAATATTCATTACTCCTTCACACATTAAGTAAGTAGGTAGGTACTTACCAACTGAACGCAAACGAAACAGTTCTATTTATTTATTTTAATTTGGTACGATAACAAAATACAAATCAAAACTTTCCTTAAATTACGTTACACCGAGGACTAAATTTGTATTTAAATAACAACCGAGCACAGCATTAGATTAATCTTAACTAATATTAAAAAGCTGAAGAGTTTGTTTGTTTGTTTGAACGCGCTAATCTCAGGAACTACTGGTCCGAATTGAAAAATTCTTTTTGTGTTGAATAGACCATTTATCGAGGAAGGCTTTAGGCTATATAACATCACGCTGCAACTATTAGGAGCTAAAAAAATAATGGAAAATGTAAAAAAAACGGGGAAAAAATAACTATTACACGCGGACGAAGTCGCGAGCACAGCTAGTGTACTATAAATTATCTTAAAAAAGTAACTTTTGTGTTACCTACCTACTTGGTTAGTAGAGGATTCAAGAGAGGTAGGGCATAGCGAATCTTCGCTCGAATTGAGCTGCCCGTCCGGAGAAGGACCTCCACCCTGTATCTTATCAAGGCCCCTGTACAAAATGTTTTTCCTGCAAAATCGAATCAATGGGCTATTGTGAGATACATTAATTTGTTGGAGATGATTTTAATGGAACGTGTCTTGAATGGCAAAGAGGAGCTCGGTGGCGCAGCAGTCTTGTACGCTTAACAATGATCGCAACGTTGTGCAACCATTGGCGCGGTCAATCCGATGATGGGTGACCAAAATTTGACACCGATTTCCTCCGTGCTACGGAAGGCACGTTAAGCTGTTGGTCCCGGGTGCTATTTTTACCAACTCAGATAGCAGTCGTTACATCATATCAGAGATGATGATAACTCTGACGCCTAAACTGGGAATGGGTATAGCTTACCCTAAGTGTTGCGGAGGTCTGATGGCAGTCGCTCTGTGTAAAAGCTTAGCCCTCGCCAAATCTCTCAGTTTGGGAAGCCGACCCTGAGATAATCGGGAAAAAGGGTAGGATGATGTGTCTTGAATGGCAAACTCCTGGCGTACCTAGAAACGAATGACCTCCGCAGTGACCGACAATACGGCTTCCGCCGAAATCGTTTTAAGAATAAGAATAAGAATCTTTATTATATTGGGACATCACAACATAACAATGATAACATACAATATACAATCACTACATAACAATATCTAGACACGTATTTCAAACAAAACAAAAATAGAACATAACAACACAGATAGGTATATGTATAGCAGTCAGACCGGACGTGGTGTTGTTGTCGCAGTCATCTGGTTGAATCTCCTATTCAATTGAATCGCTAGCGCGTTCATTGAATGACGACAATCAATTGAATCACTAGACCGAACGTTGACTAAACACGCGTCACTTAACGTCCAACTAGGTAGCGGATTGAAACATAGCCCTTTGAAAAGAGCGGACGTAAAAGCAGTCAAGCGATTGTAATTTAGTTCATTCTTTTCCCGCGCGGCGTTAGTAGTCACTAAAACAAATATGGCGTCGAACATGATCACCTGAGTGTTGATATTTTTTTGATTAGATTTATTTTAAACTGACTTATACGTAATAAAATAGTGTGACAGCATGGATTTACCTATTAATACGCCGCCTCCGGATACTTTTAAAGAAAAATTAAAAACTAAACATTAAACAGTCAGCTTTTACCCATTCAACGACTATGCTAAAATGACGTTCAGTCAAGACGTTGAACGTTTCATTCAATAACTTGACGAGTTGTCCTTTAGGCATTCAATTAAATGTCGTTTTTCAATGAACGCGCTAGTCATTCAATTGAATAGCAGATTCAACCAGATGACTGCGACATTGTGACGTCCAATATAATTTTAGACTATTTAGTGATAGGTAATAATGGCAACTGTACAGTCAGTGTAGGTACCTATTGTTTTAAGTAATGTATTTAAATCTATTTTCGTCTCTATAAGAAACAAACAATATTTATTATACAAAATATCACTACAATACAATTGTTTTCGTATTTAACTTCAATTCTTTGACAATTGCTTGAATTCAATCTAATTAGCATAATTTTGACAATAGCAAAAAAAAACCACTAACTTTAACATTTCAGATATTATAGGTATACCTACCTTTTTTTTTTTATAGTGGCTCGACATAATGGCTTCCCTACACCTGATGGAAAGCGAAAGAGAAGCCCAAGTCGCTGTGACAACGGGCAAGTAACTGGTCAGTTGCCACCGCCATGCCGGCCCAACCCTAACCCCCCACGAGCTCCGGAAACCCTACTCACCGGCAGAAACACGACCCAGAGGTCATTTGACTGCGGTATTCTATAGGGTGGAGGTCCTTCCCCGGACGGGCGGCTCAATTCGAGCGAAGATTCGCTATGCCCTACCTCTCTTAAATGCAACCTAAATGCAAACATAAAAACATTTAGGCCCCTGGAGACAATAGGCTATTATGGCTAAAAATTGTAATTAGTCCGTCTTTTAGCTTATTCAAAAATAAAAGACACGTATTTTTTTATTTGTAAATTAGACTAAAACTTACAAAGTTATAGCCCGTTAAAATTACGCGAGACGTCACTCGGTGAGGCATTTTTAAGGGAGCGAGTGACGTCAAAGACTCCTAACTTTTGATGCCTTGTATCTTTGCTATTGTTTATTTGAATGAAAAAAGGAAAAAATACGTGTCTTTTATTTTTGAATAAGCTAAAAGACGGACTAATTACAAATATTTAGCCATGAGGAAGGACAAATGAGAGGGATTTATGGGGCAAAAATACGCGATCCGTTCAACGAACGATCGCTTTCGTTTTCTGTAGTAGGGCCCCAGGACTTTGCAGTCTGGCATCGCAGAGGAGGTCGATCCTCCTCGCACGCTTCTCAATCGACTCCAATACCTCAATCTGGATTGAGAGAAGTGGATTTTAAGCCATGTACTCTGCTCCACTCCGCTTCAGTGCAAAACGGCCTTTATGTTATTTATAAAATTGTTTTCTGTAAATATCCTTAGGTATATTCTATTTCCATTCTATGATTTGTAAAGTAGGTACCTACCTACCAAATAAATAAAAATATTTTGGAATACACGTGTCGTTTTGCTATAAGCAAAAAATAAAACAATAAGACATTGATTTATACTCGTACATAACAACATTATTATGGCAAAAATAAATATTTACATATTGGCAAGGCACTTTTCAGAAATCAAAATCGATATTATATTTCAGAAGATATTATAGGGAGATGTGACCAATGTGACATAAATAGGAGAATTCAGCTAGGCTGGGCAGCGTTTGGGAAACTTCGTCGAGTCTTCACATCGTCGATCCCACAGTGCCTAAAGACGAAAGTCTTCGATCAGTGCGTTCTACCGGTTATGACATACGGAGCCGAAACGTGGACACTTACGGTACGGCTAGTCCACAAGTTGAAGGTCGCTCAGCGAGCTATGGAAAGGGCTATGCTCGGCGTCTCTCTGCGTGATCGAATCCGAAACGAGGTGATCCGGCAGAGAACCAAAGTCACCGACATAGCTCAACGGATTAGCAAGCTGAAGTGGCAGTGGGCTGGCCATATTAGCCGCAGAACCGATAACCGTTGGGGTAAACGAGTTCTGGAGTGGAGACCGCGTCTCGGTAAACGTAATGTAGGACGCCCTCAGGCCAGGTGGAGTGACGATTTGCGCAGGACGGCTGGCAAGTGCTGGATGCGAGAGGCCCGGGACCGAGCGAAGTGGCGAGCATTGGGAGAGGCCTATGTCCAGCAGTGGACTGATGTGGGCTGATGATGATGTGACCAAGACCGTGATGAAGATGAGTGTGAATGGGTGGAGAGAGCTAGATGTGGAATACTGCTCTCATCTTTAGGACTGTTCTGCTATGTACCTGTTGGAGGCTCTCGATAGGTTGCAGCGACGTGCTATCCGTATTATTGGGGATCAAGAGGTGACCAAGAACCTGGAACCTCTTCAGCTACCTAGATACATTGCCAGTCTTTTTGCTGGACAGCATGGGCTGTCACACTATTTTATTACGAATCAGTCGGTTTATAGTAAATCTAAATAAAAAATATCAACACTGTTCATATCTTTTTGATCATCTTTGACGCCATATTTGTTTTGGTGACTAATAACGCCGCGTGGGAAAAGAATGAACTAAATTAAAATCACCTGCTATTACGTCCGCTCTTTTCAAAGGGCTATGTTTCAATCTGCTACCTAGTTGGACGTTAAGTGACGCGTGTTTAGTTAACGTTCGGTCTAGTCATTCAATTGGGATGATGACTAAAAAATAATTTATTGTCCATCAGATAGATTAATGAAAAATATTGGATACGTATTTTTTATTTTGCCTCTTGTTCAAAAACTTACGAAGATACATTGATTTTAAATGTCACATGACGTCACGTTAGAGTACAAAATATACTCTAACGTGACGTAGTTAGCCCCCACTCCGTAACTTTAATGCGCTATATCTAAGTATTTTCTTGTTATTTCGACAAAACAAAAAATACGGGTCTTATATTTTTTTATTATCTAAGAGACGGACTAATTATTTTCTTCATTTTCATACCTTGTCATCATCCGTATTGAATGTCGTCATTCAATGAACGCGCTAGCGATTCAATTGAATAGGAGATTCAACCAGATGACTGCGACATAACTATCGCGATTGGAGGCGTAACTAGCTAAATACCACAGGCCGATGACGGGCAGCAGCGTCACGGGAGCGAGGAGCTACGCCCTGCGATCGCCAACCCGCCTGCCCAGCGTGGCGATTATGGGTACAGCCTCCAGATGTTCGGCGAAAGTGGTGAAAAACTGGACCAGGGCAGGCGAGTTGTATATCGCAGATAGTAGCTCCTCGCTCCGGTGACGTTGCTGCCCGTCATTAGAATGTGGTATTTGGCTACGTCTTCTATTTTCAAAGTAAAAGATTCTGTAATTATGTATAACAAACACAAATAAAACACAATCGTTATATATGTAATAAATATATTTATTTATTTATTATACTTAAACTAATACAGTACATAGTATATTAAAAATAAGTACACAAATACATAATAAATTCACTAGTTCTTACCAGCTCCAACTATTGTTTTACAGTGATATAAGCGATTGTATTGTACTAGTATATTATATACCGGCACTATTTGCGTCTGGAGTAGTAGCGTCTGTACTATTTTCGCCTGTACTAGTTTCATCTGTACTAGTTTCGTCTGTACTAGTTTCATCTGTACTAGTTTCATCTGTACTAGTTTCATCTGTACTAGTTTCATCTGTACTAGTTTCACCTGTACTAGTTTCATCTGTGCTAGTTTCATCTGTACTAGTTTCATCTGTGCTGGTCTCATCTGTGCTGGTCTCATCTGTGCTGGTCTCATCTGTGCTAGTTTCATCTGTACTAGTTTCGTCTGTACTAGTTTCATCAGTGCTAGTTTCATCTGTGCTGGTCTCATCTGTGCTGGTCTCATCTGTGCTAGTTTCATCTGTACTAGTTTCGTCTGTACTAGTTTCATCAGTGCTAGTTTCATCTGTACTAGTTTCGTCTGTACTAGTTTCATCTGTGCTAGTTTCATCTGTACTAGTTTCGTCTGTACTAGTTTCATCTGTACTAGTTTCATCTGTACTAGTTTCGCCTGTACTAGTTTCATCTGTGCTAGTTTCATCTGTACTAGTTTCATCTGTGCTGGTTTCATCTGTACTAGTTTCATCTGTACTAGTTTCATCTGTGCTGGTCTCATCTGTGCTGGTCTCATCTGTGCTGGTCTCATCTGTGCTAGTTTCATCTGTACTAGTTTCATCTGTGCTAGTTTCATCTGTGCTGGTTTCATCTGTACTGGTCTCATCTGTGCTGGTTTCATCTGTACTGGTCTCATCTGTGCTGGTTTCGTCTGTACTAGTTTCATCTGTACTAGTTTCATCTGTGCTAGTTTCATCTGTACTAGTTTCATCTGTACTAGTTTCATCTGTGCTAGTTTCATCTGTACTAGTTTCGTCTGTACTAGTTTCATCTGTACTAGTTTCATCTGTGCTAGTTTCATCTGTGCTGGTCTCATCTGTGCTGGTTTCATCTGTGCTGGTTTCATCTGTGCTAGTTTCATCTGTGCTAGTTTCATCTGTGCTAGTTTCATCTGTGCTAGTTTCATCTGTGCTAGTTTCATCTGTGCTAGTTTCATCTGTGCTAGTTTCATCTGTACTAGTTTCGTCTGTGCTGGTTTCATCTGTACTAGTTTCATCTGTACTAGTTTCATCTGTACTAGTTTCATCTGTACTAGTTTCATCTGTACTAGTTTCATCTGTACTAGTTTCATCTGTACTAGTTTCGTCTGTACTAGTTTCGTCTGTGCTGGTCTCATCTGTGCTGGTTTCATCTGTGCTGGTTTCATCTGTACTAGTTTCATCTGTACTAGTTTCATCTGTGCTAGTTTCATCTGTGCTGGTCTCATCTGTGCTAGTTTCATCTGTGCTAGTTTCATCTGTACTAGTTTCGTCTGTACTAGTTTCATCTGTACTAGTTTCATCTGTGCTAGTTTCATCTGTGCTGGTCTCATCTGTGCTGGTTTCATCTGTGCTGGTTTCATCTGTGCTAGTTTCATCTGTGCTAGTTTCATCTGTGCTAGTTTCATCTGTGCTAGTTTCATCTGTGCTAGTTTCATCTGTACTAGTTTCATCTGTGCTAGTTTCATCTGTACTAGTTTCATCTGTACTAGTTTCATCTGTGCTAGTTTCATCTGTACTAGTTTCGTCTGTACTAGTTTCATCTGTACTAGTTTCATCTGTGCTAGTTTCATCTGTGCTGGTCTCATCTGTGCTGGTTTCATCTGTGCTGGTTTCATCTGTGCTAGTTTCATCTGTGCTAGTTTCATCTGTGCTAGTTTCATCTGTGCTAGTTTCATCTGTGCTAGTTTCATCTGTGCTAGTTTCATCTGTACTAGTTTCGTCTGTGCTGGTTTCATCTGTACTAGTTTCATCTGTACTAGTTTCATCTGTACTAGTTTCATCTGTACTAGTTTCATCTGTACTAGTTTCATCTGTACTAGTTTCATCTGTACTAGTTTCGTCTGTACTAGTTTCGTCTGTGCTGGTCTCATCTGTGCTGGTTTCATCTGTGCTGGTTTCATCTGTACTAGTTTCATCTGT
The DNA here is from genome assembly GCA_031163375.1 of Conogethes punctiferalis. Lineage (NCBI taxonomy): Eukaryota > Metazoa > Arthropoda > Insecta > Lepidoptera > Crambidae > Conogethes > Conogethes punctiferalis. The sequence goes on along the minus strand of CM062106.1, from coordinate 6,635,627 downwards.
ACTAGTTTCATCTGTGCTAGTTTCATCTGTGCTGGTCTCATCTGTGCTAGTTTCATCTGTGCTAGTTTCATCTGTACTAGTTTCATCTGTACTATTTTCATCTGTACTAGTTTCATCTGTACTAGTTTCATCTGTACTAGTTTCATCTGTGCTGGTTTCATCTGTACTAGTTTCATCTGTACTAGTTTCGTCTGTACTAGTTTCATCCGTACTAGTTTCATCTGTGCTAGTTTCATCTGTACTAGTTTCATCTGTGCTAGTTTCATCTGTGCTAGTTTCATCAGTGCTAGTGTCATCTGTACTAGTTTCATCTGTACTAGTTTCATCAGTGCTAGTTTCATCAGTGCTAGTTTCATCTGTGCTAGTTTCATCTGTGCTAGTTTCATCTGTACTAGTTTCATCTGTACTAGTTTCATCTGTACTAGTTTCATCTGTACTAGTTTCATCTGTACTAGTTTCATCTGTGCTGGTTTCATCTGTACTAGTTTCATCTGTACTAGTTTCATCTGTACTAGTTTCATCTGTACTAGTTTCATCTGTCCTAGTTTCATCTGTGCTAGTTTCATCTGTGCTAGTTTCATCTGTGCTAGTTTCATCTGTGCTAGTTTCATCTGTACTAGGAGGGCTGGCCGTTGTCGAGCTTGTAGTAGTTGTAGAAGTAGTCGCTGGAAAAACAACAGCTGTTTAGTAGTATTATTATACTACCCCCTATTATACCCATTAGGGTATGATGAGGGTAGGTGTATAATCAAAGGTGACTATTTCATTGCTAATAGATATAAAAAAAAAAAAAAAAAAATATATAGGGTAGATGACTATTTTTAATACTCCATCTTATTTGATTTATATGCCCGTATTAGCTACTAATATTCTACTATATTGACAGGCTCGGTGGCTCATTTGGTAGTGACCTCCGCCCTCTGAGCCAGGGGTCGTGGGTTCGATTCCCGCACAGTACAAACATTTGTGTTCATGAACATGTCTGCTTGTATTGGTCTGGGTGTTTTCTATGTATAATATTTATTTATTTACAAAAAAAAATGTATCTAAGTAAGTTTATCAGTTGTCTAGTACCCATAGTACAAGCTTCGGCTTAGTTTGGGGCTAGGTGGCGCTGTGTGGCCCAGCGTGGCATGTCTTGGGTTATATTATCAAAAGTTTTAACATTAAATAAAAATACTTACTTGTTGATTTTCCACCGCCAAGCACTAAAAAGAAAATAGAAATTATAAGCTAGAAACTGAACTTTACAAAACAAGCTTCGATTACGTTAATACAACCCTAACCCGACCCCAATCCCGATCGCTTTTAAGAAAATCTAGTGCCTAACATCCATCATTATCAACAGCCTAGGCTATATCAGTCCACTGCTGGACATAGGCCTTTCCCAATGTACGCTGGCAACCGATTGATGGCGGTATAACCATCACAATTGAAGGCGTAGCTAAATATCACAGACCGGTGGCAGGCAGCAGCGTCGCCGGAGCAAGAAGCTACGCCCTGCGATCGCCAACCCGCCTGCCCAGCGTGGCGGTTATGGGTATATCCTCCAGATGTTTGCCCTAAGTGGCGAACAACTGGAGAGGCCTATGTCCAGCAGTGGACTGCAATAGGCTGATGATGATGATGATAAAAGACGGACTACTTAATTACAGGCCTATTATGTAGGCTTTCTAGTTTCTACCACCGCATCGCTCGCCGTCGACAGGGATACCCTAGAGTTTTTTATAGGCAAGGAAGCTACCGAAAGCGTACACACGTACGACTGACAGTAAGTCATGATTGGATAAAACGACTGGTTGCGAAAAGTATAAAATAAAAAAAAAAATTCAAATACTTACGCAATGATAGGAGATCTGTCAAGAAGTAGCGCCAACAGAGCATGAAAAAAGAACATTGCAAGCATGAGATACATAACTGAATTCATTAGTCTAATCGTAGTGAGCTGGGGCCCTATTCATCATCATCATCATCATCATCAGCCTATTACAGTCCACTGCTGGACATAGGCCTCTCCAGTTGTTCGCCACTTAGAGCAAACATCTGGAGGATATACCCATAATCGCCACGCTGGGCAGGCGGGTTGGCGATCGCAGGGCGTAGCTTCTTGCTCCGGTGACGCTGCTGCCCGTCACCGGTCTTTAGTATTTAGCTACGCCTTCAATTGTGATGGTTATACCGCCACCAGTCGGTTGCCAGCGCCTCGTTTGTTATTCGGCAGGATGCACCACGGGCAGGTGAGGTTGGCTTGGAGCGAAAAGATGATAGGCCGCTCCCTTACATCCCATGTGATCGAATATACGAACTAAAATTCGTCAACGTCGATTTGCAACAATTTAATTGATAAATTATAACACGGGAGGGACAAATGAGAGGTATTCATGGGGCAAAAATACGCGATCCGTTCAACGAAAGATCGTTTTCGTTTTCTGTAGTAGGGCCCCAGATGTTAAGCGATGTTGAAGCCTAAGCGCCTGTTCAGACAGGCGTTTGAGCGCTTACCCATTAAAAACCGATTCACTCTCGCCTTAAAAATCTGGAGATTATATTTCTCGTAGTCTCAGTAATAAGGGCCCCCACCACCAAAATCGAAAACGATCGTTCGTTGAACGGATCGCGTATTTTTGCAAAATAAATCTCTCCCGTATTCTTATAATGAACTAGCTGTGCTCACGACTCCGTCCGCGTGGAATAGTTATTTTTTCCCCGTTATTTTTTTTACATTTTCCATTATTTCTTCGCTCCTAATAGTTGCAGCGTGATGTTATATAGCCTAAAGCCTTCCTCGATAAATGGTCTATTCAACACAAAAAGAATTTTTCAATTCGGACCAGTAGTTCCTGAGATTAGCGCGTTCAAACAAACAAACAAACAAACAAACTCTTCAGCTTTATAATATTAAGTTAAGATTAAGATTAAATTAATTAAAATCGACTTTGACGAATTTTAGTTCGTATATTCGAACACGGGAGGGACAAATTGGCGGGATTTATGGTACCAAAGTACGCGATCCGTTCAACGAACGATCGTTTTCGTTTATGGTGGTAGGGGCCAAGGTTCCGTTTTAACCCTTTGGTAAACAATCAAATTATAATTACCTCCACCGAAATCGAGCGTGCCTTTGACGACGTTGCCGGCGGTATTGATCACGCCACCGACAAGATTAGCTGAAACAGAGGTACACGTTTTGAAACGTTCCTGTCCCGTAAGAATTAAGTCATGGAATGCCCTTCCAGCTCATGTGTTTCCTTCCTCCTACAAAGAGAAGCCCAAGTCACTGTGACAACTGGAAAGTAACAGGTTAGTTACCTGGCAGTTGCCACTGCCATGCCGGTCCAACCCTAACCCCCCACGAGCTCCGGAGACCCTACTCACCAGCAGAAACATGACCCGGAGGTCATTTGGCTGCGGTATTCTATAGGGTGGAGGTCCTTCCCCGGACGGGCAGCTCAATACGAGCGAAGATTCGCTATGCCCTACCCCTCATTTTGGGGGATTTGCCTTAATCACCACTCATGGCAGGCGGTGCCAGCGGTAGGTTATGTTTGTACCCAGCTGAACGCGGCTGCCCGCTTCCTGATATTCCCTTAGTCATTTCTACGACCCCGCGGGAATAAGGATGGTCCTACTCGTATTCTAACTTCGGAAACCCCAGAACTTGTATCAAGAGGGTTACAAAAACTGTTCAGCTTACCTGCACCGCCTATTAAGCTCCCGAGTAAGCCTTGGCCTGGTCATCAAAAAAAGGTTAAATTAGATTTTTTTTAATAATAGGACAATTTAGGAAAACATCACCAATAGGCTGTTATGGTCAATAATTATAATTAGTCCGTCTTACAGCTTATTCAAAAATAAAAGACACGTATTTTTCCTTTTTTCATTAAAATAAACAATAGCAAAGATACAAGGCATCAAAAGTTAGGAGTCTTTGACGTCACTCGCTTCCGTAAAAATGCCTCACCGAGTGACGTCACGTGTAATTTCAACGGGCTACAACTTTGCAATTTTTAATCTAATTTACAAATAAAAAAATACGTGTCTTTTATTTTTGTATAAGCTAAAAGACGGACTAATTACAATTTTTGACCATAATAGCCTATTAACCGGCTATTTAATAATTATTGTCATAATACTAAAGAATATACGGTACACGTAACTGTACTGTTTCAATAGGGATGTTTTAAGGATTGGGGGTCAAAATAATTACATTTTAATTAGTCAGTATTTCTGATTATAAAAATGTATTGGACACGTGTTTTTTTCTCATTCAAATAAAAAATAGCGAAGATACAAGACCTCAAAATGTAGGAGTGGGAGCCTTTAACGTCACTCCGTCCCGTAAAAATGCTTAACCGAGTGACGTCACGCGTAATTTCAACGGGCTATAATTTTGTAATTATTAGTCTAATTTACAATTTAAAAAATTCATTCTTTTTTTAGTCCCGTATTATTTCCATAAGTAAATGAATGATATAATATCTTACTTTTTTCTTCTGTTTTTGGACGTTCCGTTGTTGTCGTTGTCGTTGTGCGGGAGCCAAATACTGGAATTATTTATTAATAAAATATAGTAAATAAATCTACATTAACAATATTATAAAGAGGAAAGATTTGTATTTTTGTACGTAACGAATAAACTTAAAAAGTACCGGGACAAATGAGAGGGATTTATGGGTCAAAAATATGCGATCCGTTCAACGAACGATCGTTTTCGTTTTCTGTAATAGGGCCCCTGGTTCAGAATGCAGGAGTCACTACCAATTGAGCCACCGAGCCAGTAAAAAATATGTGACTATGTAGCTGCTAGATACTTATAACATTTTCATTAAATAAAAGTGGTTAGACCAGGTGGAGTGACGATTTGCGCAGGACGGCTGGCAAGTGTTGGATGATAGAAGCCCGGGATCGATCAAGGTGGCGAACATTGGGAGAGGCCTATGTCCAGCAGTGGACTGATATGGGCTGATGATGATGATCAGAAAAGGTAAGTTTCGCCAAAAAAAAAAAGTTGAGTAAGCCTTAGGGTTCTATTTACTTACTTCCTAGTCCTGATAATAACCCAGTCCTTTTAGTAGTAGTTGATACTGGAAAGAAACAATGCTTATGTAATTTAATCTATTTTCTATCTTCTATGTATAGAAGATACCCTAGATATAAGTATACCTACTTATAAATTAATCTGTAGACAGGTCACATTCTGTACATTAAATATGTTTTCAAAATAACTATTAGGGTGTGATTAGTGATCGATATAGGGGCCCTACTACAGAAAACGAAAACGATCGTTCGTTGAACGGATCGCGTATTTTTGCCCCATAAATCCCTCTCATTTGTCCCTCCCGTGTTTTAGATATCAATTAAATTGTTGAAAATCGACGTTGACGAATTTTAGTTCGTATATTCGAGCACGGGAGGGACAAATGAGAGGGATTTATGGGGCAAAAATACGCGATCCGTTCAACGAACGATCGTTTTCGTTTTCTGTAGTAGGGCCCCAGGGCCTCTGATGCCAAAAATGCAATCAGATTTTTTTTTGTCTGTCTGTCGTTTATAGAAACCAAAACTACTGGACTGATTGTAATGAAACTTGGTACAATTATTCTTCATACTCCTGGGCAGGTTTTAGTAACTTTTCATCACGCTACAGTCAATAGGAGCAGAGCAGTGGCGGGAAGTGTTAGAAAAACGGGAGAAATTTTTATCTGCATGTTTGATCGCGTTTCACGCGGAATCCACTGCATGGAATTAAATGCGGTTTTCACCAATGTATTGCTAAAAGTCTAACTTAAAATTTAGGTACCATTTTATATGGAAGTCCGTTATTTGTGAAACCCGATAACCACGCGTGCGACGCCGCCGGCACAGCTAGTTTAATATAAAATTTTATTAAAACACTCACCATCGAAGTCGAATATATCAGCTGGAAAATGTTAAAGTATTTTAATAAACTTACGTACAAAATATAGTTTTGTAACAAAACAATACCGCATTTGCCAGTAACATCTATGATGTTAACCCGTTAAAAACCGTTGATGCTGACATCAATAAATAAATATTAGACAACATCACATACATTGCTCTGATCCCAAAGTAAGTAGCTTAAGCACTTGTGTTATGGGTATCAGAATAACAATAGATTTCTGTCGTGTCTCATTTCTCGGCGCTCAAAGGAAAGGATTAATAGATATTTTGTTTTTATTTAATAACTAGCTGCGCCCCGCTGTGTTACCCGCGGTCTCTCGTTACAATTTTTCGATTTTGTCTTACCGTAAGAACCATAATTGAACTTCAACGAACATTTAAAAAAAGAATTGGCCAAATTGGTCCAGACGTTATTGAGTTATGCGCTTAACAACACATTTAGCGATTCATTTTTATATTATAGATATAATTTTTTTGAAACACTCACCATCAAAGTCGAATATATCACCAGCTGGAAAATCAGATTAAATTATAGTCACTCTCGATTCGCACTTGAAGGGTTCCCTACCAATATAGGGCCAAAATAGGCAAAAAATTGCGTTTCAATTCACATAATTTTGTCATGTTATACTCACTTGGTTTGCAAGTGATTGCACCAATCTAAAATGAAGAAAGAATGATTAATTTGTATAATATCGGAACGGTAGATAGATAAAAAAAAAAAAAAAAAAAAAAATCATTTTATTTCATTTCATATAGTTAGATATCCTATAATGCACACCAAACAGTTGACTTAAAAATGTATTTTTTATTTATTTATTATTAAACTTAAAATACACTACCCTTACAGACTAATCTAATGCGGTAGTAGGTATACCTAATCTTATCTACTTATAGCTAATTGTGTACAATGTTACCCTTGTGAATTCACTCAAATTAGTTACAATGATTAATCGATTTTAAATAAGGCGGCCTTATCGCTTTCAGAGATCTCTTCCAGACAAACTTTGGGTTGGGGATAATTAAAAGAAGGATTAGTTGCGTAGAATGGTGTTTTTGTTTCGTTTGATTTGGATTAACAATCCATAAGTCTTCAAAAAAAGATTTTTTTCTTTTTTTTTACCACTAAGGTCGGCAAACAAATAAGTTTACAGCCCGCTGACATTATGCGGTTACCGCAGCCTATCATCATCATCATCATCAGCCTATTACAGTCCACTGCTGGCTGAACATAGGCCTCTAAAGCTGTTCACATCAATACCTGGAGGATATACCCATAATCGCCACGCTGGGCAGGCGGGTTGATACTCCAGAAGTTGGTTTTAGGTGGCGAACAACTGATGATGATGATACTGACATTCATCAATCACTTCATACTCGTACATGCTCGTCATCATCATCATCATCATCATCAGCCCACATCAGTCCACTACTGGACATAGGCCTCTCCCAATGCTCGCCACTTCGATCGGTCCCGGGCCTCTCGCATCCAGCACTTGCCAGCCGTCCTGCGCAAATCGTCACTCCACCTTGCCTGAGGGCGTCCTACACAACGTTTGCCGACATGCTTGTCGGTTTATTCTAAAAAGATTTCGATTATACCCTGAATTTTAATATGTGTGTTGAATGAATTTTCATTTCTGACTATATTAAAATGATTTTAATGAAAATATTTACCAACAACAGCATAAGAAGAAACTTCATTTTTGCTGGGTTGTTTGGACTCCACTACTGAATTGAACAATTTGATTTTATCTTATATAGGCCCCGTTTTATCAACATAATTAAATGTTAAACGTTTTTGATACGAATTTCAGTAACAAAAAATAGAATACGATGTACCTACATCTGATGTTAAAAGTGCAATAAACCTTTTTTGGCTGTTCTGGGGTATATTTTACCCCCTTCTTATTCCAAAGAGGTTTTCACATCAAATTTCATTGATGCTAAAAGATAAGCATCGATAAGAATTGACTTAAGTACATCAACATCATCAGCCTATTGCAGTCCACTGCTGGACAAAGGCCTCTCCAGGTTTGGGCAAATATCTGGAGGGCATACCCATAATAATCGGTACGCTTGGGCAGGCGGGTTGGCATCGCAGGGCGTAGCTCCTCGCTCCGGTGACGCTGCTGCCCGTCATCGGCCTGTGGTATTTGGCTACGCCTTCAATCGTGATGGTTATACCGCCACCAATAAGTTGCCAGCGGCTCGTTTGTTGTCCTTGCATTAATTTCTTCGTCGTTATCCATAACGAATCCCTCCGAAAGCTATTTCACTAAACTTAATCTAGTAATATAAGTATATCACTAAAATTTGACCGTTTTATAACTATTTTCCTAGTGAGATAGTAATGAATCGCTTTCGTATAACTCATCATCATCCTAGCCTTTTTCCCGAATGTCTCAGGGTCGGCTTCCCAAACTGAGAGATTTGGCGAGGGCTAAGCTTTTACACAGAGCGACTGCCATCAGACCTCCGCAACACTTAGGGTAAGCTATACCCATTCCCAGTTAGGAGTTATCATCATCTCTGATATGATGTAACGACTGCTATCTGAGTTGGTAAAGACAGCACCCGGGACCAACAGCTTAACGTGCCTTCCGAAGCACGGAGGAAACCGGTGTCAAAAGCGCTTTCGTTTAACTATGTTACGCTATATAATTATATCCCTAGGGATATAACTATATTACGGCTTTATCTATCTTATTGCGACATATAGACAGATCTTTCTACATGTCGCTACAGTTTGGTCCGCATTCACATATAAGCACCAAAGGGTTACTTCTCTCTCTCGTTTTTATTTAATCGTGTAATACTTTAAATTTCACGATAACCCCTAAAATAGTAATTGAAATTGGCATATATTTAAATGCACATTTTAATTTCAGCAAGAACAACAAGTGCCTTTTAATCTGTTTTTTTTATGTATTGATTCTCTTTCTTTCATCATCATCATCATTAGCCCACATCAGTCCACTGCTGGACATAGGCCTCTCCCAATACTCGCCACTTCGATCGATCCCGGGCCTCTCGCATCCAGCTCTTGCCAGCCGTCCTGCGCAAATCGTCACTCCACCTGGTCTGAGGGCGTCCTACACTACGTTTGCCGAGACGCGGTCTCCACTCCAGAACTCGTTTACCCCAGCGGTTGTCAGTTCTGCGGATAATGTGGCCAGCCCACTGCCACTTCAGCTTACTGATCCGGTGAGCTATGTCGGTAACTCTGGTTCTCTGCCGGATCACCTCATTTCGGATCCGATCTCGCAGAGAGACGCCGAGCATAGCCCTTTCCATAGCTCGCTGAGCGACTTTCAACTTGTGGACTAGCCGTACCGTGAGTGTCCACGTTTCGGCTCCGTATGTCATAACCGGTAGAACGCACTGATCGAAGACTTTCGTCTTTAGACACTGTGGGATCGACGATGTGAAGGCTCGACGAAGTTTTCCGAATGCTGCCCAGCCTAGCTGAATTCTCCTATTTACCTCGTCCTCAAAGTTGTTTCTACCCAACTGCAATGTCTGCCCGAGGTATACATATTTTTGAACAACTTCGAGGACGGCGCCGTGAACTGCAATCGGTTCCGGTAGAACATGTTCATTGAACATGACCTTGGTTTTATCCAAGTTCATCCGTAGGCCGATGCGCACAGAGGAGTCAGCCAGTTCATTCAGCATCTGTTGTAGGTCCTGCAGCGACTCTGCCATTATGACGATGGAGTTTTTGTTTCTATAACGAACAAACAGATAGACAAAAATTTTACTGATTGCAATTATGGCATCAGTATCGATCACTAATCACCCCCTGATAGTTACTTTGAAAATATATTTCATGTACAGAATTGACTTCTCTACAGATTTATTGTAAGTATGGATAGAAGATACATATGTAATTTAAAGATAATTATTTATTATAGATAGTATAGATATTAGAAAATTTTGTTCGTAATTGGTTTACAAAGTCACATTGTAATTAATTACAATTCATTTACGTCACAAATGATCGAGACGTCAAGAGTTTACTTGATAAAGAGATCATTTTTTTCGTAATAAGTAAATGTCAAAGAATATATTGGTACATTGACCTTTTTTTTATAGTGGCTCGACATAGTGGCTTCCCTACGCCTGATGGAAAGCGAAAGAGAAGCCCAAGTCGCTGTGACAACCGGCAAGTAACTGGTCAGTTACCTGTCAGTTGCCACCGCCATGCCGGCCCAACTCTTAACCCCCCCCGAGCTCCGGAAACCCTACTCACCGGCAGAAACACGACCCAGAGGTCATTTGACTGCGGTATTCTATAGGGTGGAGGTCCTTCCTCGGACGGGCGGCTCAATTCGAGCGAAGATTCGGTATGCCCTACCTCTCTTATCTAAGCACAAAAGTAATTACTTAATTTGTTAACCAAAATCCAGCCTGTGTTTCGATTATGGAATGCAATCCCGTTGCAATGTACCCTGTAATGTAATAAGAGAGGCAGGGTATAGCGAATCTTCGCTCGAATTGAGCTGCCCGTCCGTGGAAGGACCTCCACCCTATAGAATACCGCAGCCAAATGACCTCCGGGTCGTGTTTCTGCTAGTGAGTAGGGTCTCCGGAGCTCGTGGGGGGTTGAGGTTGGGCCGGCATGGCGGTGGCAACTGACAGGTAACTGACCAGTTACTTTCCCGTTGGCACAGCGACTTGGGCTTCTCTTTCGCTTTCCATCAGGCGTAGGGAAGCCATTATGTCGAGCCCCTATAAAAATAAACTCAAATAAATCCATTTCTTTTTTTATCATCATCATTATCTGATGATGATGAAGGAAACACAATGTCCAGCAGTGGACTGCAATAGGCTGGTGATCCTGCCTATTGCAGTCCACTGCCGGACATAGACCTCTCCAGTTGTTCGCCACTTAGGGCAAACATCTGGAGGATATACCCATAATCGCCACGCTGGGCAGGCGGGTTGGCGTTCGCAGGGCGTAGCTTCTCGCACCGATGACGCTGCTGCCCGTCATCGGTCTGTGGTATTTAGCCAAGCCTTTAATTAACTGTGATGGTTATACCGCCACCAGTCGGTTGCCAGCGCCTCGTTTGTTATTCGGCAGGATGCACCACGGGCAGGTGAGGTTGGCTTGGAGCGAAAAGATGATGGGTCGCTCCCTTACATCCCCATCTTTGTGATCTTTTGTTATGGTAGACTCTAATTTGTCTAACCTCGTGGCCGCTCGCACCGAGTGGACGCGTGTCGCGTCGCTGACCAATGCCGCCCAATCCCGTCAATCTCGAACGGGATCTCGTCATAAGATGCGTCGGGATAGATCCCGAAAAATTATACGAGATCCTCGTTCATTACCTATTCAGCAGCACGCACCACGGGTAGGTGAGGGTGGCTTGGAACGAAAAGGTCCCTTACATCCCTCATAAAAAATATCTAAGGAAGTTTTGTCGGGTATCTAGTACCCGTAGTACAGGGGCCCTACTACAGAAAACGAAAACGATCGTTCGTTGAATGGATCGCGTGTTTTTGCCCCATAAACCCCTCTAATTTGTCCCTTCCGTGTTCTAATTTTGGCTTTGGTTTAGTTTGGGGCGAGATGGCGATGTGTGGCCCAGCGTGGCATGTCTTGGGTTATTTATTTGTTCAAATAAGTAGGTATTTTGAAATCGTCCTTACATGTCATTGCATGTCCTACCTTTTGAGCGTATCCAACGAAGAGCGGCTCGGATCATTGACGTCCGAGAACTTATAAACAAGCTAGACCCTTTACCTTCACACAGGGATGTTGCGTCTTTTTGCGTTTTCTACCGAATTTATCACGACGAGTGTTCGGAAGAATTATGTAACTTAGTACCAGCTGCCACTTTTCATCATCGTACATCACGCACCAATTCAAGATTTCATCCTTATCATCTTGATAGTTGGAAGTCTTTCACAGTGCATTTGGCGCGCAATTTTCTGTGTGGCGCGGTTGTTTTTAGGGTTCCGTAGCCAAAATGGCAAAAACGGGACCCTTATAGATTCGTCATGTCTGTCTGTCTGTCTGTCTGTCCGTCCGTATGTCACAGCCAGTTTATTCCGAAACTATAAGAGCTACATTATTAAAATTTGGTACGTAGGTGTATTCTGTTAACCGCATTAAGATTTTAAAATAAAATAAAAAAAAATCCAAATTTTTTGGGTTCCCCATACATGGAACTGAAACTCAAAAATTTTTTTTTCATCAAACCCATACGTGTGGGGTATCTATAGATAGGTATTTGAAAATGATGTTGAGGTTTCTAACATCATTTTTTTCTCAGATGAATAGTTTGCGCGAGAGACTTTTCCAAAGTGGTAAAATGTGTACCCCCCCCCCCCCCCCCCGTAACTTCTAAAATATGGGCACTATAAAACTGAAAAAAATATATGATGTGTATTACTATGTAAACTACTAACTAAATTAGTTTGAATGAAATCTAGACAGTAGTTTTTTTTTTAAACGTTATAAATCAAATTACCTAATTTTTTTATTCAATCAGTGGTACGGAACCCTACATGCGCGAGTCCGACTCGCACTTGGCCGGTTTTTTGGAATCAGCTTCCGGCTGCAATTTTCCCGAAAGGATACGAAGGGATCTTCAAAAAGCAAGCCTACAGATTTCTCAAGGGCCGGCGACGCAGCTGTGACCCCCTGGTGTTGCGGTGTCTATGGGCTGAGGTGATCGCTTACCATCAGGTGACCTTCAAGCCTTTTGCACCCTGTCATTGAAAAAAAAAGAATAATGTACCAAAATTGACAGGGATTTTGTGGGAAACTGAAATATTTTTCCATTCTTTTGTCATACCTGCATATAATTATCTCTGCGTCTCAAGATATATAAACGGACTGCCTCCACACACAGGCATCATTGTTTGAAGACATTTTCTCACAAACAGCAACATGAAGTTCCTTCTGTGTCTCGCAGCCATCGTCGTAGCGGTAAGTACTGGAATAACTTTTCTTAAATAACTTTGTGTTTGGGGATGTAAGGGAGTGACCTATCAACTTTTCGCTCCAAGCCATCGTCACCTGCCCGTGTTGCATTCTGCCGAACAACAAACGAGGCTCTGGCAAACCGAATGGTGGCGGTAAAACCACGATAGCCGGCGTAGCTTAATACCACAGGCCGATGACGGGCAGCAGCGTCACCGGAGCAAGAATCTACGCCCTGCGATCGCCAACCCGCCTGCCCAGCGTGGCGATTATGGGTATATCCTCCAGATGTTTGCTCTAGGTGGCGAACAACTGGAGAGGCCTATGTCCAGCAGTGGACTGTAATAGGATGTTGATGATGATAAATGGATCCATGAGGTGCATCCTGCCGAATAACCTAGTCCACCACTGACCATTGTAGTTTTGCCCTGGGATCGCCAACCCGCCTGCCCAGAGTGGCGATTATGGGTAAAACCTCCAGGGGCTTGCCCAAAGTTGTGAACAGCTCGAGAGGCCTATGTCCAGCAGTGGACTGCGATAAGCTGATGATGATGATTGAAGGCGTAGCTAAATACCACAGACCGATGACGGGCAGCAGCGTCACCGGATCGAAGAGCTACGCCCTGCGATCGCCAACCCGCCTGCCCAGAGTGGCGATTATGGGTAAAACCTCCAGGGGCTTGCCCAAAGTTGTGAACTGCTCGAGATGCCTATGTCCAGCAGTGGACTGGGATAGGCTGATGACGATCATGAAGGCCTTGCACCATGGCATCATTGATGACTATAGCATCTACGAAAGACCAGTTTTTTGATTATTTCTTTATTCACAGATCGGAGTCGCCACCTGCGACCCTGAGCCCCTAGTCCTACCTCGTAAGTACACAAAACATACACAACCCTTTATAATACTGACCTATACCTATTCAAATAACCGTTTGGCGGCGGTATAACTATCTCGATTAAAGGCGTAGCTAAATACCACCGGCCGGTGACGGGCAGCAGCGTCACCGGAGCGAGGAGCTACGCCCTGCGATCGTCGACCCGCCTGCCCAGTGTGGCCATTTTTGGTATATGCTGCAGATGTTTGTCCTAAGTGGCGAACAACTGGAGATGCCTATGTCCAGCAATAGGCTGATGATGATGATTGACCTCACAGCGCCATCTTGAAATTAGGAACTTTATTTCATAAGCACTGACAGTGACAGGTGAAGCTCAGAACAGATGGCAGCACCGGTGACATATTTTAATACAGATAATAACACATCTAGTCCCAAACTAAGTCGAAGCTTGTACTATGGGTTAAGCCGGCCATACACGTAACAGTATACTTGTCCAAGTAGACTTGCGCAAGTATATTGTTACGTGTGTTGGAAGATAATTGCGCAAATTTTGTACTTGCACAAGTTCTATAAAAAGCTCCAAATTTCAATTCCCAACTTGGGCAAACTTTCGTTTGGGCAAGTTTACATGAACAGATCAAATTGTAATTAGTCCGTCTTTTAACTTATTCAAAAATAGAAAACACGCATTTGACCTTTTTTTCATTTAGATAAACAATAGCAAAGATACAATGCTTCGAAAGTTAGGAGTGGGAGTCTTTGACGTCACTCGCTCCCGTAAAAATGCCTCACCGAGTGACGTCACGCGTAATTTCAACGGGCTATAACATTGTAACTTTTAGTCTAATTTACAAATAAAAAAATACGTGTCTTTTATTTTTGAATAAGCTAAAAGACGGACTACTTAATTACAATTTTTAGCCATAATAGCCTATTATGATAATTTTGTTTCGACTTACAGCCCCGATTGCTACAATTTTTCTAGGTGAGTAAACTACTTTATTTTTCTTTTATTATACTTTTCTATCCATTTCCATTTGAAAACTTTTCCATCGGAGTCGCCACCTGCGACCCTGAGCCCCTAGTCCTACCTCGTAAGTACATAAAACATACACAACCCTTTATAATACTGACCTATACCTATTCAAATAACCGTTTGGCGGCGGTATAACATCTCGTTCTCTCTCTCTCTTCGTTTCCTATGTTTGTTTTTTCCGCGTACCTGTAATGCTAGGTTAACACGCGTGCCACGCAGCCCGGCAAGCAGCTCGGCGAGCAGCCCTGCCCTACACACTGCGCACGCACGTGCACATTCAAACAGACGAACAGCCCGTTCACATGCTTGTGCTTGGGTTTGTGCCCGTTCAATGTCGTATTTTTTTTTATAATGGCTCGACATATTGGCTTCCCTACGCCTGATGGAAAGCGAAAGAAAGAAAGAAAGAAATTTCTTTTCTTTCTTTCTTACATAAGCTCTGGAATGAGCTCCCAGCCGCGGTGTTTCCTAATCGCTACGATTTGTCCTTCTTCAAACGTGGTCGCTAGTCGATAAAGTTCTTAATCGTATGTTTATCGTTACAGGTTGAACCAATCAGCGTTATAGATGACATCTATCTGCCGGATAAATTAGCACTAATTTGTTCCCCCATCTCCAATTATTGCCTTCTTCATCTACCTTTTTCTATAGATGTCACAAATAAATCGAATGATACTGATTAAACTCATGTGTTTCCTTCCTCTTACAATCCTGGGTTCTTTAGGCGGGGCCTGAAACGGCATCTCAGTGGGCCTTCAGGGTGAGGGCGACAGGCGCAGTGGGTTTGTTCTATTGTGCCTGTCGACCTAACTTTTGGACCTCACGACCGCTTACCATCAGGTGGAGTGAGGTCATCCTGAAAGCTCTTCTTATAAAAAAAACTTCTTTTATTTATATGTTTAAAAGTGGGCTAGCAGTTGCCTGCGATTTCGTTAGCATATTATGATCGTCAGCCTATCGCAGTCCACTGCTGGACATAGGGCTCTTTAGCTATTCACCACTTTAGGCAAATGTCTCTTTTTTTTAGGCAAATGTGTGTAGACCTTCCCTCCGCAGACGCTACTGACCGACCATAAGTCTTTGGTATTTAGCTACGCCTTCAATCGTGATAGTTATACCGCTACAGGGCAGTTGCCAGAGCCTCGTTTGTTATTCAGCAGGACGCACCACGGGTAGGTGAGGGTGGCTTGGAACGAAAAGATCCCTTACATCCATCATAAAAATATCCAAGAAAATTTTATCAGTTGTCTAGTTCCCATAGCACAAGCTTCGGCTTGTTTGGGGCTTGATGGCGATGTGTGGCTCAGCGTGGCATGTCTTGGGTTCTTAATTTATTTAAATAGATTCTGAAATCGTTCTTACATGTCATTGTATTACAAGAATATTATATTATATACCAAAATAGATAAGGCTTTTTTTGAAAACTGAAATATTAAGTAATTTTTTTTGTCATAACCGCATCTAATTATCTCTCCAACTCAAGGTATATAAGTGGAGTGTATCCACACACAGGCATCATTGTTTGAAGACGTTTTCTAACAAACAGCAACATGAAGTTCCTTCTGTGTCTCGCAGCCATCGTCGTAGCGGTAAGTACTGGAATCATTTTGTTAAACTTAGCATGAACATATCTTGGGTAAAGATGATAAGCCGCTTCCTTACTAAGGATGTAAGGGAGTGGCTTATCATCTCAAACAAAATGTGCCGTTATAATAACTGTTTTTAAGTCAAACTTTCCGGAAAAATGGTTCACCAACGCTTGTTCCGTGCAATTGCACGAAGTTATCACAAAAAAGCCTGGATAAAAGAAAACCATGTTATCAGACCCCTTTTCTTTATAATTTAAAGATTGCACCATGACAACCATACGACCAATGGTGGCTATGGCCCCAACGATGGCATCTACGATTCACCAGTATTTTGACTATTTCTTTATTCACAGATCGGAGTCGCCACCTGCGACCCAGAGGCAAAGCCCGACCTACCGGGTAAGTACACAAAACACACACCCTTATAATACCAACCTATACCTATTCAAATAACCGTTTGGCGGCGGTATAACCATCACGATAGAAGGCGTAGCTAAATACCACAGGCCGATGACGGGCAGCAGCGTCACCGGAGCGAGAAGCTACGCCCTGAGATACACAACCCGCCTGCCCAACGTGGCGATTATAGGGTATATCCTCCTGATGTTTGCCCTAAGTGGCGAACAACTGGAGAGGCCTATATCCAGCAGTGGACTGCCATGACGATGTTCATCAATATTTATTAGCTAAAATGGTAAACCTAAAGTAAACAATAATTAAACAACCCAAGACCTGTCACGCTGGGCCACACAGCGCCATCTACTCCGAAACTAAGCCGAAAAGTTTCGGCGCCCATAGTACAAGTGTACTATGGGACAACTGATAAACTTGCTTAGATGCTTTTTGTAAATGATTTTGTTTCTTTGCACTTACAGCCGATGTAGTCGCAAGCCTGCTGGGTATGTATACTAAACACGTAGATTTATGCTATTCTAAGAGGCGGTATACACGGGAGCTTTTTAACGCCCGTTAAAAAGCGTTCAAATGTACCTAATAAATGCATTTTCGCGTTTAAAAGCGCTGTCGTATGAACATAATTTTAGAAAATGCATTTGTTGCATTTGCACGCTTTTTTGACGGGCGTTCAAAAGCTTCCGTGTGAATTAGGCCTTATTCTACGCTAAGCGAGCAGAGCACAAGTGCTTTCGCGTGTGAATTCGCCAAATTCGCCACCAGGGGTGCTAGTGTAGCGTAAGATATCCGAAATGCCAAATCACATCCGTTCTGTGGGTTAAACGAGTTTATTTGGCACAGCCGGCATTAATTTTGGAAAATGTATAAGCGGAGCCGAGAAAATGAGGTGTAATGTAAAGTTTAGCGGTCGGAAAGAAAAGCTAGTTCACTGGTTTGTTTATTAACCGTTCATAAACAGTTTTGCCTTTCGGAAACTTATGTCTTCCTTCTTTTATCAAACAAACAGTTATCAAATGCATAAAACAAACCTTAACAGCTATGCCCGAGGACCTCACTATACAGTGGCGCCCTCTGGTGAACACAAAAGCGGTAGCCCTCGTTCGTCCAATGTGGACTGACTCACAAGCCGCGAACGAGCGCGCTGCGAGCTTTCGTTCGTGCTCGGCTGCGTTCCGCCTGTTGGTCATATCTGCCGTAGAACCGACAATAGTGGAGCAGACGAATCTTGGAGTGGACACCGCTCTTAAGCAGACGTAGTGTAGGACTCCCCACAACCCGTTGGGCTGATGACCTTAGAAGAAATGCTGGCATTGGCTGGAAAGGGGAAGCCTGGGATCAACAACTGTGGCGAGAATTAAAGGAGGCATACGTTCAGCAGTGGACGGACCAGGGTTGTTTGAAACGAAGTTGCCAAGTCGATAAGGTTCCTAATTGTGTGTTTATCGTTACAGGTTGAGCCAACCAGCGTTATAGATGACATCTGTCTGCCGGATAAATGAGCAATAATTTGTTCTCCCATCTCTAATTCGTCTAATTCTAACATTTTCTATAGATGTCATAAATAAATTGAATAATGCTGATTAAACCTCTTTTATTTATTTAATATTTATTGAACAAAGAAAGTACAAATTGCGGACTTAATGCCGTGTGGCATTCTCGACCAGTCAATCATTGGCCGAGCCAGAAAACTATAATAACCCAAGACTTACGCTGGGCCACACAGCGCCATCTAGCCAAACTAAGCCGAAGCTTGTACTAAACTATAATGAAGATAGATAGATACTCTTTATTGCACAAAAACACAGGCATTACAGGAAAACATATTACAAACAACACAAAGTACAATCTAGGCGGTCTTATCGCTTATAGCGATCTCTTCCAGACAACCTTCAGGTAGAGGAAACCAGATTGACTAAGAAAATGGGTACCCCAGTGCAAAACTATCCAACTATTTTATATTAAATCCGTTATTACATAAATATAGCAAGAAGTATATATTCCATAGACATACACATATACATATAAATATAATTAAATACACTTAAATAAATTATACATAATAACATATTACATAGATACATAATTATGATAGAAAAGAAAGAATGTAGAAATTAAAGAGACAGGAGATGAGATTTAAACCTAAGCTTAAAAACTGAGAGGGATTGTGAACGTCTGATCAAATCAAATCAAATCAAATCAAATTTATTTATTGTATTATCACAGGTACATTAAAGTTGTTACAGTTATATAGATTCAGCCATGATATACCTCATGGAGGCGTACAATATAGTATATTAAATTGTCACTTTACGTAAGAAAAACATTACAATAATAATAAAAAATAAAATTCAGCAAAATTCAATGTCAACAATTCAATATTAAAATAAATTATCCATATCACAAACAATTATGTCAAAAAGTCTTTATAAATAATTGTCCTCAAGGTATTCATTTATATTATAATAGCATTTTAAAACTAGTAGTTTTATAAGTTCGCGCTTAAATCCATTTAAATTTAGTGCCTTAATGTTTTCTGGTACCCTGTTATATAGTTTCGGCACTAATTCGACAGCACTTTTCCGCATAAGTGCTGTTTTACATATATTTGTGCATAATTTAGGTTTCCTTGGGCGAAGGTTGAGACCAGGAGGTTGTTCTCTCAGGTCAAATAGACCCATATTGCGTTTTACAAACATACAAGACTCCAAAATATAAAGACATGGCAAGGTCAACAGTTTTAATAATTTAAAATGTGGTTGACAGCTCTCCCATGGCTTCAATCCACACATTGCTCGGATGCATTGTTTTTGGGCCCTTAGTAGTACCTCTCTGTATGTTGAGTTGCCCCAGAATATGACTCCATATCTTAGCGTAGACATGACGAAGCCATGGTATGCTGTTAATACGGTACGTTGGTCTGCCATTTTTCTAAGTTTGAAAAGTGCGTACGAAAATCTATATAGTTTCTTACATACTTCTATAGAGTGTGTTTCCCACGACATATTTTCATCCAAATGTATACCGAGAAATTTAGTATTCAATGTTTTAGCTATCTGTCTATCCATATATGTAATGTTTAATATTGGACTAATTTTTCTTTGTGTAAATTGCATTATGGTTGTTTTACCTAAATTAATTTGAAGATTGTTTGATATCAGCCATAGTATAACATCTTTAATGGTATTATTAACTTCGTCTTCAAAGGTTTCCCGATCTATACCTTCTACAAAGACTGTACTGTCGTCGGCGAAGAGAATCATTGGATGTCTGGTACAGAGAACTATGTCATTAATATATATAATAAATAAGAGCGGCCCAAGGACACTTCCCTGTGGTACGCCATATCTAATTTTTCTATGCTGTGAAACATATTTTTTCTCGTTACCTGTTGCAACACAAATTTGGTTAAGTTCTGTAGTTTGTTCTCTATCTTTAAGGTAAGATTCTATTAGTTTGAGGATATTTCCGCGAATACCATAACGATATAATTTATCTAATAAAATTTTATGATCTACGTGGTCAAAAGCCTTTGTCATATCCATGAAGATGGCACATGAAGGTATTCTACTGTCTAAGCTTAACATAACTTTTTTTACTAAGTCATATATTGCTGTCGTTATTGTTTGGTCTTTACGGAAGCCCTTTTGTGCTTTATGTAGTATATTGTATTTTTCGAGAAAGCTATACATATCATTGTGGATGATCTTTTCAAAAATTTTAGAGAATATCGATAATAAGGCTATTGGACGATAGTTTTTAATATCTGATTTGTCTCCCTTTTTATATACTGGCTTTACTACTGCTGGTTTTAAATTAGTCGGATATATCCCAGTGGAAATGCATAAGTTAATTACGTGGCTTAGTGGTGATGCTATTTTATGTCCTACATATTTTATGACTTTGGTGCAAACATCGTCGAAGCCAACACTGCTGGTGTTTTTCAGTGCTTTGATTATCTGGTGCACTTTGTCGGGTGTGGTGGGGCCCATGAAAAAAGATTTAGGGTTATTTTCTAGTTTTATTTTAGTCATGTTTGTATTGCCACTTTTCCTAATATTCTGTACTCCATCTATGAAAAAATTATTAAATGCATCTGCAATGTCAGTAGGGTTAGTAATAGGTTTGTCATCTACTTTTATTTCAAATATAGGTTCTTTAGGTAAATTATGTTTAGTTTTGTTAATTACTGTCCATGTCGCCTTAGATTTATTTTGTGAAGTCCTAATATAATGGTCGTTTTGTGAACGTTGTGTCAATTTAATTATCTGTTTAAGCCTCTTACTGTAGGTTTTAAAGGCTGTCCTAGTCCTATCATTCTTATTTAATCTATATTGCCATAACATTCGTCTTTTATTTTTACAGCATTTTTTTATACCCCGTGATATCCATTTCTGTCTAGTTCTTGTAGCCATTTTTATAGTTTTAAGGGGGAAACAAAGATCATACAGACATTTAAAAATATCAAAAAATGAATCATATGCTTTATTTGGCTCATTAGATTTCAAAGTATCACTAAAAGTTAATCCATCAATGTATTTCTTAAATATTTTAAGATTTTCTGTACTAAAATCCCGGCGTTTAAATGTCCATGTCTGTAGTGTGCATGTTTTGTTGACAGGAAATCTGAGAAACTGAGCCGTATGATCCGAAAGTCCCGTCTCAATTACTTCGCCCTTAGAGCCCCTTATATTATGAGCAAAATTGTCAAGACATGTTCCACTGGACACTCTCGTTGGCTCATTTATTTGCAGTTTGAGATTATAGCTTAACAGTTGATATTTGAATTCGCGACTCTTTGGCGTATCTTTTAGAGTGTCAATATTGAAATCACCGCACATTATAATTTTTTTGTTTATGTTGGTGTTTGTTACAGTACTGAGTATGCTTTCGAGAGTGCCACGGAACACATCCAAACTGTCCTTACTATTGTGCGGGACTCGATATATACAAATAATTACAGTATTATGATCACAGAGTTCTATAGAACAACACTCAATTATACTATTTATAGAGAGTTTCTTAATATTATGTAAAATTCTATATTTAATTCCGGATCTAACTAGTATACATGTTCCACCTCGTTTTTTGTCTCTGCAGTAACTAGTTGCTAAATTAAAGTTCGGTACTGTCAGGAATCCTTCAGTATCTGGTGTCATATTATGTTCGGTGATGCATAGTACATCAATGGGTTTACGCAATCTATTGAGTTCATCTAAGTGTATCGTAAGTTCGTCACTTTTGCTCAGAAGACCTGATATGTTCTGATGTAGTATGTTTAGGTGGTTGTAGAAGAAAAAACTGGTTTTTGTTCACTTTTTGCGTGTCTCCATCATAATACGTATCACTTTCCCCACAATCAGTTAGCTCTCTGCTGATAAATTCTGAGACATTCCGGAGTATCCTTACTACTCCCTTTTTTATTATTTTTCCAGTGAATGCCGAGAACATTTCCAAGGATAGATCTTGATTTGCATCAATAAGTTTTCCATAGCCTGAAGCTGTCATTTCCTGGTTGAGACTGTTGTTAAAAGTCTCAATTCTGTAGTTATATAGAGGTTTTCCGCATATATACGTGGGTGTTATAACAATAATATTTGTGTGGTCTAACAATTTAATTTTTGCAGTAAGTAACTTGACAAGCATATCAATATTGATGTTGTTTTGTGATGTATTAAAATCTCTTTCTCCTATCATTATAATACAACAGTCTTTTTTCGTATATCCCTTTAATTTTAATTCTATGCCTTTAAGTAAGATCTCTAGTCCAACATTTGCAGTAACATAGTGGCAGAGTTGAAAATCTTCGAATAGGTTGTTGCTATATATGTTATTAACTATATTATATCGCTTACTACTTGTGATAACGCACAGGTTATTTTTGGCAATTTTATTTAATTCTATGTTACTATTTTCGAGTTCAGTTTCCCGATGTAAAGTATTTGTTACAGTCTTGTTTTTTTGGTCATACAATGCTTGTAGCTTCCTTATAGTCTCAGTTAGGCTTATTATTTCCTCTTGAGCTTTCGTTAAGTTCTCTTGTAGTTCTGTTATTGTGTGTTCCAAAGTAATAATTTGTTGTGATCTTTTTTTTGCCGAAGTAGGGCTTTGATATTGCCCTAATCTTTCTTGTTTTTGCTTGATACTTTGTGGTGTCTTACATATATTCTTCATTATAGATATTTCATTTATTGCCTTGTCCAACTTTCTTCTAAGTTCGTTATTATCAATTATAACATTTTCTAGCTCCTGCTCAGTACTCGCAAGACTAATTTCTAGCGTATTTATTTTCATCTTGAGATCACTTACTATATCAAGTTCGTTCACTGGCTCTAAGCTTTTAGATAGATCCTCTGACGACTGAGATGTGTTCGAGTCAGTATCGCATTTCAATTCCGCTGATACAGATCTTATCAATTGATTTTTTGAATGCGATGACATTTCATTAATTAATTTATTTTCGTTTGAAGAGATCAAATTTAGTGTGTCGTGGGATATTTTTTCTATACCGGATGTTGATAGGACGGAATTGTCTAGGCACTCAATCTTCTTCATCGCTGGTGATTTTTTCGCAGCTTCAGTGTCTTTTGAAGGTTCAAATTGTTTTACTACTGTTCTTCGCGATCGCAGAGTGATCCCTGTACATTGGCTTTTTGGCTCAGTTTTATCTACTATATTTTTTGGTATTTCGCGACATTTATAGCATTTCCAAGACTTTTTGGTCTCTTTTGTCCAAAGTTGAAATCGTGTAAAACTTACGTTTGCACATTCAATGTGATAAATCTGAGTGCATAAAGAACATGTAGCAAATTGTTTGTTTACAATTGTTAAACTGCATTTCGAACATATTGTATGTTTCGTTTGTTTACATGTTGATGGCGCCACAGTCGACATGTTTTTTCAATAAAAGGTATGTAATGGAACACTCCCTGGTTTATATTAAAACAAGTGTATCAAATGGAACACACTCCCACACACATCAAGTGGAACACGCTGCAAATGCTGTTTTATCCACCACGTACTGAGGTCTACACATTTGATTGGTAGAACAAAACGCGTATGCAACTTTGCCGACCGGTAAATGTCATGTTGTGTCAAAATTAAAGTCAGCTGGTGCTTGTTTACACTTGCACTCACCAATTATTCGAAAAATAACTGATTTCACAAATTAGATTGTTGATTTTATACAGTTTAATCACTAAGTTATCCTGATAATGTTCACTTAGTTCAGTCTTGGCACTTGTTGTTTATGGGATAGCCGGATGATGTTGAAAAACTAAGATGATGGAAAGAGGAAGGGAATTCCACAGACTGATGGATTGGACAGTGAAAGACTGAGAGTAGGATTTAGAGAGATGGGATGGAAATGATAAGTGGAGTTCACGGCAGGAACGCATACCATGATCCGCGGTGGGTTGCAAGAAATTGAAACGCTTTTTCAGATAGGGAGGTGAAAGAGGATTGAATAGCACAGTATATAAAAGTGATAGAATATGGAGTTCGCGGCGACGACGGATGGGAAGCCAATTGAGCTGAGAACGATATTCAGACACATGGTCATACTTACGTAGACCGAAGATGATTCTAATACAGAAATTTTAGAGACGTTCAAGCTTGTCAAGAAATATTTCATTCAGGTCTAGATAGCAACTATCCGCGTAGTGGAGAATGGGCAGTAAAAGGGACTGTACAAGAGCAATTTTGGTGGGTATGGGAAGAAAATTGCGCAACCTGCTGAAAGATGCAGCAGATGCAAACAAACTTCTGCTGACCTCCCTAATATGAACATCCCGAGTCAGTGAACTGTCTAAATATATCCCCAAGTTTCTAACCACCTGGGGAATTTGGGCTCCGTCGAATATAATAGGCGGAAGAGAATCCCAATTCACCCGGGAAATCATACGCTTTCCACCTACTATAATGACCTGCGTTTTACTGGTATTAACCTTGAGGCCAAACGATTTACTCCACTCCGAGATACGCTTTAGGTCCATGTTTAGAAGTGACACGGCGCTCGGGAGATCGTCTAGGCTACTCTGGGCATAAAGTTGAAGGTCGTCTGCATAGAGATGGTAGGATGAAGAAATAATATGAGTGATTGAATTTATTAAGACGGAAAACAGTAGAGGAGACAAGACACCACCCTGAGGTACACCGGCACCGAGTTCACACCAAGCAGAAAGTGACTCATCAACACGAATCTGTTGCCGGCGACCATAAAGATAACTACGAAATAAGTCAACCACCGATGGAGATATGTTAAGAGAATGCTGATGATGCAACAATATTCATATCAAAAGACAAACTAGACGAAAACAGTCTCATTGAGGAAATTCGTAAGACTCTTGACACATTGGTAAATTATCTAATATCTATTAATTTACAAGTAAACTTAGATAAAACTAAACTGATTGAATTTAGAAATTATAAGAAGGATGCAATAGACTTAGATATTAATATTAAGAACTTTAAAGTGGAGATTGTAACAAATGCAAACTTTTTGGGAGTCACTGTTGATACCTGCTTAAACTGGAAAATGCATATTGAAAATATCAATAAAAGAATTTCCAGTTGTTGTTATGCAATTTCTATATTGAAGACTTCTTTACTTCCCTCGATGTAGCAAAAAATGCTTACTATGGATATGTATATCCTATTTTAAAGTATGGTATAATTTTTTGGGGAAACTCTGTTGATAGCCAATCCACATTTATACTCCAAAAAAGGTGTCTGCGAATTATGTTTAACATCAACAGATATGAATCACTAAGATCTGTATTCAAAGAATTCAAGTTTCTTACATTGACGTGTATATTTACACTAGAGATATGTGTATTTATAAAGGATCATGGGGAATATTTTCATAAAAAGAGTGAAACAAAGCATAATTTACGATCGCAACACAAGGATGACTTATGTGTTGTTAAGCATTCTAGTTACATAACTCGAAAAAGCACATATATAACTGGTATCGCAATATTTAATCATCTACCACGACATATAAAATCACTAGACGGACATATATTTAAAAACACACTTAAAAATTGGTTACTTATGCAATGTTTTTATAATTTAAATGAATACTTTAATGTAAAATGACTAACTAATTATTACCTATATTGACTAAATATTTACTAATTAATTAATTCCGAATATACAATTTCAATTGACCACTATAATTTACTATTGTACGTCCGAAATGGACAAACTGTTTGATCTGTATAGCAACTATTTGTAACACCATTGTACACAGTTTGACATTTAAAAAAAAAAAAAAGAATATAACAGGGCCAGCAACACATCGAAATCAACGGTGTTAAAAGCGTTACTAAAATCCAGTAGCGCCAACACCGTTAAACGTCTATTTATCCACTCCCTGGCGAATATCGTCAGTAATTTTGACCAGAGCTGTGACCGTACTATGTCCTGGGCGGAAACCAGATTGGAAGGGACTTAAGATATGGTTTTTTGTAAGGAAATGGCTTAGCTGTTGATGGACAACGCGCTCCAGAGCTTTCGTTGTCCGTATAACGTTTGCCACGGTGAAACTATGACAACGTAGGCCAGCACGTGTGGTTCTGTTTCGGAAGAGGGAAGGTGGGACAAGGGAAAACAACTCTTCAGAGCACTCACCATGGTACAGGCGATAAAAAACACTCAAGGACGCAACATCTCTTCGTAATTGAAGAGGTTCTAAGGACTCGGTAACCATTGCAAAAACTCTATGAATAGCTAAGTTAATTGTACACGAGAACAGAAATAAACATAATTATTAATGTTAATTAATTTCTTTATATTTACACGTTTGAGCATTTTAACAAAAAATCCTTTACATTATTATTGTTTCGTGAGGGAAAAGTTGAAAAAAAAGCCTGTCGAGTGTGAGTTGGGCTTTGTTAGAGATAGTCACTGAGGTTCATCACTAGCTCAGTTTTTTAGGGTTCCGTAGCCAAATGACAGAAACGGGACCCTGATAGATACGTCATGTCTGTCTGTCTGTCCGTTCATATGTCACAGCCAGTTTATTCCGAAACTATAAGAGCTAAAGTACATTATTAAAAATTAATTGCGCTGATGTATTCTGTAAACCGCATGAGGATTTTAAAATAAAATCAGAAAAAATCCAAATTTTTTGGGGTTCCCCATACATAGAACAGAAACTCAAAAAATGTTTCACCAAACCTATACGTGTGGGGTATCTATGGATAAGTATTTTAAAATGATGTTGGGAACATTCCTCGTTGTCGCCAAGTTAGGCAGCCGGGTTGGCTATCGCAGGGCGTTGCTCCTCCTCCAGAAGTGGAGATGGGCGGCCCACATAGCTAGAATGGAGCAGTCTAAGTGGACCAAGAGATTGCTGGAATTTTTTTATTTCTTTATAGTGGCTCGACATAATGGCTTCTCTACGCCTGATGGAAAGCGAAACAGAAGCCCAAGTCGCTGTGACAACGGGCAGGTAACTGGTCGGTTACCTGTCAGTTGCCACTTCCATGCCGGCCCAATCCTTACCCCCCACGAGCTCCGGGGACCCTACTCACCAGCAGAAACACGACCCGGAGGTCATTTGGCTGCGGTATTCTATAGGGTGGAGGTCCTTCCCCGGACGGGCAGCTCAATTCGAGCGAAGATTCGCTATGCCCTACCTCTCTTCTTTCAACCGCCACTTTACACGGTCCCTCGCTAATCTCGTCCAATGTTTCCCGGCCACCGCCGCTATGTCATCCGACCGTCGGGTGACTGGTCTGCCCACAGCAGGGCTTGGAATACCGGTAAAAATATGGTAACGTTACTTTTGCCTCGCCGAGGTATCGATACTTTTTTAAGTAGCGATACCTAAAGTAGCGGTAATTTTTAACGTTATAAATTACCGCTACCTTCATGATGGTATCGGTAAAAGTATCGGTAAACGTTTAAACGTTACTTACTTAATTTTGGATTAAATTCATTCTCTGTCTCTATCGCTCCCACCCAACATGGTCTCAAGCGTCTCGTGTCGCGAAGTTGCCGCTCTGCTATAGGTAACCGTGCGGAGCGGCAACGCAGCAAAGTAGCGTAATAAGTATCGTTACTTTTACCGGTAACTAAAGCAGGTATCGATACTTTTAACGTTATATTGCAGTATCGATACCTGAAACTTAACGTTAAGTTTGCGTTCCGGTAAAAATTACCGTTATAATTTACCGTTAAAATTTAGTATCGCTACCGACTTACCGGTAATTATTTTACCGGTAAAAAAAGTAACATTATAAAGTAACGTTTCTTACCGCTATTATAATGTTAAATTGGTAACGTTACCAAGCCCTGGCCCACAGATCTCCGAAATAGAGAGATAGATAATATACATAAACATCATAACAAAAAAAACCGCAAAATGAAAAATAAATTAATATTTTCTAAGCAATTCTGCATCTAATTAACGTCAGAATCGATTCGGCAATGGTATATAAGCCGAGTGGATCACCACAAGATCATTGTTTGAAGACGTTTTCTAACAAACAGCAACATGAAGTTCCTTCTGTGTCTCGCAGCCATCGTCGTAGCGGTAAGTACTGGAATCATTTTGTTAAACTTAGCATGAACATATCTTGGGTAAAGATGATAAGCCGCTTCCTTACTAAGAATGTAAGGGAGTGGCTTATCATCTCAAACAAAATGTGCCGTTATAATAACTGTTTTTAAGTCAAACTTTCCGGAAAAATGGTTCACCAACGCTTGTTCCGTGCAATTGCACGAAGTTATCACAAAAAAGCCTGGAAAAAAGAAAACCATGTTATCAGACCCCTTTTATTTATAACTAGCTTTCCGCCCGCGACTTCGTCCGCGTAAAGTTTTTTTTTCCAAAATAAAATTGTGCCTATGTTACTCGTGGATAATGTAGCTTTCGAATGGTGAAAGAATTTTTAAAAACGGTCCAGTAGTTTTTGAGCCTATTCATTACAACCAAACAAACAAAGTTTTCCTCTTTATAATATTAGTATTTAAGTATTTATAATTTAAAGATTGCACCATGACAACCATACGACCAATGGTGACTATGGCCCCTACGATGGCATCTACGATTCACCAGTATTTTGACTATTTCTTTATTCACAGATCGGAGTCGCCACCTGCGACCCAGAGGCAAAGCCCGACCTACCGGGTAAGTACACAAAACACACACCCTTATAATACCGACCTATACCTATTCAAATAACCGTTTGGCGGCGGTATAACCATCACGATAGAAGGCGTAGCTAAATACCACAGGCCGATGACGGGCAGCAGCGTCACCGGAGCGAGAAGCTACGCCCTGAGATACACAACCCGCCTGCCCAACGTGGCGATTATAGGGTATATCCTCCTGATGTTTGCCCTAAGTGGCGAACAACTGGAGAGGCCTATATCCAGCAGTGGACTGCCATGACGATGTTCATCAATATTTATTAGCTAAAATGGTAAACCTAAAGTAAACAATAATTAAACAACCCAAGACCTGTCACGCTAGGCCACACAGCGCCATCTACTCCGAAACTAAGCCGAAAAGTTTCGGCGCCCATAGTACAAGTGTACTATGGGACAACTGATAAACTTGCTTAGATGCTTTTTGTAAATGATTTTGTTTCTTTGCACTTACAGCCGATGTAGTCGCAAGCCTGCTGGGTATGTATACTAAACACGTAGATTTATGCTATTCTAAGAGGCGGTATACACGGGAGCTTTTTAACGCCCGTTAAAAAGCGTTCAAATGTACCTAATAAATGCATTTTCGCGTTTAAAAGCGCTGTCGTATGAACATAATTTTAGAAAATGCATTTGTTTCATTTGCACGCTTTTTTGACGGGCGTTCAAAAGCTTCCGTGTGAATCAGGCCTTATTCTACGCTAAGCGAGCAGAGAACAAGTGCTATCGCGTGTGAATTCGCCAAATTCGCCACCAGGGGTGCTAGTGTAGCGTAAGGTATCCGAAATGCCAAATCACATCCGTTCTGTGGGTTAAACGAGTTTATTTGGCACAGCCGGCATTAATTTTGGAAAATGTATAAGCGGAGCCGAGAAAATGAGGTGTAATGTAAAGTTTAGCGGTCGGAAAGAAAAGCTAGTTCACTGGTTTGTTTATTAACCGTTCATAAACAGTTTTGCCTTTCGGAAACTTATGTCTTCCTTCTTTTATCAAACAAACAGTTATCAAATGCATAAAACAAACCTTAACAGCTATGCCCGAGGACCTCACTATACAGTGGCGCCCTCTGGTGAACACAAAAGCGGTAGCCCTCGTTCGTCCAATGTGGACTGACTCACAAGCCTCGAACGAGCGCGCTGCGAGCTTTCGTTCGTGCTCGGCTGCGTTCCGCCTGTTGGTCATATCTGCCGTAGAACCGACAATAGTGGAGCAGACGAATCTTGGAGTGGACACCGCTCTTAAGCAGACGTAGTGTAGGACTCCCCACAACCCGTTGGGCTGATGACCTTAGAAGAAATGCTGGCATTGGCTGGAAAGGGGAAGCCTGGGATCAACAACTGTGGCGAGAATTAAAGGAGGCATACGTTCAGCAGTGGACGGACCAGGGTTGTTTGAAACGAAGTTGCCAAGTCGATAAGGTTCCTAATTGTGTGTTTATCGTTACAGGTTGAGCCAACCAGCGTTATAGATGACATCTGTCTGCCGGATAAATGAGCAATAATTTGTTCTCCCATCTCTAATTCGTCTAATTCTAACATTTTCTATAGATGTCATAAATAAATTGAATAATGCTGATTAAACCTCTTTTATTTATTTAATATTTATTGAACAAAGAAAGTACAAATTGCGGACTTAATGCCGTGTGGCATTCTCGACCAGTCAATCATTGGCCGAGCCAGAAAACTATAATAACCCAAGACTTACGCTGGGCCACACAGCGCCATCTAGCCAAACTAAGCCGAAGCTTGTACTAAACTATAATGAAGATAGATAGATACTCTTTATTGCACAAAAACACAGGCATTACAGGAAAACATATTACAAACAACACAAAGTACAATCTAGGCGGTCTTATCGCTTATAGCGATCTCTTCCAGACAACCTTCAGGTAGAGGAAACCAGATTGACTAAGAAAATGGGTACCCCAGTGCAAAACTATCCAACTATTTTATATTAAATCCGTTATTACATAAATATAGCAAGAAGTATATATTCCATAGACATACACATATACATATAAATATAATTAAATACACTTAAATAAATTATACATAATAACATATTACATAGATACATAATTATGATAGAAAAGAAAGAATGTAGAAATTAAAGAGACAGGAGATGAGATTTAAACCTAAGCTTAAAAACTGAGAGGGATTGTGAACGTCTGATGGAAAGGGGAAGGGAATTCCACAGACTGATGGATTGGACAGTGAAAGACTGAGAGTAGGATTTAGAGAGATGGGATGGAAATGATAAGTGGAGTTCACGGCAGGAACGCATACCATGATCCGCGGTGGGTTGCAAGAAATTGAAACGCTTTTTCAGATAGGGAGGTGAAAGAGGATTGAATAGCACAGTATATAAAAGTGATAGAATATGGAGTTCGCGGCGACGACGGATGGGAAGCCAATTGAGCTGAGAACGATATTCAGACACATGGTCATACTTACGTAGACCGAAGATGATTCTAATACAGAAATTTTAGAGACGTTCAAGCTTGTCAAGAAATATTTCATTCAGGTCTAGATAGCAACTATCCGCGTAGTGGAGAATGGGCAGTAAAAGGGACTGTACAAGAGCAATTTTGGTGGGTATGGGAAGAAAATTGCGCAACCTGCTGAAAGATGCAGCAGATGCAAACAAACTTCTGCTGACCTCCCTAATATGAACATCCCGAGTCAGTGAACTGTCTAAATATATCCCCAAGTTTCTAACCACCTGGGGAATTTGGGCTCCGTCGAATATAATAGGCGGAAGAGAATCCCAATTCACCCGGGAAATCATACGCTTTCCACCTACTATAATGACCTGCGTTTTACTGGTATTAACCTTGAGGCCAAACGATTTACTCCACTCCGAGATACGCTTTAGGTCCATGTTTAGAAGTGACACGGCGCTCGGGAGATCGTCTAGGCTACTCTGGGCATAAAGTTGAAGGTCGTCTGCATAGAGATGGTAGGATGAAGAAATAATATGAGTGATTGAATTTATTAAGACGGAAAACAGTAGAGGAGACAAGACACCACCCTGAGGTACACCGGCACCGAGTTCACACCAAGCAGAAAGTGACTCATCAACACGAATCTGTTGCCGGCGACCATAAAGATAACTACGAAATAAGTCAACCACCGATGGAGATATGTTAAGAGAATGCTGATGATGCAACAATATTCATATCAAAAGACAAACTAGACGAAAACAGTCTCATTGAGGAAATTCGTAAGACTCTTGACACATTGGTAAATTATCTAATATCTATTAATTTACAAGTAAACTTAGATAAAACTAAACTGATTGAATTTAGAAATTATAAGAAGGATGCAATAGACTTAGATATTAATATTAAGAACTTTAAAGTTGAGATTGTAACAAATGCAAACTATTTGGGAGTCACTGTTGATACCTACTTAAACTGGAAAATGCATATTGAAAAAATCAATAAAAGAATTTCCAGTTGTTGTTAGCGCCTGTTCATACTAGCGTTTATTTTCGTTCACACTAGCGGTTGATCCGCCCGGCGGCGACCGCAAATCGACCGCCGATCAACCGCAAAACGGTCGAGGTGTTCACACTAGCGGTCGCGGTTTTGCGGTTCGGCAGCTGGTAGTGTTGTAGATCGATGGTCGGCTATAGGTAATTGTTGATTCTTTAGTGAGAATAAATCGATTCAAGTACCAAATGATTTACAATCTAAACATCGATAATCGCTTTAAAGATAATTTATGTGTGACTTTAGTTACTCTGTTTTTGGGAATAGGATACACGACTGTTTACTGTTTTATATTACTTTCTGGTCACCTTAAGAAGAAGTACAATTTAACTTATTTGAGAGCCATGAGTACTAAATTGACTCGGGACATTTCCACTTGGAGGGCTTTAGTGACGTGGGATCTCTAACAGCTAAGCATGCAAAATGATACGACTTCCCACACTTCGAACAATCTATGCCGTTCTCGTCACCATCTGTCGAAGTACAACAGCCCCATCTTGTCTGGATTCTGTTCATTTCTGTGGCGGCTTGATTCAAGACTAGATTTATTATTATTCCTGTCTTGTTACTCAATAAAAAAAAAGAGTTCCCCAAAATCAGGGTAAAATTTTTCGATGACCACACTAACTGGCTGAATCAGTTCAATCCAAGTTCACGCAGTGTCGAGTCTTGACAGCGCAAATTATGAATCAAAATGTTGGTAGGTGCATAAACAACGTCGAGTCAACTTGACAGCAGAGATAATGAGTGAGAATGTGGGTAGATGCACAAACAATCCACTCAGGTTCAGTATTGTATTTAAGTGTTTAACGCCACAATAAGCCACACCAACACTTCCACAAGCAGATAGTCACTTGTATTGCAAGCATTTATCGACGACACTCGTAATTTAATGATTTGGAGACAATTTCGCAGATAGGAGGTTAGAAACACAGTGTACTTCCGAGACTTTTTTTTTTTTTTTTTTTTTATTATTTACTTACTTCATACTAAAATTATGTTGTATTATGTTGTTCTACTACTGTTTTTACGGTAGATCTAATGGGAGTTTTCGTTCCCACAATAGGTACTTAAAGAAATTCTTATCAAATATTACAATGCTTCTTGTTTAGAAATTGAATAATTTAAACTTCCTATGTGATATGCACTCCTGGTACTTTCAATTAGAGAAGCACACATCAGTCATGTCGGTGCTATCGTCGACACGCACACAAACAAATCTCACAGGGTCGATACCGGTTCAATTGGGGATTTTCGCTAACAAATAAGTTTATGAGAACACAATAAAAGATGTGTAATAAGAAACACAGTTTGAATATGGATACCACATAAGTACCGTATAAGTATTCATGAATTAATCATGTTCAGATTTCCATTATTTCGTATTTCATATAAAATAATGTTTGATTTTTGGTGTAGAAAAATGCTAACTAAAAATGTATCCATAGTCTAATAACCATTCCTAAATAATTAGTGTCGCCTCATTGTGTACTTATATTTTCCACCATAATTTATAAATTCAAATAAATTTGTTTCATATTTTATTTTAACCGTGTAAAGTTACGTTCTATAAAACAGAAGAAGAAATGTCACTAGCTAGTGATGGAGGTATAGTGCTATTAAAGTTTCGATAATATCTAAATATAATAAGCTGAAAAGTAAAATAATTTTAAATGGAAATGGATAGTTTCTTGAGAAAATATTTCGACAAAGAGTAAAGAAAGGTAATTTTTTTTATAGTGCAAACGGGCCATTTTTATCACTTAGGAAATAGTTAAATAACTTTCTCCTTAGCTGTTGTGTAATGGTCGTCGTGGCCTCTCTCATCCTTTCTTTCCTATTCTATATTACCTTCGAGTACTGTTTTATGTAATGGGATTTGAAGGCACTGGCGGAGGTCAGGGAGTGGTGGATATTGCTCACCCGACAAGAGCAAACCTCTTTAGAATTAATGAATATGAAATTTTGCGACATTGACTTGTGGTAGAGTATATCTTCTAGCTAAAAATATTTAGTAGTTAAAAATTTTACCCAAAATATGGATAGTATTGCTGCCCACCAATTGTGAACCATTAATTACGAGAGTACCTACACTAAAGAACTTACGTCGGCACTAAGTTATTTTCCTAGTGACACTACGTAGTGCAGATACGCTTACTTTGCATATGTAAGATTCGCGATGGGCATTTGTCTTCTACTTTCATCGATATTCACAATTTGACTATAGAGCAGCCCTAGCCCGCCGATGTCAAAACGCGGCCGCCGCCGCCGATAGTGTCAACAGGGGTAGCGGATCAACCGCCAAACCGCAGTTTGAACGCCGCGCCCCGCCGCGTTCGTAGTGTGAACAGGGGTAGCGGTTTGACGGCGGTTTGATGGCGGTTAAACGTCAATCTGAAGGAAGCCTAGGTCTGTATTCAAAGAATTCAAGTTTCTTACATTGACGTGTATATTTATACTAGAGATATTATGTGTATTTATAAAGGATCATGGGGAATATTTTCATAAAAAGAGTGAAACAAAGCATAATTTACGATCGCAACACAAGGATGACTTATGTGTTGTTAAGCATTCTAGTTACATAACTCGAAAAAGCACATATATAACTGGTATCGCAATATTTAATCATCTACCACGACATATAAAATCACTAGACGGACATAATATTTAAAAACACACTTAAAAATTGGTGACTTATGCAATGTTTTTATAATTTAAATGAATACTTTAATGTAAAATGACTAACTAATTATTACCTATATTGACTAAATATTTACTAATTAATTAATTCCGAATATACAATTTCAATTGACCACTATAATTTACTATTGTACGTCCGAAATGGACAAACTGTTTGATCTGTATAGCAACTATTTGTAACACCATTGTACACAGTTTGACCATAAAAAAATTATATATATATATATATAACAGGGCCAGCAACACATCGAAATCAACGGTGTTAAAAGCGTTACTAAAATCCAGTAGCGCCAACACCGTTAAACGTCTATTTGTCCACTCCCTGGCGAATATCGTCAGTAATTTTGACCAGAGCTGTGACCGTACTATGTCCTGGGCGGAAACCAGATTGGAAGGGACTTAAGATATGGTTTTTTGTAAGGAAATGGCTTAGCTGTTGATGGACAACGCGCTCCAGAACTTTCGTTGTCCGTATAACGTTTGCCACGGTGAAACTATGACAACGTAGGCCAGCACGTGTGGTTCTGTTTCGGAAGAGGGAAGGTGGGACAAGGGAAAACAACTCTTCAGAGCACTCACCATGGTACAGGCGATAAAAAACACTCAAGGACGCAACATCTCTTCGTAATTGAAGAGGTTCTAAGGACTCGGTAACCATTGCAAAAACTCTATGAATAGCTAAGTTAATTGTTCACGAGAACAGAAATAAACATAATTATTAATGTTAATTAATTTCTTTATATTTACACGTGTGAGCATTTTAACAAAAAATACTTTACATTATTATTGTTTCGTGAGGGAAAAGTTGAAAAAAAAGCCTGTCGAGTGTGAGTTGGGCTTTGTTAGAGATAGTCACTGAGGTTAATCACTAGCTCAGTTTTTTAGGGTTCCGTAGCCAAATGGCAGAAACGGGACCCTGATAGATTCGTCATGTCTGTCTGTCCGTTCATATGTCACAGCCAGTTTATTCCGAAACTATAAGAGCTAAAGTACATTATTAAAATTAATTGCGCTGATGTATTCTGTAAACCGCATGAAGATTTTAAAATAAAATCAGAAAAAATCCAAATTTTTTGGGGTTTCCCATACCTAAAAAAGAAACTCAAAAAATGTTTCATCAAACCTATACGTGTGGGGTATCTATGGATAAGTATTTATATTTGACAGGCTCGGTGGCTCATTTGGTAGTGACCTCTGCCCTCTGAGCCAAGGGTCGTGGGTTCGATTCCCGCACAGTACAAACATTTGTGTTCATGAACATGTCTGTTTGTATTGGTCTGGGTGTTTTCTATGTATAATATGTATTTATTTACAAAAAAAAAGTATTTAAGTAAGTTTATCAGTTGTCCAGTACCCATAGTACAAGCTTCGGCTTAGTTTGGGGCTAGATGGCGCTGTGTGGCCCAGCGTGGCATGTCTTGGGTTATTTATTTATTTATTAATTAATTTAAAATGATGTTGCGAACATTCCTCGTTGTCGCCAAGTTAGGCAGCCGGGTTGGCTATCGCAGGGCGTTGCTCCTCCTCCAGAAGTGGAGATGGGCGGCCCACATAGCTAGAATGGAGCAGTCTAAGTAGACCAGGAGATTACTGGAATGGTGCCCGTGGGACAATCGTCGCGGTAGAGGCCGTCCACCTATGCGGTGGCGGTGGTAACTGACAGATAACTGACCAGTTACTTGCCCGTTGTCACAGCGACTTGGGCTTCTCTTTCGCTTTCCATCAGGCGTAGGGAAGCCAATATGTCGAGTCACTATAAAAAAAAATGAGATGGGTCGACGAGATGACCAAGACGGCTGGACCGAATTGGATGAAAGTGGCAAGATGTAGGCAGAGATGGAGAGATTTGAAGGAGACCTACGTCCGAAGATGGACAAGTGAAGGGCCGGGGTGATGATGATCATCATCATCATCATCATGTCAGTCCACATCTACCCACTGCTGAGTATAGGCCTCTTTTTTTATAGTAGCTCGTCATAATGGTTTCCCTACGCCTGATGGAAAGCGAAAGAGAAGCCCAAGTCGCTGTGACAACTGGCAAGTAACTGGTTAGTTACCTGTCAGTTGCCACTGCCATGCCGGCCCAATCCTAACCCCCCACGAGCTCCGGAGACCCTACTCACCAGCAGAAACACGACCCGGAGGTCATTTGGCTGCGGTATTCTATAGGGTGGAGGTCCTTCCCCGGACGGGCAGCTCAATACGAGCGAAGATTCGCTATGCCCTACCTCTCTTCTTTCAACCGCCACTTTACACGGTCCCTCGCTAATCTCGTCCAATGTTTCCCGGCCACCGCCGCTATGTCATCCGACCGTCGGGTGACTGGTCTGCCCACAGATCTCCGAAATAGAGAGATAGATATTATACATAAACATCATAACAAAAAAAACCGCAAAATGAAAAATAAATTAATATTTTCTAAGCAATTCTGCATCTAATTAACGTCAGAATCGATTCGGCAATGGTATATAAGCCGAGTGGATCACCACAAGATCATTGTTTGAAGACGTTTTCTAACAAACAGCAACATGAAGTTCCTCCTGAGTCTCGCAGCCATCGTCGTAGCGGTAAGTACTGGAATCATTTTGTTAAACTTAGCATGAACATATCTTGGGTAAAGATGATAAGCCGCTTCCTTACTAAGGATGTAAGGGAGCGGCTTATCATCTGAACCAAACTGTGCCGTTATAATAACTGTTTTTAAGTCAAACTTTCCGGAAAAATGGTTCACCAACTCTTGTTCCGTGCAATTGCACGAAGTTATCACAAAAAAGCCTGGAAAATAGAAAACCATGTTATCAGACCCCTTTTATTTATAATTTGAAGATTGCACCATGACAACCATACGACCAATGGTGACTATGGCCCCTACGATGGCATCTACGATTCACCAGTATTTTGACTATTTCTTTATTCACAGATCGGAGTCGCCACCTGCGACCCAGAGGCAAAGCCCGACCTACCGGGTAAGTACACAAAACACACACCCTTATAATACCGACCTATACCTATTCAAATAACCGTTTGGCGGCGGTATAACCATCACGATAGAAGGCGTAGCTAAATACCACAGGCCGATGACGGGCAGCAGCGTCACCGGAGCGAGAAGCTACGCCCTGAGATACACAACCCGCCTGCCCAACGCGCAACGTGGCGATTATAGGGTATATCGTCGCCGTAGAGCGAAAAGTCACTAAATAGGTCATGACGTGTTTTGAGTTATGGCGGTTTAAAGTTTTATAAAACAAAAAAAATATATATTTTAATTTTAGTAAAAGATAACTCTATTTTTATTGCTATATATCTTAAAGAATAGATATACACATAAGATTGTAATATCACTTTCAATTAATTATGTTTAATTACTGAGATAATGACAAAAAAACTGAGTTAGTGACTATTTCACTTATGTTTGGATCATATTGAGACATCATTAAGTCGACTTAGTTAGTTTTCGCTCTCATGTTTTGTAACGAACCAGTAATTCTAAAAGAAGTCAAGTCACTTTAGTTAATTTTTAGTATGGATTGGGTTCAAAATTATGATTTGATTTGTAAAAGAGAGAAATAACCAAGTCAACTTATGTACAGATTTACTTTGTTAGATCATAAAGAAAAAGTGTTTAGTAAAATTGGTTAGTTTTCGACTACCAATGAATAGTGCAAAGATAAAGTTAATGTGTTTTCGCTCTCTGTAAAACAAAAACTATGGCGCGTACAGAAATGTCAAAAAGAAGAATTTGTGCAGAAAAATTTGGAGAATCTGGTTAGGTATTTAACTCCATTTTGGCCATATGTCGACTTAGTGACTTTTCGCTCTACGGCGACGATATCCTCCTGATGTTTGCCCTAAGTGGCGAACAACTGGAGAGGCCTATATCCAGCAGTGGACTGCCATGACGATGTTCATCAATATTTATTAGCTAAAATGGTAAACCTAAAGTAAACAATAATTAAACAACCCAAGACCTGTCACGCTAGGCCACACAGCGCCATCTACTCCGAAACTAAGCTGAAAAGTTTCGGCGCCCATAGTACAAGTGTACTATGGGACAACTGATAAACTTGCTTAGATGCTTTTTGTAAATGATTTTGTTTCTTTGCACTTACAGCCGATGTAGTCGCAAGCCTGCTGGGTATGTATACTAAACACGTAGATTTATGCTATTCTAAGAGGCCGTACACACAGGAGCTTTTTAACGCCCGTTAAAAAGCGTTCAAATGTACCTAATAAATGCATTTTCGCGTTTAAAAGCGCTGTCGTATGAACATAATTTTAGAAAATGCATTTGTTTCATTTGCACGCTTTTTTGACGGGCGTTCAAAAGCTTCCGTGTGAATCAGGCCTTATTCTACGCTAAGCGAGCAGAGAACAAGTGCTATCGCGTGTGAATTCGCCAAATTCGCCACCAGGGGTGCTAGTGTAGCGTAAGGTATCCGAAATGCCAAATCACATCCGTTCTGTGGGTTAAACGAGTTTATTTGGCACAGCCGGCATTAATTTTGGAAAATGTATAAGCGGAGCCGAGAAAATGAGGTGTAATGTAAAGTTTAGCGGTCGGAAAGAAAAGCTAGTTCACTGGTTTGTTTATTAACCGTTCATAAACAGTTTTGCCTTTCGGAAACTTATGTATTCCTTTTATCAAACAAACAGTTATCACATGCATAAAACAAACCTTAACAGCTATGCCCGAGGACCTCACTATACAGTGGCGCCCTCTGGTGAACACAAAAGCGGTAGCCCTCGTTCGTCCAATGTGGACTGACTCACAAGCCGCGAACGAGCGCGCTGCGAGCTTTCGTTCGTGCTCGGCTGCGTTCCGCCTGTTGGTCATATCTGCCTTAGAACCGACAATAGTGGAGCAGACGAATCTTGGAGTGGACACCGCTCTTAAGCAGACGTAGTGTAGGACGCCCCGCAACCCGTTGGGCTGATGACCTTAGAAGAACTGCTGGCATTGGCTGGAAGGGAGTAAAAGGAGAAGACTGGGATCAACAACTGTGGCGAGAATTAAAGGAGGCATACGTTCACCAGTGGACTGATCAGGGCCCTTACCACCAAAATCGAAAAGGATCGTTATAATATACGAACTAAAATTCATCCGTCGATTTTCATTAATCGAACGATCGTTTTCGATTTTGTTGGTATCGAAAACGATCGTTCGTTGGGCCCATACCTTGGGCTGTTCATCGAGACGAACGATCCGCTAAGTCGATTTTCCTAATCGTATGTTTATCGTTATAGGTTGAACCAATCAGCGTTATAGATGACATCAATCTGCCGGATAAATGAGCAATAATTTGTTCCCCCATCTCCTTCTGTGCCTAATTCTACCTTTTTCTTATAGATGTCATAAATAAATTGAATAATGCTGATTAAACCTCTTTTATTTAAATGTTTACAAGTGGGCTAGCTGTTGCCTTCGACTTCGTTATCATCATCACCATCAACCTATCGCAGTCATACATAGGCCTCTAAACCTCTTCACCACTTTGAGCAAATGAATGGTGGGGTTAGCGAGCGCAGGAGGTAGATCCTCGCTCTGCTGACCGACCATCAGTGTATGGCATTTAGGTACGCCTTCAATCGTGATGGTTATACCGCCACCAGTTGGTTGCCAGCGCCTCGTTTGTTATTCGGCAGGATGCACCACGGGCAGGTGAGGGTGGCTTGGAGCGAAAAGTAGAATGGAATCCGCTCCCTTACATCCGAATTATTCTCCAAGGGACCATGTTGCAGCGGCCGAGTCACACAACATAAACTATAATATTAAAGAAATTGCAGTAAGGAACCTTAGACTTGGATTTCATTACTTTTCAGAGCAGCGCCATCGAGACTTGGCTGGTTTTTTACAGAATGTTTTTGGTGGGATTTCACTTATTTTTGTAGAAACGTGCCCCATTACGCTGGATTTTTGCAGTGACAGACGTTTTTTTTTTATGTATCAATAGTAAAGGGCTACCATATCTCAACTAATATTATAAAGCTGAAGAGTTTGTTTGTTTGAACGCGCTAATCTCAGGAACTACTGGTCCGAATTGAAAAATTCTTTTTGTGTTGAATAGACCATTTATCGAGGAAGGCTTTAGGCTATATAACATTACGTTGCAACTATTTGGAGCGAAGAAATAATGGAATACCTATGTAAAAAAAAGGGGAAAAAATTAGTATTTCACGCGGACGAAGTCGCGAGCACAGCTAGTCTCTAATACAGCTGAGACCAGCTGAAGGTTCTTCATCAGACACTTGAGACCATGAAGCGGCCCACCAAGTTGAATATTTTTCTTGTAAAGGCGGTACCTATATATCGATCTCTACAATCTCTAGTAGATTGGTTGGGCTCTTGAGGTCACCAGGGCCCTCATTAGATCTTCGATTTTCCAACTTTTTATAGTTTTCCCTTTTTGTGGCCATTAAACCCTAACTCTGTACCAAATTTCAGCTCTCTGAGTTTATGGGAGAACTAGTTCTATTTTGATGATCATGAGTTAGTGAGTGTCTGTCGGAAATGTGAAACTTTGCTTACGCGTAATGTCCGAAACTAAATGACCTACAGACTTGAAATTTTGTATTTTAAGTTATGTGATTATAGCTTACTGGATGACGAAAGAAATTTCAGCGTTCTGGTCTCATCCAGAGGTTCGCAAATAGGGGCCTGAAAATGCGGCGAAATGGTTCCAGTAAAGGATGGTATGGCAATGTATGGCTCGACTTGGCGGGGGCACTACCGTGCCCCCTGATTCTGTACATGAAATATTGTTTCAAAATAACTATCAGGGGGTGATGAGTGATCGATACTGAAGCCAAAAATGCAATCAGTAAATTTTTTGTCCATCTGTATGTTCGTTATCTATACATAAATCTGTAGAGAGGTCAATTCTGTACATTAAATATATTTTGAAAATAACTATAAGGGGACGATAAGTGATCGATACTGATGCCAAAAATGCAATCAGAAAATTTTTTGTCTGTCTGTCTGTCTGTCTGTCTGTCTGTCTGTATGTTCGTTATAGAAAC
Source organism: Conogethes punctiferalis (assembly GCA_031163375.1). NCBI lineage: Eukaryota > Metazoa > Arthropoda > Insecta > Lepidoptera > Crambidae > Conogethes > Conogethes punctiferalis. The sequence continues at coordinate 6,593,524 of CM062106.1, read as the reverse complement.
AAAAACTACTGAACGGATTTCAACGAAACTTGGTACAAATATTCTTCATACTCCTGGGCAGGTTATAGGATACTTTTCATCACGTTACGATCAATAGGAGCAGAGCAGTGAAGGAAAATGTTGGGAAAACGGGAGAATTTTCAATCTGTATGTTTGAATGCACATCACGCAAAATATACTGCATGGAATTGAAAGCGGTTCTCACCAATGTATTGTTAGAGTTCTACTTAAAATTTAGACACCATTTTATGGAAGTCCGTTATTTTGAAACCCGATATCCACGCGTGCGACGCCGCTGGCACAGCTAGTAGAAACAAAAACTAGGTACCTAACTACTCGACGGATTTTAACTAAACTTGGTACGATTATTTTTCATAGCAGGTTATAGTATACTTTTTATCACGCCTACAATCAATATGAGCAGAGCAGTGAAGGGAAGTGTTGGGAAAACGGGAGATAATTTATTTTTATCTGTATGTTTGATCGCGCATCACGCGAAAACTACTGCATGGAATTGAATGCTGTTTTCACCAATGTATTGCTAGAGTCCGTTATTTTTTAAACCCGATATCCACGCGTGCGACGCCGCCGGCGCAGCTAGTGTTTAAATAAAAGAGGTTCTATGTCGTTTTATTCGATTTATTTATGACATCTGTATATTATATCCAGAAAGCCAGAATTGGAGATTGAAAAACGTGTTCGAACTCATTTATCCGGCAGACAGATGTCATCTGTAATGCTGATTGGTTCAACCTGTAAAGGCATGCATACAATTAGGAAATATATCAATTTATCGACGGTTTCATCGCAACCAGCAGCCCTGATCCGTCCAATGCTGAACGTGGAACCTGCTTTAAATCAAGCCATATTCCTTCAACCTGGACATCCCCCAACCGGTCAATGCCAGCAGTTTTTTTTTTATTGTAGCTCGACATAATGGCTTCCCTACGTCTGATGGAAAGCGAAAGAAAAGCCCAAGTCACTGTGACAACGGGCAAGTAAGTGGTCAGTGACCTGTCAGTTGCCACCGACACACCCCAACCGCCCACGAGCTCCCCGAGTGCTTGTAAGGTGAGTTTAAGAGAGGTAGGGCAGAGGAAATCTTCGCTTGAATTAAACCACCTTGTATTTTGTATGAAAATTGAGCAATTATATATGAAAATCTGAATGAGGTTCACCGAATACATCTACTTAATATTAAGAGACTTCATCTTTATCTAAAAGTAAATTTACATAATCCAATAACAAACACAAATTCAACCAGAGACTCCAGAGAGAGACGCTAAAGTAATAATTGGCGGGAACTCGATGACAGCTGTCAGTGTCACCGTGACGTCAAACGTCAACTGTCAACGATAGTGCGGTGACTCCTGAACGTGGCGAGTAGTGCGGTGCGTAGTGGTTGATTATTCTCCTCTAACATTACCAAGTTTCCTCAGTATAGCTCTTGGTTGTGACATATTATGGACGGACAAATGGACAGACATGACGAATCTATAAGGGTTCCGTTTTTTGCCGTTCGCCTAAGGATCCCTAAAAATTGTACTGTGTAGTATACTGACCTAGCAAACTTGCGACAACAGGTGCTGTAAGTGGAAACAAAATAATTTAATTTACGATGTGAAATGAAATGAAATATTCATTTATTAACTTAAAAAATTATAAATAAATATCAGACAACATCACTGCAAACTGCATTGCTCTAATCCCAAAGTAAGTAGCTTAAGCACTTGTGTTATGGGTATCAGAACAGCGAAGGTACCACAAATAAATATGTACTTAAATACAAATATAAATACCAGGACACGGAACAAACACAAGTGTTCATTATACGAATGTTTGTCCCGGGTGGGAATCGAACCCACGACCCTTGTTTGGGCAAACGTCTGGAGGCTTCACTCATAATCGCCACGCTGGGCAGGCGGGTTGTGTATCGCAGGGCGTAGCTCCTCGCTCCGGTGACGCTGCTGCCCGTCATCGGCCTGTGGTATTTAGCTACGCCTTCAATCGTGATGGCTACCCCGTCAAACGGTTGTTTAAATTGGTATAGGTCGGTTATAGGGGTGCGCCCTGCGGTATGGGGCGTAGAATACTACCGAGGTATCCCTGCCTGTCGTAGGAGGCGACTAAAAGGGCCTTCGGGGCTGTGGCGCGCTTGAGAGGGGCCCCCTTGCGCTCCGGTTAGCGGCCTCGAGGAAGACGACGACACGTGCCTCCGGGCATAGTGGTCAGTGGCGTCGTGCATCGCAAGATTCAGGGAGGACACCACACCGTCCGAGCGAGGTGTGCCGTTCTTGCTGGGCGGCGCAGCGCTACCGTGCTGTGGGGGGTTGTGTCGAATCCCTCCGGGCATCCCGACCCTCCTCAGACAGAGTGCTCGTAGCGGACCACCGTCGGGTTTAGTGGGTATTCTCCGCTAAATAGGAGTGAGCCCCACATAACCCAGGTGTCCCGTACCCAGGGCCCTGGTGTATGCGTAAAAGCATTCCCGACGTAAAAAAAGTCGGTAATAGGGGTTGTGTGTGTTTTGTGTACTTACGAGGTACGCCGATGGGCTCTGGGTCGCAGGTGGCGACACCGATCTGTAAATAAAGAAAGAAATAAATAAGTAACCTAGTAAGAAAAAAAAAGCTACAAACTTATCCCAGTACTTACCGCTACGACGATGGCTGCGAGACACAGAAGAAACTTCATGTTGCTGTTTGTGAGAAAATGTCTTCAAACAATGATGCCTGTGTGTGGATACACTCCACTTATATACCTTGAGTTGGAGAGATAATTAGATGCGGTTATGACATTAAAAAATGGTTAAATTTCAGTTTCCAAAAAATCTCAGTCAAAAATTAGGTGCATTATAATTCTTGACACGCAATGACGTATTAGGACGATTTCAGAATGTCTGTTTAAATAAATAAATAACCCGAGATTTCCCACGCTGGGTCAGACATCCAGTTCCAAGCTAAACATAGATTGTGTGTACTAGTAGGTACTAGAAAACTGATGAACTAAATAACAGACAACATCACATTTTAAGAGAGGTAGGGCATAGCGAATCTTCGATCGAGTTGAGCCGCCCGTCCGGGGAAGGACATCCGCCCTATAGAATACCGCAGCCAAATGACCTCCAGGTCGTGTTTCTGTTGGTGAAAGGGTCTACGGAGCTCGTGGGCTGCTACATCGGCAGCTGGGGGTTAATGTTTGGCCGGTATGGCGGTGGCAACTGACAGGTAACTGACCAGTTACTTGCCCGTTGTCACAGCGACTTGGGCTTCTCTTTCGCTTTCCATCAGGCGTAGGGAAGCCATTGGCGTGCATTTTGGGAGGGGAGTCACACCCACCACTCCGACTCCTGGATTCGTAGGTCCCCAATGCCTCCTAAAAATAGCTGATAGCAACAAAATATGGTAATTATGCCTTAAGAATATTTAGAGGGCATGTCTTTTTTGTTGAAATATTGAATAATTTTACAACATAATTCACTTTTGACAAGTCAGCTTATAGGTATTTAATTTTTTTAGAGATAAAGGTGTGTACGTAGTCAACCATTTAATAACCGACTTTAAAAAAAGGAGGAGGTTAACTATTCGATTTAATTGTTTAGGCATGTTTCCGGGGTCAAAATACATAATTACAACGTATTTAGTCCGTATTTTAGATTATTTAAAAATCTACTATATAAAAATAAGTCGGTTTTTCCTCCCTGACGCTATAACTCCAGAACGCACCAACCGATTTCCACGGTTTTGCATTCGTTAGAAAGGTCTCGGGCTCCGTGAGGTTTATAGCAAAGAAAATTAAGGATAAAAAAAATTTACAGCCATCTGGTGGCGAAACGGAGTTCGCCGGGTTTGCTAGTATATTATAAAAATATATTGGACACGTATGTTTCCTATTTTCATTTAAACCAAAAGTAATAAAGATACAAGGCATTAAAATTAAGAATGTCTTTTACGTCACTCTGTGGCGGAAACCCTCCCACTCTTTGACGTCACGCGTAATTTTAACGGGTATATCTTTGTCACTTTTGATCTAATTTACAAATGAAAAAATAGGTAGGCCTATGTCCAGCAGTGGACTGATAAAGGCTGATGATCTAAGGTTGACTGGCTCAGTGGCTCAACCCCTGCCTTCTGAACCAAGGGTCGTGGGTTCGATTCCCACACACACGGGACAAACATTCGTGTGACAAACACAAGTTGAACACTTGTGTTTGTTACATTTCTGGGTGTTTATATTTGTATTTGTGGTACCTTCGTTGTTCTGATACACATAACACAAGTGCTTAAGCTCCTTACTTTGGGATCGGAGCAATGTATCTGATGTTGTCTGATATTTAGTTCATCAGTTGTCTAGTACCTACTCGTACATACAATCTATGTTTAGCTTGGAACTGGATGTCTGATCCAGCGTGGGATATCTTGGGTTATTTATTCATTTAAATAGATATTCTGAAATCGTCCTAATTCGTCATTGCGTGTCAAGAATTATAATGCACCTAATTTTTGACTGAGATTTTTTGGAAACTGAAATATTTAACCATTTTTTAATGTCATAACTGCATCTTATTATCTCTGCAACTAAGATATATAAGCGGAGTGCATCCACGTACAGGCATCAGTGTTTGAAGACATTTTCTAACAAACAACAACATGAAGTTCCTTCTGTGTCTCGCAGCCATCGTCCTCGCGGTAAGTACTGGAATAAGTTTGTAGCTGTTTTTTTCTTACTAGGTTACTTATTTACTTCTTTCTTTATTTACAGATCGGTGTCGCCACCTGCGACCCAGAGCCCATCGGCGTACCTCGTAAGTACACAAAACACACACAACCCCTATTACCGACTTTTTTTTTACTTCGGGAATGCTTTTACGCATACACCAGGGCCCTGGGTACGGGACACCTGGGTTATGTGGGGCTCACTCCTATTTAGCGGAGAATACCCACTAAACCCGACGGTGGTCCGCTACGAGCACTCTGTCTGAGGAGGGTCGGGATGCCCGGAGGGATTCGACACAACCCCCCACAGCGCGGCAGCGCTGCGCCGCCCAGCAAGAACGGCACACCTCGGGAGGACGGTGTGGTGTCCTCCCTGCATCTTGCGATGCACGACGCCACTGACCACTATGCCCGGAGGCACGTGTCGTCGTGTTCCTCGAGGCCGCTAAACCGGAGCGCAAGGGGGCCCCCCTCAAGCGCGCCACAGCCCCGAAGGCCCTTTTAGTCGCCTCCTACGACAGACAGGGATACCTCGGTAGTATTCTACGCCCCTATTTATTTATTTATTTATTAAACTTGTAGCTTACAGAATTGTTCCAAAACGCGTACAAGAAATTACAAAACAATGAATTATTTTATACAAAAATGTTAAATTAGGTACATATGTCACAATATTAGATTAGGTAGGTACAAATGTCAATATTATAAACATGTAGTCAAAAAAACAAATTAAATTAACAAATTAAAACCGAGTCATGTCATCAATTATTCTATAAAAATTTGCAAATAATTTACTGCAACTGTCGGCAAACAAATCAATGTCGTCATGCTGAGCGAGTATGTCCCCAATCAGACTCAGTGCGTGGTTGGTGGGAGCGAATGCCGCTCGCTCAGTTCGCGTCGACGGCTTACTGAGAAGGCGCTGCCTGCGCCTAGGGGCTACGGTGCCTGCTTCGTCACGCTGCAGGTACCTGGGCACTACCAGGCCCACCCTCTCCAACACTGCCTGGCTAGTAATCTTATGTTGGATGATTGATATGTAGTACATAATGGCAGCCACCAACCTACGATATTTAAGCGTTTCCATATCAACCATTCCCGAGACAAATAAAGATGGATACAAATAAGGGTAATACCCATATTGTTTTTTGTAAAGCCAACGCGTGAATTTACGTTGAATTCTCTCAATAAGCAGAATATATTTTTCTTGGTATGGTTTCCAGACAATGGCAGCGTACTCCAATCTACTCCGAACGTATGAGTTATATAATATTTTGGCTACCCTTATGTCGTCAAAGTCATTTGCTGTTCTTACAACAAATCCTAAAGTCTTACTAGCTAATTTAACAATTGATTTTATATGATTATGAAAATTTAATTTACTATCTAATGTCAAGCCAAGGTCCCGTAATTCATTTACTCTAGCCAAAGGCGTGTCATTTAGTTTATAATCTTCAATTATAGGATTCCGCTTTTGCGTAAATGTAATAATTTTACATTTCATTTCATTAAATGGAAGACGATTATCTATACTCCATTCTAAAACTGCATTGATATCATTTTGCAAAAGTTGAGTATCATTAGTATTACCTATACCGATACTTAATTTCAAATCATCAGCGAACAGCAAACATTCAGCGGAATTGATTTTAATTGGCAGATCATTAATAAATAGCAAAAAAAGTGTTGGGCCTAGAGTACTGCCTTGACTTACACCTGACCTTGTGTAGTATTCCTCTGACAAGAAACCATCTACTGTCACAAATTGACGTCGATTACTTAGATAACTTGCGAAGAAACTGAGTAAATTTGGGGCGAAACCTGATTTTGCTAATTTTTGCAACAAAATTCCATTGTCAACCAAATCAAATGCCTTCCGGAAATCAAAATATGCGGCATCTACTTGCCGATTAGAGTCCATTTCGGCACAAATGTGATCTACATGCGCAATCAGATTAGAAGTCGTCGAGCGTCCCCTCCGAAACCCATGTTGACTATCATGAAGCATACCCTCGGTTTGCTTACTAATACATGAGTTTAACATTATTTCGAACAGTTTTGCAGGAGCTGATAGAACCGCCACTGGCCTAAACGCTGTAACGTCCCTACCTGGTTCCCCTTTTGGAACCGGACTAACCCTACTCAGTTTCCAGAGTTCAGGATATATAGCTTGATCAAGAGCAAGATTAAAAATATACAGGAGTGGCAAACGTAACACAGACGCACAATCCTTAATCAAAAAAACAGGAATGCCATCGGGACCACTAGCTGAGCGAGGTTTAAGACGCCGTACAGCTGTCCCAAAGTCATCGTCATTCATTCCGGCGACTGAAATGTACGAAATGCTTTCCCGAAGATTGGTCAAACACTCCGCGTCCAAATGATTCAGCGCTGGCTTCTCGCTGTGAAACACTGACCCAAAATGCTCCGCAAAAGCATTAGCAGCCTCCTTACCTTTTACTTCACAACCCTTGTACTCATAGGTATCTGTTCTACGCCTCATGTTCTTTTTATCCCGTACGTAATCCCAGAACCTTATTGGATCGTTAATTATTTTACTCTGCATTAGCTTCAAATGTTGTTTATAGGCAGTGTCGATTAAAATCTTAACTTTCCATCTATAGTAACGATATAATTCTTTATTATAGAGCTTTTGATCTGATTTATATTTCTTAAAATGATAGTATTTGTTTCTAATATTATGAATAATTTCCGGCGTAAACCATTTGGGATATATGTACTGTGATGGTTTTTTAAAGTGATCTTTAATAGGTACAAACGAGTCTATCACTTCATATAATCTGTTGTAGAAGCTCTGCACAACAGAATCTATCTCAGACATCTCAGTCAATTCTGACCAGTCAAATCCTTCCAACGCAGTATATAGCCCCGTCAAGTCTGCCCTATGCCAATTCCAAGCCCGCCCAACCTCAGAATCTTCGCAGTCTGAATATAATTGCTTACGAGTAGATGCCCCCTGTGGCAGTCTGATGGTCACGTCTAAAGAAGGGTGGTACTCATCTATTGGCACCAAGGAATCCAATCCGAGCGATACCTTCACCTGATCGGGTTCATAGTCGCCCAGCACCAGATCCAACATGCCCCCTCGCGTATTGAGCACAACATTGTGTTGCCGAAAATACAATAGTCACAGAAACTATCAAACTGTGCCCTGGTACTAGCACTACAGGAATTCAAATTGAAATCACCTACTATTAACATTTTAAATTAGAATATGCACAATAAGCGTTTTCTAAACACGTCAACACATTAAGATATTGATCATCCTTGTAATTTGGCGGCAAAATATACTACACAACATAAAACTTTACGCTTTTAGTAGACACTATAGCAAATATTAATTCTTTATCGGGGGTCAGACCGTCAATATTAGTTATTTCCCGACATCAAACTTATCCCGCACTGCCAGCAATACACCGCCCCATCCTATATCACCCACCCGATCTTTGCGTATCACTTCATAGCCCGACGGGAATAGCTCCCCATTAGACACTGAACTATTAAGAAATGTCTCCGTTAAAGCGATAATGTCAAACTTATCCAGCAGGACGTTGTTGTGAAATTCTCTCACTTTTGAGCGCAAACCTCTTACATTTTGATATCGCAGTGTAATTACAATTAATCGTTGCTTATTTTTCCGGCTTAGCATCCTTTTCTTTATTCCGAAAATTCTGCCGCCACGGCTTGATACAAATATCTTCAGCCCAGTGTGAGGGAGACATGACAATCCCAGCCCGCCCAGCCGGAACTCCAAGCTTGAACGATGCATAACGTCCTCTCGACCTTGACGCTTCCACCGTACATGAGTCATCACCACATACAGATATGATATGCGCACGTACCTGTTCAATTGTTGTACCTTCCTGCACATAATATAGATGAAGATACTTCCACCTTTCTGCAGCACGGAGTGATGCTCTTTCCGGAGGCGCTGTTCCGCGGATCTCGCCGGGTAACGAGACACGCGTCTTCTTCGATTTCACCTGCACCCAGTCAGTTCCCTGGCTATCCTGGATAACCTCTCTTTCTGCTAAAGATGATGTGGTCGGGGCAGAGCAAGGGATTTCCGGGCAGGCTCCCGAAACTGGCACATCAATTACACCAACACTAATTGAAGACTTTGTGGAGCTGTTCACCACCTTTCCCTTTCCTTTTATTTTGGTCCGGAGGGTAGCTGAAGTGTTGGTTGTATTACTACTTCCCGTCTTCAAGTTCGCGTCTACACTGGGGGTGACTGATCTAATATCTTGACTTGCATCCCCGCCACCCGCTACACCCGAAGAGTCTTTAACCATCACTTCAATCTTTTTCTCTAATTGTAACACTCTGTTAGTGAGCCCTATCACCCTTTCAGTAATTTCAGTTTTAAAGTCTAGGAATTGTTCACACAGCAAATTGCTTATTTTGGTTGTCAGCTGTTGCTCGAAACGTTCTTGAGTTACTTTTAGTTCTTGTATAATAGCATCTCGCATCTTATCTAACACCCCCTTCGTACACATATTTTGGTTGTTAGTAACCTGGGCCTGGCGCATATGACTACGAAACGTCACATTATCCGGGCTGCTCATAGAAATATCCGGACAATCGCTAGAAACACTCATATCGTGTATTTGTCGAACTGGGGTATGCGAATTATCCCCTTTAGGTAATTTGCTGCGACATTCCACACATATCCACGAATTCTTAAATTCCAATTACCTACTATTACCGACCTATACCAATTTAAACAACCGTTTGGCGGGGTAGCCATCACGATTGAAGGCGTAGCTAAATACCACAGGCCGATGACGGGCAGCAGCGTAACCGGAGCGAGGAGCTACGCCCAAGATACACAACCCGCCTGCCCAGCGTGGGGATTATGAGTGAAGCCTCCAGACGTTTGCCCAAACAAGGGTCGTGGGTTCGATTCCCACCCGGGACAAACATGTCTGGGTGTTTATATTTGTATTTAAATATATATTTGTGGTACCTTCGCTGTTCTGATACCCATAACACAAGTGCTTAAGCTACTTACTTTGGGATTAGAGCAATGTAGGTATGTGATGTTGTCTGATATTTATTTATAATTTTTAAGTTAATATAAATGAATATTTCATTTCACATCGTAAATTTAATAATTTTGTTTCCACTTACAGCGCCTGTTGTCGCGAGCTTGCTAGGTCAGTATACTACACAGTACAATTTTTAGGGTTCCGTAGGCGAACGGCCAAAAAACAGAACCCTTATAGATTCGTCATGTCTGTCCATCTGTCCGTCCATAATATGTCACAGCCACTGTTTTCCGTGACTATAAGAGCTATACTGAGGAAACTTGGTAATGTTAGAGGACAATAATCAACCACTACGCACCGCACTACTCGCCACGTTCAGGAGTCACTGCACTATCGTTGACAGTTGACGTTTGACGTCACGGTGACACTGACAGCTGTCAACGAGTTCCCGCCAATTATTACTTTACCGTTTCTCTCTGGAGTCTCTGTTTGAATTTGTGTTTGTGATTGGATTATGTAAATTTACTTTTAGATAAAGATAAAGTCTCTTAATATTAATTAGATGTATTCGGTGAACCTCATTAAGATTTTCATACAAAATACAAGGTGGTTTAATTCAAGCGAAGATTCGCTCTGCCCCACCTCTATTAAACTCACCTTACAAGATCTCGGGGAGCTCGTGGGAGGTTGGGGTGTGGCAGTGGCAACTGACAGGTCACTGACCACTTACTTGCCCGTTGTCACAGTGACTTGGACTTCTTTCGTTTTCCATCAGGCGTAGGGAAGCCATTATGTCGAGCTACTATAAAAAAAAACTGCTGGCATTGACCGGTTGGGGGATGTCCAGGTTGATGGAATATGGCGTGATTTAAGCAGGTTCCACGTTCAGCAGTGGACGGATCAGGGCTGTTAGTTGAGATGAAACCATCGATAAATCGATATATTTCCTAATTGTATGCATGTCTTTACAGGTTGAACCAATCAGCATTACAGATGACATCTGTCTACCGGATAAATGAGTTCGAACACGTTTTTCAATCTCCAATTCTGGCTTTCTGGATATAATATACAGATGTCATAAATAAATCGAATAAAACGATATAATACCTCTTTTATTTAAACACTAGCTGTGCCGGCGGCGTCGCACGCGTGAATATCGGGTTTAAAAAATAACGGACTCTAGCAATACATTGGTGAAAACCGCATTCAATTCCATGCAGTAGTTTTCGCGTGATGCGCGATCAAACATACAGATAAAAATTTATCCCATTTTCCTAACACTTCCATTCACTGCTCTGCTCCTATTGATTGTAGCGTAATGAAAAGTATACTTTAACCTGCCCAGGAGTATAAAGAATAATCGTACCAAATGTCATTAAAATCCACTTGGTAGTTTTTTTCTATAACTAACATACCTTACCAGAGGCCCTACTACAGAAAACGAAAACGATCGGTCGTTGCGTGGTTCGTTGAACGGATCGCGTATTTTTGCTCCATAAATCCCTCTCATTTGACCCTCCCGTGTTCGAATATACGAACTAAAATTCGTCAACGTCGATCTGATAAAACTTTCTTGGATATTTTTATGTGTGATGGATGTAAGGGATCTTTTCGTTCCAAGCCACCCTCACCTACCCGTGGTGCATCCTGCTGAATAACAATCGAGGTTCTGGCAACTACCCTGGGGCCCTACTACAGAAAACGAAAACGATCGTTCGTTGAACGGATTGCGTATTTTTTTGCCCCATAAATCCCTCTCATTGGTCCCTCCCGTAATCGAATATAACGTCGATTTTCAGCAATTTAATTGACATATTAGAACACGGGAGGGACAAATGAGAGGGATTTATGGGGCAAAAATACGCGATCCGTTCAACGAACGATCGTTTTCGTTTTCTGTAGTAGGGCCTCAGTATCGATCACTGATCACCCCCTGATAGTTGTTATTTTGAAAAAATATTTTCATGTACAGAATTGACCTCTCTACAGATTAATTATTATAAGTATAGATATTTCATACATTGCCTGGAGGCCCCAGGTATTCTATACTTTGCCTAGGTATTGTACACAATTCCTAGGGACTGTATAGAGTACCATGCTGTTGCACCGGCAATGTGTAAAAAAAAGGAGTGCTGAATGTGATCAGTGTAAAAATATCCCTGAATTATACACATTGCTGGTAACATTATACACACGTCACTATTTTAAGAAAAAGTCTATGAATATTAATATTAAAATTAATTGTTCATGAGAAAACAAATAAACATAAATGTTAATTAATTTCTTTGCATGTACACGTGTGAGCATTTTAACGAAAATTTAATTTATATTGATATTGTTTCGTGAGAGAAAATTTGAAAAAAAAAAGCCTGTCAATTGGAAGAGGCTTTGTTAGAGATTATTTGTCATAACAGTTTAGGTTGCTATGGGAACGTTGGCAAGAGACGTCAGTATGTAAGATCTTTTCTTTTATTGGAGATTAAAATCTTTTTGGTAAATTTGGGTTACATTATTGGAGTTTTAGTACGGATCCCTAACTTTTTTCAAAATATAGTAGTTTTATAAGTCCAGTAGTATCGGAGCCTATTCGTATCAAACAAACAAACAAACAAACAATCAAATCTTTCCTCTTTATAATATTAGTTTAGATAATCAATGAGGTTAATTGCTAGATCCGTTTTTAGGTTTCCGTAGCCAAAATGGCAAAAACGGGACCCTTATAGATTCGTCATTGTCTGTCTGTCCGTCCGTATGTCACAGCCAGTTTATTCCGAAACTATAAGAGCTACATTGTTGAAATTTGGTAGTTAGATGTATTCTGTAAACCGCATTAAGATTTTATAATAAAATCAGAAAAAAAATCCAAAATTTTTGGGGTTCCCCATACATAGAACTGAAACTCAAAAATTTTTTTTTCATCAAACCTATACGTGTGGGGTATCTATGGATAGGTATTTAAAAATGATGTTGAGGTTTCTAATATATTTTTTTGATTATGATTATGGTGTGTATTACTATAAAAACTACTAACGAAATTTGGTTTGAATGAAATTTAGACAGTAGTTTTTTTTTAAACGTCATAAATCAAATTACCTAATTTTTTCATTCAATCAGTGGTACGGAACCCTACGTGCGCGAGTCCGACTCGCACTTGGCTGGTTTTTCTTGGAGGAAATGACGCCCAAGGGGGCGTTAACATTTGTCTAGCTCTTGGATTAAGTAAAATTCAATAACATTATACTTATATATAATAAATCTGTAGGGAGGTCAATTCTGTGCGTAAAATAATTTCATAACTATCAGGGGGTGATAAATGATTGAGATCGATGCCAAAAAATGCAATCAGTAAAATTTTTGTCTTTCTGTCTGTATGTTTGTTATAGAAACAAAAACCACTCAACAGATTTTAACGAAACTTAGTACAATAATTAGGTATTCTTCACATTCCTGGTCAGGTTATAAGTAGTATACTTTTCATCACGCTACAATCAATAAGAGCAAAGCATTGATAGGAGTATTGAGAAAACGGGAGAATTTTTTATATGTATGTTTGATCGCACATCACGCATAAACTACTGCATGTTAATAAATGCGGTTTTCACCAAATTATTGCTTGAGGTTTAAACTTGAACTTAAAATTTAGGCAGTCCAAGGATTATCACCAGGACGTCTTGACATTTAGAAAAAAAAGCGCGTCGTCCCATAGCACCTCATACCTCATAAATATGAGGTAGGGCATAGCGAATCTTCGCTCGAATTGAGCCGCCCGTCCGGGGAAGGACCTCCACCCTATAGAATACCGCAGTCAAATAAGAGAGGTAGGGCATAGCGAATCTTCGCTCGAATTGAGCCGCCCGTCCGGGGAAGGACCTCCACCCTATAGAATACCGCAGTCAAATAAGAGAGGTAGGGCATAGCGAATCTTCGCTCGAATTGAGCCGCCCGTCCGGGGAAGGACCTTCACCCTATAGAATACCGCAGTCAAATAAGAGAGGTAGGGCATAGCGAATCTTCGCTCGAATAGAGCCGCCCGTCCGGGGAAGGACCTCCACCCTATAGAATACCGCAGTCAAATAAGAGAGGTAGGGCATAGCGAATCTTCGCTCGAATTGAGCCGCCCGTCCGGGGAAGGACCTCCACCCTATAGAATACCGCAGTCAAATAAGAGAGGTAGGGCATAGCGAATCTTCGCTCGAATTGAGCCGCCCGTCCGGGGAAGGACCTTCACCCTATAGAATACCGCAGTCAAATAAGAGAGGTAAGGCATAGCGAATCTTCGCTCGAATTGAGCCGCCCGTCCGGGAAGGACCTCCACCCTATAGAATACCGCAGTCAAATAAGAGAGGTAGGGCATAGCGAATATTCGCTCGAATTGAGCCGCCCGTCCGGGGAAGGACCTCCACCCTATAGAATACCGCAGTCAAATAAGAGAGGTAGGGCATAGCGAATCTTCGCTCGAATTGAGCTGCCCGTCCGGGGAAGGACCTCCACCCTATAGAATACCGCAGTCAAATGACCTCTGGGTCGTGTTTCTGCCGCTGAGTAGGGTTTCCAGAGCTCGTAGGGGGTTAGGGTCGGGCCGGCATGGCGGTGACAACTGACGTATGAAAGCCATTATGTCGAGCCACTATAAAAAAAAATAGCACTTTTTTATTAGCGGCGATCGTACGCCTTTAATGGAAGCTCTCTAGCAAAGCAAGTGACAATCATTATTACTGAGTTTTAAAACGTGCTTTTCAGGGCGAAAACATTCCGTAGGTTAGGTATTCTTCCTTCCTCTTACAATCCTGGGTTCTTTAGGCGGGGCGTGAAACGGCATCTCAGTGGGCCTTCAGGGTGAGGACGACAGGCGCAATGGGCTCTATTGTGCCTGTCGACCTAACTTTTGGACCTCACGACCGCTTACCATCAGGTGGAGTGAGGTCAACCTGAAAGCTCTTCTTATAAAAAAAAAATCATCATCATCAGCCTATCGCAGTCCACTGCTGGACATAGGCCTCTCCAGTTGTTCGCCACCTAGGGCAAACTTCTGGAGGATATACCCATAATCGCCACGCTGGGCAGGCGGGTTGGCGATCGCAGGGCGTAGCTTCTTGCTCCGGTGACGCTGCTGCCCGTCATCGGCCTGTGGTATTTATCTACGCCTTCAATCGTGATGGTTTTACCGCCACCAGTCGGTTTGCCAGAGCCTCGTTTGTTGTTCGGCAGGATGCACCACGGGCAGGTGAGGATGGCTTGGAGCGAAAAGGTGATAGGTCGCTCATTACATCCCCATCATCTCGTTCCTGCCCCGTGCCATTAAGTCATGGAATGCCCTTCCAGCTCATGTGTTTCCTTCCTCTTACAATCCTGGGTTCTTTAGGCGGGGCGTGAAACGGCATCTCAGTGGGCCTTCAGGGTGAGGGCGACAGGCGCGGTGGGTTTGCCCTATTGTGCCTGTCGACCTCACTTTTGGCCCTCACGACCGCTTACCATCAGGTGGAGTGAGGTTATCCTGAAAGCTCTTCTTATAAAAAAAGAAATTAACAGTGAATAATAGTTTTTTAGCAAATTGTACCCGTGCGAAGCCGGAGCGGGTAACTAGTCAATATTTTCTAAGCAATTCTGTATCTAATTAACGTCAGAATCGATTCGGCAATGGTATATAAGCCGAATGGATCACAACAAGATCATTGTTTGAAGACGTTTTCTAACAAACAGCAACATGAAGTTCCTCCTGAGTCTCGCAGCCATCGTCCTCGCCGTAAGTCACTCACTACATTATGTTTTCATTATTCAACGGTTTACCTGCTATTTTGCCAACCCACCTGCCTAGCATGGGGAATTATTTTTTGTATAATAGCACGATTTTTTTTATAAGAATGACCTCATTCCACCTGATGGTAAGCGGTCGTGAGGTCCAAAAGTTATTGCACCTGTCGCCCTCACCCTGAAGGCCCACTGAGACGGCAACAAGCCTTGTTCACCACTTTGATAGATCCGCAACTGGGGCCCTACTACAGAAAACGAAAACGATCGTTCGTTGACCGGATCGCGTATTTTTGCCCCATAAATCCCTCTCATTTGTACCTCCCGTGTTCAAATATGTCAATTAGATTGTTGAAAATCGACGTTGACGAATTTTAGTTTGTATATTCGAACACGGGAGGGACAAATGAGAGGAATTTATTGGAGCAAAAATACGCGATCCGTTCAACGAACGATCGTTTTCGTTTTCTGTAGTAGGGCCCCTGTACGCTTTATGAGAAACTTTTTGCTTCGCGCCTCGGTTTTGTAGAACCAACTTCCTGCAACAATCTTTCCGAACAGCTACAACCATCAAGAAACGAGCGTATTCCTAATTAGAAGACCGGCAGCGACCCCAGAACTCCATTTGAGTTGCGGGTGTCCATGGGCGGTGTCGACTGCTTACCATCAGGCATCAAACACGCTCGTCTGCTGCCTCTTGCATAAGAAAAATCTTAATATAATATGGGTGCCTTCCCACGGACGAGGGCGACTCATCCTCACGAGGGCGACTCATCCTCACGAGGGCGACTCATCCTCACGAGGGCGACTCATCCTGCACTGCCAACCGTCCTGCGCAAATCGTCGCTCCATCTGTCCTGAGGGCGTCCTACACTACGTTTGCCGATGCGCGTAATCCGCTCCAAGGTCCATACCACCAAAATCGAATATACGGTCTAAAATTCGTCAAAATCAATTTTCAATAATTTGATTGATATATTCGAACACGGGAGGGACAAATATAATAAATAATATGTTTAAAATTACACATTTAAAAAAGAAAAAATCAGATACATTCAAATTGCTAAATGTTAAAAGTAATAACATTGAATCGGCCAATTTTGTCAATACCTACTTTGGTAATGTGGGGAAAAATCTTGCAAACGCTATACCCAATTCAAGTGATACACAACCCTCAATAGAACTGCCTTTTCCTTCCCAGCCCAACTCTTTCGTACTACTTGAAACTGATGTAGAAGAAGTACATGCCACGCTAGTTAGTCTTAAGACAAACAGTGCCCCAGGTCGAGATAATATACCTACACTCTTCCTGAAATTAGCAAGGTCCGAGATTGTGCCCATAATTACCCATCTCGTCAACCTTTGTTTTCGTAAAGGCATCTTTCCAACTTTATTTAAAGAATCAGTTGTAACTCCAATTCATAAGGATGGGGATGAGGAGGACGTTGGCAATTACAGGCCAATATCGGTTTTGCCATCAATATCTAAAATTCTGGAGAAACTTATAAATAATAGACTTCTAAATTACTTTAACAATTTTAACATCCTATCTGATTCACAATTTGGCTTCCGAACTGGCAGATCTCCGGATGATGCCGTGGCAACTCTGACGTCTGTGATTGCTGATTACATGGATAACAAAAAGAAATGTATAGCTGCCTTTTTAGATTTTAAAAAGGCATTCGATACAGTGTCTCTCCCCATTCTTCTGCGGAAGTTGGAACGCGTGGGAATTAGGGGTACTCCTCTTGAACTTCTAACGAGCTATGTAAGTGGTCGATCTCAGAGAGTTAAGATGGGAGATACGGTTAGTGACATTGAGAATATAACTTATGGCGTTCCGCAGGGAAGCGTGCTAGGACCTACGTTATTTTTGGTGTACATTAATGACCTGTGCGATATGAAATTCCCACTTACTAAAATTATCTCTTACGCTGATGATACTGCCGTGGTCTTTTCTGGTGACAGTTGGAGCTGTGTCAAGAGTCAAGCTGAACATGTACTAGCAAAAATTTCTGTATGGCTAAATAACAACCTACTGACACTTAACACCTCTAAAACGAACTTTATATGTTTCTCAATTCAGGACAGATATCAACCCGATGCTCCATATGATGTTAAAATTCACAACTGTAACCATCTTCTGAGTCAGGATTGTGGCTGTCCCTCCATTAAGAAAGTCAAAACAGTAAAGTATCTTGGAGTAATGGTAGATCAAAGACTGAACTGGCACTCACACATTGACTTAGTCTCTAATAGGTTACGAAAACTGATTTGGATTTTTAAAGGACTAAGATATATAGCCGATAAAAAACTACTAAATGAAATATACGTGGCACTGGCTCAATCGATTGCGATTTATTCTATCCCTGTATGGGGTGGAGCTCTTAAAACAAAATTCATTGAGGTAGAGCGTGCACAAAGAGCATTATTAAAAGTGATGTATTTTAAAAAAAGGAGATTTCCTACTGATACGCTGTACTCATCTGCAGATTTACTTACTGTTCGAAAGCTGTATGTATTACATACAGTTCTAAAGAAACACAAGTCACTAGGATATCACCCGGATATGAAAGTTAAAAGAAGAAACGTTATTGCAGCTCCAGTACCATCTGTACACACTAAATTTGCTAGACATCAACCCTCACACCTTTCGGCACGAATGTATAATAATATTAATGAATCACTAAAGATATACCCTATGTCACAAAGAGAGTGTAAATTAGAACTTACAAAATGGCTAAAATGTCTTGATTATAACGAAACTGAAATGATTCTTATTAGATAAATAAATACAAAGTATAATAATTTTCCACGTTAATTCCATATTATTTACACCCACACACCACACACAGAGACATACACACACACACACACATACATACCTACACACACACACTTGCACGCAAACACACACTTGGATTATTCCCTAAACCAGGCTATACATTCATTTCATTATTTTTGTAAAATGTAATAGTTAATTATATATATATAGATATGTAAATTAGTTATATGCACAAAAGGTATTTAGATAGGACCTATAAGCTAGGGAAGAGTGGCTCCCTCTGACACAGGTGCCTTGGCACTTACTAGAGGAAGTCAACAACAAATTTGTCAAAACAGCCTTTTAACTGAATAAAGATTATTTTATTTTATTTATTTATTTTTTATTTATAAATGAGAGGGATTTCTGGGGCAAAAATACGCGATCCGTTCAACGAACGATCGTTTTCGATTTTGGTGGTAGGGGCCCAGAACTCGTTTAACCCGACGGTTGTCTGTTCTGCGGTTAATATGGCCAGCCTACTGCCACTCAGGCTTGCTAATCTGAATAAAAGCCTCTTTCTAATTATACTTTTATTTGACAGATCGGTGTTGTCGCCTGCACACCGGAGCCTGAAGCAAACCCAATTGGCAGTAAGTAAAAGCGAGCCTACAGATTTATTTATTTACTAGCTGTGCCGGCGGCGTCCCACGCTTGGATATCGGGTTTCAAAAATAACGGACTTCCATAAAATGATACCCAAATTTTAAGTTAGACCTCTAGCAATACATTGGTGAAAACCGCATTAAATTCCATGCAGTAGTTTTCGCGTGATGTGCGATCAAACATACAGATAAAAATTTCTCCCGTTTTCCCAACACTTGCCGTCACTGCTCTGCTCCTATTGATTGTAGCGTGATGAAAAGTATACAATAACCTGCCCAGGAGTGTGAAGAATAATCGTACTAAGTTTCGTTAAAATCCGTCCAGTAGTTTTTTTTTCTATAACGAACATACAGACAGACAGACAGACAAAATTTTAATGATTGCATTTTAGGCTTCAGTATCGATCACTAATAATCACCCCCTGATAGTTATTTTGAAAAAATATTTCATGTACAGAATTGACCTCTCTACAGATTTATTATAAGTATATAGATTTCTAACTGACTTTTTACCCAATTAGATATATTTTTTCTACTTTACAGCGGATGCAATCATCAGCTTGGCTGGAGGAGGTCTTGGTGAGTATCCATTACAAATCTGATGTATATCCCCAAATAGGGTCATTACCAAAGCGATAACCTCTTGGTCTTGTAGGTGCCGCCTGACAGGCACCCAGAAATTGGGCTTTATTTTTTTTTATATTCGAATGGGGTAGCGCTTGACCCCAACTGGCCTGATCTTAAGCGATGTTAGAGTCTAACGTGGAGCGCGCTCACCCAACAAAAACCGATTCACTCTCGCCTTTAAAATCTGAGGACTAATCTCTCAGGGAACACGGACTCCGGCAAAGAGTTCCATAGCTTAACCGTTCCGCACTATGAATGTAGGCGAAGCGCTTTGTAAGAGTTTTTGGAACCTGGACCATAAAGCGGTGTCTCCTCGCCGTGGTCCCTGCTCGTCCGATGGTAATAAAGGGGCAGGCGGAATTAAATCAAAACAACTCCGCAGCACACTCTCCAAAATGCAACCGATAGAAGACTGAAAGTCCAGCAACCTTACGACGATGATCAAGACTCTGATACCACTTGGGTGGCAAACAAGCCTACGGCCCGCCTGATGTTAAGCGGTTACCGCAGCCTATGACGCCTGCAACACCAGGCGCATCACGCCTGGGTTGTACACCCCTAACCACGGCTGCTCGTACAGCTTAAGCCCTCCTTCCCGGCAGAAACACGACCCGGAGGTCATTTAGCTGCGATATTCCATAGGGGTAACTTGGGCGTGGGCGGCTTATTTCGAGCGAAGATTCGCTATGCCCTAGCTCTCTTCATCATCAGCCTATTGCAGTCCACTGCTGGGCGTAGGCCTTCTCCAGTTGTTTGTCACTTAGAGCAAACATCTGGAGGATATACACATAATCGCCACGCTGGGGGCAGGCGACGGTTGACGGTCGCAGGGCGTAGCTCCTCGCTCCGGTGACGCTGCTGCCCGTCATCGGCCTGTGGTATTTAGCTACGCCTTCAATTGTGATGGTTATACACTACCGGTCGGTTGTCAGCGCCTCGTTTGTTATTCGGCAGGAGGAATGCACCACGGGTGAGGTTGGCTTGGAGCGAAAAGATGATAATGAGTCGCCTTCCCTTACACCTCTCTTGTCTGGACAATTTAGGAAAGGGACTTTTCTACATTCTTCCAGATCTGGTTGCCGTGGGAGGCGCTCCCGGTCATAGCCTACTCGTAGTAAATGGGAAACCGTTTTGTTTTAAAATAGGTAGTTGGTTCTTTTATTAAGTAAAGATACAAACATAGGTACATAACGTCACGCCTTTCTCTCAGAGGGGTAGGGCACGTACTTCCATTTGTACGTTTCCCTACCCTATCCGTAGAAAAGAACCACCCCATCTCTCTTCTCTCTCTTCTCTCTCTTCTATCTCTTCTCTCTCTTCTCTCTCTTCTTCTCTCCTTCTCTCTCTTCTATCTCTTCTCTCTTCTCTCTCTCTTCTCTCTCTTCTCTCTCTCTCTCTTCCTCTCTTCTCGCTCTTCTCTCTCTTCCTCTCTCTTCTCTCTCTTCTCTCTCTTCTCTCTCTTCTCCTCCTTATTCTCTTCTCTCTCACTTCTCTCTCTTCTTACTCCTCTGCTCCTCATCTTCTCTCTCTTCTCTCTCTCTCTCTCTCTCTCTTCTCGAAGGGGGTCGTAGCAGACGAATGAATATCAAGAAATGGGCAGCAGCTTTACCTGGGACAATTAAAAACCTATCTGCTCGGTCACCCAACCGCCTGCTAAGCGTGATGACTAAGCCACGTCCTCCCAACATTTTTTTTTTAGTAGCACGGCATAATGGCTTCCCTACACCTGATGGATGTAAGGGAGCGACCTATCACCTTTTCGCTCCAAGCCATCCTCACCTGCCCGTGGTGGCATCCTGCCGAACAACAAACGAGGCTCTGGCAAACCGACTGGTGCGGTAAACCCATCACGATAGAAGGTGTAGCTAAATACCACAGGCCGATGACGGGCAGCAGCGTCACCGGAGCAAGAAGCTACGTCGCCAACCCGCCTGCCCAGCGTGGCGATTATGGGTATATCCTCCAGAAGTTTGCCCTAGGTGGCGAACAACTGGAGAGGCATATATGTCCAGCAGTGACTGCGATAGGCTGATGATGAGGATGACACCTGATGGAAAGCGAAAGTGAAGTCCCAGTTGCTTTGTCAACGGGCAAGTAACTGGTCAGTTTGCCTGTCAGTTGCCATCACCATGCCGGCCTAATCCTAACCCTTGCTGCCGATGCAGCGGTCACCCACGAGCTCCGGAGACCCTACTCGCCGGCAGAATACGACCCGGAGGTCATTTGGCTGCGGTATTCTATAGGGTGGAGGTCCTTTCCCCCGGACGGTCGGCTCAATTCGAGCGAAGATTCGCTACGCCTCACTCTACTTATGTTTAATAGCAGAAGTTTGCTGCTGATTTATAGTGCTAGTGTTATTAAAAATACTTACTAATGCCATGTTTGTCTTTTCAGGTCGTTGAACCGAGTCCAACTGTACTGACAACCGATTATAACTCCATTCCGGTTAATTCTGCAAAAAGGACTTTTTCTGCATTGTGTCTAAAAATGTCTTAAATAAATTACAAATCTGTTAGAGTCTTGTTGTTTTTCTATCATCATCGTGAAATAGTCCATTTCTGGACATGGGCCTCTCCAGTTGTGCTCGGCTTTGGGCAAACATCTGGAAGCTTTACCCATAATCAGGGCCGTCTTAAGTCTATTCTGGCACCGGGGTGCGGGACTCATTATGCAGGCGGCAGAAATAAATAAAATACTTTATTTCTTTTACAAAGGTTTACATAACTAAAGTAAAAAGGGAGAGTGACGAAATCAAACCAAGAAGTGGACTGATATAAGCTGATGATGATGATCATCGCCCAATCGGCAGTCTTTAGCAGTTCACTGCTGGACATAGGTAGTAAAATGACAATAATAGGCTATTATGGTCAAAAAATTGTAATTAGTCCGTCTTTTAGCTTATTCCAAAAATAAAAGACACGTATTTTTTTATTAGGATAGGGATTTAAGGGAGTGACCTATTCGCACCCCCCCGGCGAATAAAGCGGTTATCGACGATTACCACTTTTTTAATGTTTTTTTGATTTTTTGGCCTCTATGTGACCTAAACCCATCGCCTGAATTTTTTTCATATTTTTAAATGCAATATTATTAGAATTATACTACACAACCACTTTTTTCTACGAAACATAATGTGAAGATATTAGACGAGAATAAAGTAGAAAATCAAATATTACCGTACAAAACTTCACCAGTCTAGTCCGCATTGAATTCAATGCGACATTATTTCGGGGATAGTCCTCCCAAGCGCAAAATCAGTATTCGATTTTACCACTTTATTCGGGGTGAAAAATTTACGACGCGTACGCTGTAATAGGTTGTTACCTTACTCAGGTTTGTAAACGGGTGAATCGTAAATTGAAGTTATGCTATTCTTCTTGTTATAAAATAATGATTATAGAGTCGTAAAAATATATTACTGCATTAAATTCAATTTCAGAATGCTGTATTAAAATATTGCGTTCGAAAATTAATACGTTATTTGTACGTATACGTTTTTTTATTGCAAAAAAAAAAACATTACTTTTTTACTTTCATACACATAGCCATACACTCATCATCATCATCAGCCTATCGCAGTCCACTGCTGGAAATAGGCATCTCCAGTGGTTCGCCACTCAGGGCAAACATCTGGAGGATATACTCATAATCGCCACGCTGGCAGGCGGGGTTGACGATCGCAGGGCGTAGCTTCTCGCTCCGGTGACGCTGCCACCCGTCATCGGGCCGTAGCAATTTAGCTACGCCATCAATTGTGATGGATATACCGCCACCAGTCGGTTGCCAGCGCCTCGTTCGTCATTCGGCAGGATGCACCACGGGCAGGTGAGCTTGGCTTGGAGCGAAAAGATGATGGGTCGCTCCCATACATTCCCATACACTTCTTTAACACTATCTAGCAAAAATTTTATTTCAATTTCCGAAGGAGTTTGGGTCATTTTGTATGGACATTGGCGTCGTTTTTTTAGCCGCCATCATTCATTTTTATATTGTGTAGCACTATCCTTAACTAACATATTAATGAAATAAGATTTTCTGTAAGTAATATTGGAGCGAAGATAATGGCATTTAAATTTTAGGACAACGCATAAAGGAAAAGTACTCTTAATATTTGAGCTAGAGCATTTGTGACAAAAAACAAAAAAAATTGTTTCCTTTTTAAAAAGAATAAGAACTTATTCATTATGTAAATTATTTTCGAAATTCGTTTGCCACACTCAGGAATCGAATGTGCTCAATTCTGGAAAAACATAGGGTTTTATTTTCATTTGAAAGGATCATTATAAGGATCAAAAGTCACCTTAACATACGTTCCGAAATGTGGACACTTACGCGAAGACTATTCCACAAGTTTTTTAGTCCCTCAACACGCTGTGGAAAGACCAATGCTTATCCTGTTGAAAGATTGGCACTATGAGGTCGATTTATTTGCTGACACCTTACAACATCTCTTTTATAAATTTTGGATTATTTTGAATGAGAATGCAACGGATTGACATTTATTTGATTTGATATGACATTATTTGACATTTTATTTTATTTTAATAGAGTAACATGTTCTGTATTAATTATTGTTAATTATGATGGATTATTATTATTTATTTTATGTACTAACTTTTGACTTGACCATGATTGACCTATTTGAAATTTTATTGTTCCAATAATTTATTGCATTACCTAATTGTATACTAACTAATTGATATGTAATTGCCTTTGAAACTTATTGCGCTTTGGAGAATTTCTGTTAGCTTAAAAAATGTTTGCAAATAAATAAATAGGAAACGAAACGAACATAATACGTGGCAGTGGGCTGGCCATATCTGCCGTAAAACCAACAATAGGTGGAGCAGACGATTTAGGACGCCCCGCAATCCATGGGCTGATAACCTTAAAATAACTGCTGGCATTGGCTGAACAGAAACACGCCCGGGATAAAGAATTGTGGCGCGAATTATAGGAGGCCTACGTTCAATAATGGACGAAGCAAGGCTGTTGATTGACTACATTACTTATTACTTTTTTTCCAAGCCGGTAGTTCTTTTGGAGGTGGAAGACTTCTACGGCTGGTTATACGCTTCGCATAAATCTGACCCGAAAATGAGGATACTATGGCCACATTAACACGCCATTTTACCAAAGACTTGCCAGAATTCAGCATCGACAAAATCGAGATCGCTCTTGGGCAGCTTAAAGATGGAAAAGCCCCAGGAGAGGATGGCGTCACAACAAAGCTTGTAAAAGCAGAAGATAAACCCGTACTGAGGGAGCTCCAAAACTTTTTAAGGCTTTAATGGAGAACTCCGGACGAGTGGCTAAGGAGTGTGCTTGTCCTGTTCTTCAAAAAGGGAGTCGAAACAGACCTATTTCCCTTCTAAGCCTTGTCTATAAGCTGTTTTCAAATGTGATCACAAACCGTTTTGTGCGAATACTTGATGAATTCCAACCGCCGAAACATGCTGGGTTTCGGAGTGGATACGACACCATAGACCACATCCACACAGTGCTGTACAGAAGACAGAAGAGTATAATCGGTCCTGTAGGTATCTTGCATTCGTGGATTATGAGAAAGCCTTTGACTTCGGTTGAAATCTGGTCTATTCTGGAGTCCCTGCAGCGATGCCACATAGATTGGCATCCATACAAGCAGTGATGAGACAGTAACAGTGATCTATGAAGCCGCCACTATGTGCATCCAATTACAGAATTAGTATACAAGGCCTATACCGTTGCATCTAGGAATGGGATAAGGGGTTGTGATTTCTCCAAAGTTGTTCACTAATGTAATGGAGGATGTGTTCAAAACGCTGAACTAGAAAGGACCTGTCATCAACATAAACAGCATAGTCATAATTGCAGAATCGCTGCAGGACCTACAAGAAATACTGAATGAACTGACTGACTCCTTTGCGCGCATCGGCGTAGGGATAAACTTGGACAAAACCAAGGTCATGTTCAATGAACATGCTCTACTGGAACTCAAAGTTATTCAAAAATATGTAGGTATACCTCGGGCAGACATTGCAGTTAGGTGGAACCAGCTTTGAGGACGAGGTAATTAGGAATAGTCAGGCTTCAGGTGGTCAGTGCGTTCTACCGGTTATGACATACGGAGCTAAAATGTGGAAACTTACGGTACGGCTAGTCTACAAGCTAAAGATCGTTCAGCAATTATATGGAAAGGGCTTTGCTCGGGTCTCTCTGTCTTATTCGAAATGTGGTGAACTGGCAGAGAACCGAAGTTATCCACAGCTCACCGATTTAAAAAATTGAAGGGGCATCGGGCTAGCAACATCAGCCGCAGAATCAATAACCGTTGAGGTAAACAAGTTCTGGAGTAAGACCGCGTCTCAGCAAACGTAGTGTAGGACGCCCTCAGGCCAGGTGGAGTGACGATTTGCGCAGGCCGGCTGGTAAGTGCGCTGGCTGGGTGCGAGACGCCGAGAATCGATCAAAGTGGCCAACATTTGGAGAGCCCTATGTCCAGCTGTGGACTCATGATGATGATTACTTTTTCAGGGTTTTGAAGCATTGGTAAGACAAGACTGGGTGGTTATATTTATCTTATTTAACCAGAAACAACTTAATTGTAGTTTTTATTAATGACTAGCTGTGCCAGCGGCGTCGCACGCGTGGATATCGCGTTTTAAAAATAATAGACTTCATAAAATGGTACTTAAATTTTAAGTTAGACCTCTAGCAATACGTTGGTAAAAACCGCATTTATTTCTATGCAGTAGTTTTAGCGTGATGTGCATTCAAACATACAGGTAAAAATTTCCCCCTTTTTCCCAACACTTCCCTTTACTGCTCTGCTCCTATTGATTGTAGCGTGATGAAAAGTATACTATAACCTGCCCAGGAGTATGAAGAATATTTGTACCAAGTATCGTTAAAATCCGATAGAATTCCTCTTTCGAACATTATAACTTCCGTCAGTGGCCACCAAAATTTAAAACGACTCCAAAATGACCCAAACCCCGTAAAGTATTTCGATGTGCTGTGGTCTAAGCATAGCTTAAAAACCTGATTTTGATAGGAATTAGACTTAATGAGAGTTAATTTAGTTGTAATTCATATTTTTTTATGTTAATTTAATAATAAAATTAAAAAAAAACACAAATGTAGCAATAACAACTATATTTTTAATGTTGTTGCATTCACTTGTTACAGTAATGGTTTACGTAGAATGATCCGCGAATTCAACGCTTACAATATAAACCTATTTTTAATTTCACACGAATAAAGTGGTAAGAAGTTATTACGCACAATAGAATAGACACGAAAAACTAACGAATACTGTCGCTATGCCTCGTTGCGAGGGCAGTTTTGATAGAAGGCTGCCGCGAATAAAGTGGTAATGTCACCCTACGACAAAAACAATAATATTGTTATGCGGTATTACATATTTTTGAGGTTTTATCTATGAATTTCCCATTAAATTAATTTAGTTTTTAAATATTATGTACAATCAAAAATCTACTTTCAATTAAAGTTAAAAGCATTTATTTGAAAGTTATAGTTTCAGAGATATTCACCGATTTCGGTTTTTTGCTTCTCCTGAAAAATAGCAATTCTGCAATAACCGCTTTATTCGCCGGGGGGTGCGCTATCACCTTTTCACTCCAAGCCATCCTCACCTGCTCGTGGTGCATCCTGCCGAACAACAAACGAGGCTCTGGCAAACCGATTGGTGGCGGTAAAACCATCACGATAGAAGGCGTAGCTAGATATCACAGGCCGATGACGGGTAGCAGCGTCACCGAAGCAAGAAGCTACGTCCTGCGATCGCCAACCCGCCTGCCCAGCGTGGCGATTATGGGTATATGAAATTTGAAATGAAATATTTATTTATTAACATCCTCCAGATGTTTGGCCTACTTAGGTGGCGAACAATTGGAGAGGCCTATGTCCAGCAGTGGACTGTAATAGGCTGATGATGATGATGATGATTTTTTTACTTGTAAATTAGATAAAAATTACAAAGTTGTACCCCGTTGAAATTACGCGTGACGTCACTCGGTAAGGCATTTTTACGGGAGCGAGTGACGTCAAAGACTCCCACTCGTAACTTTTGATGCCTTGTATCTTTGCTTTTGTTTATTTGAATGGAAAAAGGAAAAATACGTGTCTTTTATTTTTGAATAAGCTAAAAGACGGACTAATTACAATTTCTGACCATAATAGCCTATTATTACTGACGTGCTTTTCAGCGCGAAAACGTTATCCGTAAGTAATTATTTACGTTACGATTAACTAACATGGATGGATTATGCACGTACCCGCAATAAAGTACTAGTGAAGTTTCTCATTGTAAGTGACTGTATGGTTTTTTAATGAGGAAATAAATATTCTTTAAACCTAACAGAGAATATGAACAAATGAAATATCCAAAAGCGCTTGACAGCCGCCTGCACCCCTTGCACCCCCCCTGGTAGAGACGGCCTTGCCCATAATATTACTGTCACCGGAAAATAGCAAGAATCGTAAGTTGATCAATTTCCTAGGTAGTTGATTAACTTTCGGAATATAACAAACGGTAGATGAAATGTATTATTTAACGCAATGGGTTTCAGTTAGTTGATCAATTTACGGTAGCCTGACAGTCATTTAATAATTTACGATTTTGACACAAGTAAAATCGTCCTCAAATGGGCCAATCGTTGCTCAACGTACTATTTAACGGTGCACTATTACCCGTAAATTAATACACTGTTCCCTGATTGGTTGCCGGGATAACGCCACGTGAGCCATTGAACCAATCAACGTTCACCTCACCTTCGTCGGATGATTTTACGGCAAGACCCCGTAAAATGATCAATTCACTAAAATACATACGTTAAATAATACATTTCAAGTGCCGTTTATTATTTTCCGGAAGTTAATCAACTACCTAGGAAATTGATCAACTAACGATTCTTGCTATTTTTGCAAGGCGTAGCTCCTCGCTCCGGTGACGCTGCTGCCCGTCACCATTTTCTATGCTACATTGAAGTCGACAAAATAATGCATCTTTTACTTAGTGTAGATATAATATTAAAACCGGCCAAGTGCGAGTCGGACTCGCGCACGTAGGGTTCCGTACCACTGATTGAATGAAAAAATTAGGTAATTTGATTTATGACGTTTAAAAAAAAACTACTGTCTAGATTTCATTCAAACCAAATTTCGTTAGTAGT
The DNA here is from genome assembly GCA_031163375.1 of Conogethes punctiferalis. Taxonomy (NCBI): domain Eukaryota; kingdom Metazoa; phylum Arthropoda; class Insecta; order Lepidoptera; family Crambidae; genus Conogethes; species Conogethes punctiferalis. The sequence goes on along the minus strand of CM062106.1, from coordinate 6,564,817 downwards.
TTTTATAGTAATACACATCATATATTTTTTTCAGTTTTATTATGCCCATACTTTAGAAGTTACGGGGGGGGGGGGACACACATTTTACCACTTTGGAAGAGTCTCTCGCGCAAACTATTCAGTTTAGAAAAAATTTTTGTTAGAAACCTCAATATCATTTTCAAATACCTATCCATAGATACCACACACGTATAGGTTTGATGAAAAAAAAAATTTTGAGTTTCAGTTCTATGTATGGGGAACCCCAAAATTTTTGGATTTTTTTCTGATTTTATTTTCACATCTTAATGCGGTTTGTAGAATACATCTACGTACCAAATTTCAATAATGTAGCTCTTATAGTTTCGGAACAAACTGGCTGTGACATACGGACGGACAGACAGACAGACAGACAGACAGACAGACAGACAGACAGACAGACAGACAGACAGACATGACGAATCTATAAGGGTCCCGTTTTTGCCATTTTGGCTACGGAACCCTAAAAATGCATCGTAATGGCTATTGCAGTTCACTGCTGGTTAAGGCCTCTCCAGTTGTTCGCGGCTTCGGGCAAACGACTGCTATACGGCTGGATATGTACCCAATATAGCCATAATAAAGGGATGTAAGGGAGCGACCTATTACCTTTTCGCTCCAAGCCATCCTCACCTGCCCGTGGTGCATCCTGCCGAACAACAAACAAGGCTGTGGCAAACCGACTGGTGGCGGTAAAACCATCACGATAGAAGGTGTAGCTAAATACCAGATGCCGATGACGGGCAGCAGCGTCACCGGAGCAAGAAGCTACGCCCTGCGATCGCCAGCCCGCCTGCCCAGGGTGGCGATTATGGGTATATCCTCCAGAAGTTTGCCCTAGGCGAACAGCTGGAGAGGCCTATGTCCAGCAGTGGACTGCAGTAGGCTGATGATGATGATAGCCATAATCGCCACGCTGGACAAGCAGGTTGGCGATCGCAGGGCGTAGCTTCTCGCTCCGGTGACGCTGCTGCCCGTCATCGGTCAGTGGTATTTAGCTACGTATATCGGCAGGATGCACCACGGGCAGGTGAGGGTGGCTTGGAGCAAAAAGATGATAGGCCGCTCCCTTACATCCGTATTTATTCCGAAATCATAACAACATTATTAGAGACACTGCTACCAAGTTTCACTTGGTAGGTAAGTAGGTGTATTCTGCGAATCGCATTAAGATTTTTGCACAAAAATAGGGAAAAAAAAACAGTACATTTTGGGGTTCCGCAAACATAGAACTAAAACTGAAAAATGTTTGTTTATTTTTTTGGACTTACATAATATAAAGACGGGCCTTTTAAAAAAAATGCGCCATTATAATATCATTAATCTTCTATATTACTTACTAGCTGTGCCAGCGGCGTCGCACGCGTGGATATCGGGTTTAAAAAATAACGGACGTCTATAAATTGGTAACTAAATTTTAAGTTAGATCTCTAGCAATACATTGGTGAAAACCACATTCGATTCCATGCAGTATTTTTTGCGTGATGCGCGTTCAAACATACAGATAAAAATTTCTCCCGTTTTCCCAATTTCCCTTCTCCCATTTCCCTTCACTGCTCCTATTGATCGTAGAGTGATGAAAAATTACTATAACCTGCCCAGGAGTATGAAGAATAAATGTACCAAGTTTCGTTAAAATCCGTTCAGTAGTTTTTGTTTCTATAACGAACATACAGACAGACAATAATTTTACTGATTATACTGACTTGTAGGAACAGACTTGTCCCTACGAAAAGTGGAAGTACTTCCGCCGAGCTAGGTGATCGTGCTCGGGGACCGCGGTCCGATGGACCATTTAGGTTTTTTCGTATATATAGCGAGTCGTGATGAAAACTTCGTATGCGCATTGTAGGTCTTCCATACATTTTGTATGGAGCGATTTATTTCTCCATAGACCCGGATTTCACATCGCCATCTGTTGTTAGCTGGCGGAACTTGTATTGCATATTGTAGCGACGTGGAGGTTGTTGTAGCGGTGTGGAGATAGGTGTCGCTACGTGTCGCTACAGACTCGTTTGGTAGTACCAAATGAGCCATCTGGCCAGTCAAATTATTTTGGTTTTTAAATTGTTAATTATTTTGGTTACTTAGGCGGGACGACAAGCGCAATGGGTTTGATCTATTATGCCCGTCGACCTAACATTTGGACCTCTCGACCTCTTACCATCAGGTGGAGTGAGGTCATCCTGAAAGCTCTGCTTATAACGACCCATCATCTTTTCAAGCATATGCTGTCCGTGGTCCTGCCGAATAACAGACGAGGCTCTAGCAACCGACTGGTGGCAGTATAACCAACACAATTGAAGGCGTAGCTAAATACCACAGGCCGATGACGGGCAGCAGCGTCACCGGAGCGAGGAGCTACGCTCAAGATACACAACCCGCCTGTCCAGAATGGCGATTATGGGTATATCCTCCAGATGTTTGCCCTAAGTGGTGAACAACTGGAGAGGCCTATGTCCAGCAGTGGACTGCGATAGGCTGATGATTATGTGGACCATATGGTTAAGCCCTACCGCCTTTATATACCGTTTACTGAATCAGTTCGGGTAACCAGGAACTCTCTGAACTTAAACCGTTGGCCAGTTCAGAGCCCATTTATAGATCGTGTTAGTAGTCACCTAGCCTTTTAGTAGGTAACCGATTTGCGCCGCTGAATAATTCATAATCGTTTTGCGGAGCTATTCTAGTAAAAAAAAAAGTAAAAATTGTTTATTACCAAGAAAAACACAGTACAAATTACAGTAATGCTTATGATAGCCACACTAGGCAATGCCTGTCTCGTGGCAATCATAATCTGTACACAGGACTACGAAATACAACAGCGGCGTTTGTACAAGCGAGTAGGTATTTTTAGGTAGTACCTACTATTCTTAAACATTCTCCATTATAAGCTATTTGCCAGGGCGTTTTGGATGCACTGCTTAATAGCCAATATCTGTCTATAAAATGATGAATAGGTTCGGAACACTTTCAACGCGAGTTCAACTTGCACTTGGCCGGTTTTTATATAACCACTGCATATAATTAACGTCAAAACAAAATGAACGAGTATATAACGTTGATGCTCCAAAAATAACAAACCATTGTTTGAAGACTTTTAAGCAAACAGCAACATGAAATCATTCTTAATTCTCGTCGCCATAATTGCTGCCGTAAGTTAATTCTGTATTTAAATGTATTAAATATATTATGTATAAGTATATTTATTTGCTAGTTGTGCCAGCGGCGTCCCACGCGTGGATATCTGTATAGTAGGGACTACAGAAAACGAAAACGATCGTTCGTTGAACGGATCGCGTATTTTTGCCCCACAAATCTCTCTCATTTGTCCCTCCCGTGTTCTAATATATCAATTCAAAATTCAAATTCAAAATTCAAAATTTCTTTATTGTTTCTAGTTAGACATTATTACAGGGGTTGAGTTTCTCCTTTTAAGTTAATGGAAACCTGTGTTAGGAGAAACCCGCTTCTACGTTAACTAGTACATTATTTCATACAACCAAAACAATAGGTAATAATAACATTAGAATATAAAATATTTTTAAGAAATAAATTTTATTAATTTATTTGTTTTATAATCTTAATAAATTGGATGACATTAATTGTTATAATTGATATTAATAAATAGGTACTACCTATAATTGATATCAATTAAATTGTTGAAAATCGACGTTGAAGAATTTTAGTTCGTATATTCGACACGGGAGGGACAAATGGGCGGGATTTATGGTACCAAAGTACGCGATCCGTTCAACGAACAATCGTTTTCGTTTTTGGGAGTAGGGCCCCAGGTTTCAAAAATAAAGGACTTCGAGCAGTCGATCCCAACTGCTTGAAGCAGACCATTTAAATGCTATTTTGGTGTTTTTTTTTATAGATCAGCTCAGTCGCAAGCTCACCAATTCCGGATCCAACTTCAATGGTATCAGTTAATGGTAAGATGAATTGAAGAAAAATTAGAAAAAGATATAATATAGCAAAACATCACATACATTGCTCCGATCCCAAAGTATGTAGCTTGAGAACTTGTGTTATGGGTATCGGAACAACGAAGGCACCACAAATATATACCTACTTAAATACAAATGTAAATACACAAACACAAGTGTACATCACATGATGTTTGTCCCGGGTGGGAATAAGTATTTATTTGTGGTCCTACCTTCGTTGTTCTGATACCCATAACACAAGTGCTTAAGCTACTTACTTTGGGATCGGAGCAATGTATGTGATGTTGTCTAATATTTATTTATTTAATTATTATTATCCTTTCAGGTGCGTGCGTAATTATAGTTAATAACCATGTTTTTCCTTGTTAATCCCGGTTATTATCATTGTTTAATAAATATCACTTTTTGTTAAAGCAACATTTTATAATAGTTTTATTTTTTATTCAAATAACTTTTTACGGTTTCTGTACGGGCATGAGCATTTCCTCCCGACCCGCCAAGGGTCAAAATGTCCGGGCAGGAGCGGTGGTTGTAAGGCACCGCATCCCGCCAGCCAGAAATATATGAGGTTAGGAAGGGAACCTAACTCCCTAGTGATCCTAGAGTCCCTTTACCCCTAAGACGCTAAGTCCCTAGACCCGCCTAACCGTGAAAATATATACTTATATCTTAATCTTAATAACTAATAACTAATATTATAAAGCTGAAGAGTTTGTTTGTTTGTTTGTTTGTTTGTTTGTTTGAACGCGCTAATCTCAGGAACTACTGGTCCGAATTGAAAAATTCTTTTTGTGTTGAATAGACCATTTATCGAGGAAGGCTTTAGGCTATATAACATCACGCTGCAACTATTAGGAGCGAAGATATAATGGAAAATGTATGTTCGCGCGCAAGGTGAGCGCGGAGTGTTAGTCAACGCGGGGGGCGGGGGGAAACGATCCGCGACCGCGATGCCCCGCGCTGCCCCGCACCGCCCCCTCTCAGCCGCCTGGAGCACTGGGACGCCGGGAAGCGGAGTCGACGACGGAACTCGGCCGCAGACGCAGCTGCCACGCGCTCCGAATATAATCCCTCCACAATTATCAAAGTTTCAATGTAAAAAAAAACGGGGAAAAAATAACTATTCCACGCGGACGAAGTCGCGAGCACTGCTACTAAATAATAGATGTAGGACGCTCGCTCCCGGGATGCCCGGGGTAGCGAGCAGGAAGAGACAGGACGGTAGGTAGGTGGTGTGGACCCGCTGCCAGCCGCGCAGACTCACGCGACTGATCATAGTGACGGCTAAGGGTGTCTTGGCCGCAGCGGGGGGAAATGAGACCCAACACAGACGGTTGAAATCTGTTTATTGTTAATTCTAACTGGTCTTATATACTATGGTTTATTGTATGCACACTTTCGAGGGTATTCGCTTGTGTTTCGTCGGTGTAAAGTGCCGACGCTGCACTCGCTGGGTCCATCGGTCAGGTCGCTGCATCTAGGTCGCTGCTGACGGCTGCATCATGTACGACGTAGCTCGTACAGTTTCAAAACTCGTGAATTTCAACTTTCGTATGCACAATTTGCTTTTGCCTAAAATTCAATATAAGTTTTTTATCTATATTATGATATAAAGTAGCGACCCATCATCTTTTCGCTCCAAGCCAACCTCACCTGCCCCTGGTGCATCCTGCCGAATTACAAACGAGGCGCTGGCAAACGACTGGTGGCGGTTCAACCATCACAATTGAAAGCGTAGTAAATATGTACCACAGACCGATGATGGGCAGCAGCGTCACCGGAGCGAGAAGCTACGCCCTGCGATCGCCAACCCGCCTGCCCAGTGTGGCGATTATGGGTATATCCTCCAGATGTTTGCCCTAACTGGCGAATTACTGGAGAGGCCTATGTCCAGCAGTGGACTGCAAAGATGATGTTTGTTAAACAGTTTTACACATAAACCAATAAAGGATCTAGTAAAATCTTGTGAAGTCTTAGATTATGAACGGCAAGCTCATGTTTACTTCGAGTAAGTATTGCAGGAATGGAGGTATTACTTTGTCTCTCGAACAATTCATTCCAATAATAACATTCATGATTTTTTTGTTAGAAGATTGGCACGTGTAATAAGTAATTAATTAACATTCATGTACGTTTGAAATGGGGATGCTAACTGTCAAGTTAATTGGTATACTTTGAAGTAGCTGTCAAAATATATTTACTTCATAATATTTTGCAAGGCTTTACAAAAACGTCACGAGTTTCGCTACTTCTGAGCTCATGATAATAATAATAATATAATAATAATAACCCAAGATATGCCACGCTGGGCCACACAGCGCCACCTAGCCCCAAACTAAGCCGAAGCTTGTACTATGGGCACTAGACAACTAATAAACTTACTTACATAGATACATTTTTTTTGTAAATAAATACATATTGTACATAGAAAACACCCAGACCAATACAAACAGACATGTTCATGAACACAAATGTTTGTACTGTGCGGGAATCGAACCCACGACCCTTGGTTCAGAGGGCAGAGGTCACTACCAAATGAGCCATCGAGCCAGTCGAAAAAGTCTTCATGAAGTCAACCTTTATACTAATTACAATTATTACAAAGCTGTTCATTTCAGAAACATTGCTAATTCTTTTACTTAGGTGCTCACTGCTTATTGATCCATATATGAGGTAGGATGGTGGCGGTAAAACCATCACGATAGAAGGCGTAGCTAAATAACACAGGCCGATGACGGGCAGCAGCGTCACCGGAGCAAGAAACTACGCCCTGCGATCGCCAACCCGCCTGCCCAGCGTGGCGATTATGGGTATATCCTCCGGAAGTTTGCCCTAGGTGGCGAACAACTGGAGAGGCCTATGTCCAGCAGTGGACTGCAATAGGCTGATGATGATGATGATATGAGGTAGAGGCATGGAAGTATTAAGTACTACGTACAAAAGGAATGCGCTCTATCTATGCATCTTGCAGCTAAAATAAAGAAAATGAAACGTTATGTTAAGGTCGTAAGAGTCTTGTTGCGCGCAAAATAAGAACGTACCTAACCAATGAGAGGGAAAATTGTGAACAAAACGTCTCTTTTTAGCAGCGACTAGATAATAGCGATCATATTTTAATACTAGCTGTGCTCGCGACTTCGTCCGCGTGAAATAGTTATTTTTCCACGTTTTTTTTACATTTTCCATTATTTCTTCGCTCCTTATAGTTGCAACGTGATGTTATATAGCCTAAAGCCTTCCTCGATAAATGGTCTATTCAACACAAAAATAATTTTTCAATTCGGACCAGTACTTCCTGAGATTAGCGCGTTCAAACAAACAAACAAACTCTTCAGCTTTATAATATTAGTTAAGATAGTCACCCTATTCAGAGAGAGACAAAAGGTACATGTACTGAGCTTTCGTTCGGCTTCAATTTTCCGACAACAGCTCGTTCCTTACTTATTACTTCCATGGGTAGAGGACTATGTTTAATTTACCATGTTATCTGATAGCTTTCAGAAAGAACCATTAATATCGGACTTTTTGAGAAATCACTACAAAATTATTCTGCAAAATGAGAATGCGATAGGCCTTCAAATTCACCGGGAAAGTCCATTCCAAAATTGTGAAATTAATCAAAAAACATTATTGCGCTATTTTAGGTATATTATTTCATCATCATCATCAGGCTGCTCACCAGCAGAAACACGACCCGGAGGTCATTTGGCTGCGGTATTCTATAGGGTCCTTCCCCGGACGGGCAGCTCAATTCGAGCGAAGATTCGCTATGCCCTACTTCTCCTCGATCTCCTAAGGACGTCCCTTGGACCACATATCGCGAGAGGAGTGTTTGCTAGAAAATATTTTCAAGCAATTTTTTTTTATAGTAGCTCGACAAAATGGCTTCCCTACGCCTGATGGAAAGCGAAAGAGAAGCCCAAGTCGTTGTGACAACTGGCAAGTAACTGGTTAGTTACCTGTCAGTTGCCACTGCCATGCCGGCCCAACCCTAACCCCCCACGAGCTCTGGAGACCCTACTCACCAGCAGAAACACGACCCGGAGGTCATTTGGCTGCGGTATTCTATAGGGTGGAGGTCCTTCCCCGGACGGGCAGCTCAATTCGAGCGAAGATTCGCTATGCCCTACCTCTCCTCGATCTCCTAAGGACGTCCCTTGGACCACATAACGAGAGAGGAGTGTTTGCTAGAAAATATTTCAAGCACTGATCTGTGGAAGACGTAACTGCTTTATAATATACGTTAAATGACAGTTGAGGTGACACTTACTCGTACCCTTGTCAATAATATTTGTCTTAAACAACAAATAACCATATTATTATTTACTAGCTGTGCCGGCGGCGTCGCACGCGTGGATATCGGGTTTCAAAATTACGGACATCCATAAAATGGTACCTAAATTTTAAGTTAGACCTCTGGCAATACATTGGTGAAAACCGCATTTGATTCCATGCAGTAGTTTGAGCGTGATGCGCGATCAAACATGCAGATAAAAATTACACCCGTTTTCTCAACGCTTCCCGTCACTGCTCTGCTCCTAGTGATTGTAGCGTGATGAAAAGTATACTATAACCTGCCCAGGAGTATGAAAAATAATCGTACCAAGTTTCGTTAAAATCCGTCCAGTAGTTTTTTCTTCTATAACGAACATACAGACAGACAGACAAAAATGTTACTGATTGCATTTTTGGCATCAGTATCGATCACTAATCACCCCCTGATAGTTATTTTGAAAAAATATTTCATGTACAGAATTGACCTCTCTACAGATTTATTATAAGTATATATTTCAACAAAACATGTCTCTTTCATCTCTAGAAGGGAAAATGGATTTTCCTAATAGGTACAGCAACTATAGCATATAAAATGGTCTGTCTATCTTTGCGTTCCAAGCGACCCTCACCTGCCCGTGCTGCATCATGCTGAATAACAAAAGAGGCGCTGGCAACCGACTGGCGGCGGTGAAGATTGTCTGATTTATTGCCAGGGGCCCTACTACAGAAAACGAAAACGATCGTTCGTTGAACGGATCGCGTATTTTTGCCCCATAAATCCCCCTCATTTGTCCCTCCCGTGTTCTAATATATCAATTAAATTGTTGAAAATCGACGTTGACGAATTTTAGTTCGTATATTCGAACACGGGAGGGACAAATGAGAGGGATTTATGGGGCAAAAATACGCGATCCGTTCAACGAACGATCGTTTTCGTTTTCTGTAGTAGGGCCCCTGCAGCTGAATTTCTTCACCGCAGAACACGTAACCGATTGCAATTCCATCCTCATCATCTCGATGGTTGGCTCGACTGTACGCTTTATGAGGAACTTCTTGCCTCGCGCCTCGGTTTTGTGGAACCAACTTCCTGCGACAGTCTTCCCGAACAGCCACTATAAAAAAAAAATAGAAAGTCTGCGGGAACAAAGTCGCTGGTACCAGCTAGTTCTTGATAAAAGTATTACAATTACATTAAGTGTCAAAACTTGACATACAAATATGTTTTTCTTAAGTGAAAAATAACACTAAAATGATTGCATCCAACGTCATTACGAAAAACCCTCTTTGGTATATAAGCAGAGATTTAGGGTCTTAGAATCATTGTGAAAATTGTTATCCTACAAGTAACATTATGAAGTTCTACTTAAGCATCGCTATTGTGTTGGTTGTGGTAAGTTTTTTAAATTTTATCAATTATTTTTTAGGTAGGATGTAAGGGCGGCCTATCGTCTTTTCGCTCCAAGCCAACCTCGCCTGCCCGTGGTGCATCCTGCCGAATAAGAGACGAGGCGCTGGCAATCGACTGGTGGCGGTATAACCATCACAATTAAAGGCGTAGCTAAATACCACAGACCGATGACGGGCAGCAGCGTCTCCGGAGCGAGGAGCTACGCCCTGTGATCGCTAACCCGCTTGCTCAGGGTGGCGATTATGGGTATATGCTCCAGATACTTGACTAATTGGCGAACTACTGGAGGGGCCTATGTCCAGCAGTGGACTGAAATAGGATGATGATGAACACTCCCCATGTTAAAGGCAATGACACGAATGTTTGACCCGGGTGGTGATTGAAACCACGACCTATGGTTCAGAAGGCAGGAGACACAAACAGTTGAGCCACCGAGCCAGTCAAAAAAAAATAATGCTCGTCAGGAGCAACAATTTTTACCAACGAGCCATTTCTATATAATCATCCTTTTAGCGTTGTCCCGGTTTGTGCCTCTAGGCCCAGGGTCCGCTTTGACCATGATTCTAGATTTAGCGAGTCTGGTTATTACATTGAAGCGACTGCCATCTGACCTTCGTAACCCTCAGAAAGGGGAACCAGACAAATTTGGATCATGGTTACACATTCAGAATTAAACTGGATGTGCAGGTTTCCTCACGATGTTTTCCTTCACCGCTAAGCTAGTGGTATAATTCCGCACATAGATTTTTGCAAATCCAGAGGTGCGTGCCCCGCGCGGATTCGAACCGACGACCTCACGTGTGTGAAGCGACGATCTGACCACTAGGCTACCATTTCTATATTATATCATTTCATATTTTCTATCCTTTCAGGTCGGTTTGTCCGTCTGTATGCCGGAGCCTAAGCCGGAACCAGCAGCTGAACCGGGCTTGTTGGACCTTCTGGGTAAGTTTAAAAACACATCCACCAATTCTTATGGTGAAAGCTCCACCTATACTTAACGCCATCTATCGTGTATTTTATTTTGTAATAAGAAATAGAAATCTTTATTACATGACATCACAACACCACATAGTACAGAAAAAAACAGTCGAATTGAGAATCTCCTCCTTTTTTTGAAGTCGGTTAAAATGTATGTACTGAACAGCTATTTAGGTAGGGATGGCTATTTGAAGGCTTAGCTAAATACCACAAAACGATGTCGTTCCGACCATTTTGGAGTTATAGCCCGTACAAACCGACAGAGATACCAAAAAACAAAAAAAAATTTTTTTGGTATTTTCCCCTCTTTTTACACCCCCCTTCCTTCCTAATACTGTGATTTTGGCGGCCCACTGAAACTGCCGCTCGCGGTGAATGCCCCTTTTTGCCCCTGGTTGATCCGGGCCTGGCCGATGACGGGCAGCAGCGTCACCGGAGCGAAAAGCTCCGCCCTGCGATCGCCAACCCGCCTGCCCAGCGTGGCGATTATTGGTAAATCCTCGAGATGTTTGCTCAAATTGGCGAACAACTGGAGAGGCCTATGTCCAGCAGTGGACTGCGATAGGCTGATGATGATGATGAAACTGATATTTACATCGTGTACGTGTCTATGTACTAAACAGATATTTCTTTTTTTAACAGGAGACGTTTTAGATATTTTTTCGAAACTACCAGTGGGTGAGTAAACCACTTCTTTGCTTATTTCTTTCTTTCTTTAAAAAAAATAGAAAGTGTCCTAAAAAAAGATAAAATACTAAGTACCATAAACCGACGAACATGTATTTATTTTTTATTTTTTATAAGAAGAGCTTTCAGGATGACCTCACTCCACCTGATGGTAAGCGGTCGTGAGGTCCAAAAGTTAGGTCGACAGGCATAATAAAACAAACCCATTGCGCCTGTCGCCCTCACCCTAATGGCCCACTGAGATGCCGTTTCACGCCCCGCCTAAAGAACCCAGGATTGTAAGAGGAAGGAAACACATGAGCTGGAAGGGCATTCCATGAGTTAATGGCACGGGGCAAGAACGAGGAACTAAACCTCTTAGTGCACGCCACCATCGTCTGGATGGTATGCGGAAGAGATTGATGAATGTGGACGAAGCAAAAGTTGTGTGCCAGGATCGGAGCAAATGGAAGGAAGTGGTCTCTGCCTACCCCTCTGGGAGAAAGGCGTGACGTTAAATAAATAAATAATAAATAAATAACTCCAGACATGCCACGCTGGGCCACACAGCGCCACCTAGCCCCAAACTAAGCCGAAGCTTGTACTATGGGTACTAGACAACTGATAAACTTACTTAGATACATTTTTTTTTTGTAAATTAATACATATTATACATAGAAAACACCCAGACCAATACAAACAGACATGTTCATGAACACAAATGTTTGTACTGTGCGGGAATCGAACCCACGACCCTTGGCTCAGAGGGCAGAGGTCACTACCAAATGAGCCACCGAGCCTGTCAAACTGACGTTATGTAAAAATGTATGTATAAAACAAAGTCACTTTCATCTGTCTGATTCGGGTGCAATACAAGATGAAGGATTAAATGTGTCACCGTAAAATTGTAAATTCCGTTAGATTATAATATACTTACTTATATCTCGCGAGATTGTAACCTGTCGAAATATTGTGAACTGTAACATAATGCTTAGGTACAGTTTAACTATTATTTTTCGGTAGATTTTGATTGTTCAAAGTGGAACTGTTGATAATTTAACGCACGATAGGTTTTAATTTTTATTTTTTTTTATTTTTTATAGTAGCTCGATATAATGGCTTTCCTACGCCTGATGGAAAGCGAAAGAAAAGCCCAAGTCGCTGTGACAACGGGCAAGTAACTGGTCAGTTACCTGAATTTTGATTCTTCAGAGACAATCGATTATGATCTACCGAAAAATAATAGTAAAACTGTAAGCATTATGTAACAGTCCACAATCTTTCGACAGTTTACAATCTCGCGAGATAGATTATAACCTAACGTTTACAATTTTACGGTGACTTACGCGTCATTAAGATGTGTAACTCATTGCCAGTCATGTGTGTTTCTACCCTCCTTTGATATGGGATCCTTTAAGCGGGGCGTGAAGAAGCATCTTATGGGCCGGCATGGCGGTGGCAACTGACAGGTGACTGACCGGTTGCTTGCCCGCTGTCACAGTGACTTGGGCCTCTCTTTCGCTTTCCATCAGGCGTAGGGAAGCCATTATACCGAGCTACTATAATAAAAAAGGCTTAAATATAATACATGCATAATAGTAGAGAATCATTGATAAACTACAGTCCTTATGTGAATTTTTCAGGTGTACCCAAGGTTGGCAAGAAAATAGGCAAGAAAGGTATGATTTTACATCCACACTGTTTTGTCTGTTTTAAACACTAGCTGTGCCCGCGACTTAGTCCGTGTGCAATAGTTTCATCCCCTATTTTATCCCCTTGGAATGCCCACGTCATCCGATTGCAGATCTTTGGTTAAACGGGTTTTTAGGGTTCCGTTTTTAGAGTTCCGTTTGTAAAAACAGCTTTTGCAAACCGTTTTAGCAGTTTCCTGTATCCATATTTATATATGGGATGTAAGGGAACGACCTATCTTCTTTTCGCTCCAAGCCAACCTCACCGGCCCGTGGTGCATCCTGCCGAATAACAAACGAGGCGCTGGCAACCGACAGGTGGCGGTATAACCATCAAAATTGAAGGCGTAGCTAACTACTCGTAAATACCACAGGCCGATGACGGGCAGCAGCGTCACCGGAGCGAACTGCTACACCCTGCGATCGCCAACCCGCCTGCCCAGCGTGGCGATTATGGGTATATCCTCCAGATGTTTGCCCTAAGTGGCGAACAGCTGGAGAGACCTGTGTCCAGCAGTGGACTGCAATAGGCTGATGATGATGATGATATTTATATAATACCAGTAAGTTTATTAAAAAGACAAAATTATCTTCTCTCAGCCCAATTTGTGCAGTAAAAAACAAGTTTATTAAGAGCTTATCTCATGAGATTATACAGAAACAGAACAGTTCCTTAGGATTCCTGTCTGATCATCATCATCATCAGCAGCAAACTTCTGGGGGATATATACCCATAATCGCCACGCTGGGCGATTATGAGTATATCCCATAAACGCCAGGCGGGTTGGCGATCGCAGGGCGTAGCTTCTTGCTCCGGTGACGCTGCTGCCCGTCATCGGTCTGTGGTATTTAATTACGCCTTCAATAAATTGTGATGGTTATACCGCCACCAGTCGGTTGCCAGCGCCTCGTTTGTTGTTCGGCAGGACGCACCACGGGCAGATGAGGATGGCTTGGAGCGAAAAGGTGATAGGTCGCTCCCTTACATCCTGTCTGATGATTGGTTGTATTAAAATCTATATGTACTGTGTTTAACTGGGCTTATAAACCTAACACCTCTAGCGAGGTGAACTAAAGACGGCCGGTGTTCAGATCTTCTAGGGCTGAATATGATGATGATGATACCAATATTATTTGTCTTGCCTTCTTTTTTTTATTTTTTATAAGAAGTGCTTTCAGGATGACCTCACTCCACCTGATGGTAAGCGGTCGTGAGGTCCAAAAGTTAGGTCGACAGGCACAATAGAGCCCATTGCGCCTGTCGCCCTCACCCTGAAGGCCCACTGAGATGCCGTTTCACGCCCCGCCTAAAGAACCCAGGATTGTAAGAGGAAAGGAAACACATGAGCTGGAAAGGCATTAAGGGCATCTTTAATTCTGATATATATTTTTTTTAGGTTAAACACCACCTGTAAGACACGGCACACCACGGAAACTATCAGAATTTTTATAACTTGTGATTCTTTATAGTTTACTTTGAAATGAAATAAATACAATTGCATAAACAAACATATAAAGTATTTTATTTTACTAATTATAAAATCCGTGTGGGGTCCGGATTTAGAATAGGACCACCCCATCTCATCCCGTGGGTGTCGTAGGAGACGACTAAGGGAATATCAGATAACGGGCATCAGCGTTTACCTGGGTACAAGCAAAACCTACTGCGGTCACCAACCCGCCTGCCAAGCGTGGTCACTATGGCAAATCCCCCCAAATGGCTAATACAATTAGAAAACGGCCCCTAGTCCCCGGCAGCTCCACTGTTCCCATAGGTCATGGTAGCGACCTGGGTAACGGTGGGGCAAGGGGTGCTAAGAATCACCGGAAGAGATCTAGCTACCATCACCGACGACTGGACCTGGCAACCTATAACGCCAGAACATTGAGGTCAGACGAGAAAATGAAAATGAGAAGCTTCTTGAACTGGAAGAAGTATTAGGCAAGTTACGCTGGAGTATTATAGGATTGTCCGAAGTCCGGAGACAGGGAGAGGACACTATCATCCTGGATTCCGGTAACTTGCTTTACTACCGGGAGGGCAACCGTCTGTCCCAAGGTGGCGTCGGGTTTATCGTCCACAAGTCTCTCGTTGACAGCGTTATCAGGATAGAGAGTGTGTCGCCTAGGGTGGTATATCTGGTACTCAGAATTACCTAACGGTATTCGTTGAAGGTCATCCAGGTATACGCACCGACTTCAGCACGTCCTCCTGAAGAGGTGGAGACCATGTATGAGGATATCTCAAAAGCCATACATGCCTCTAATACTCAGTATACCGTTGTGATGGGGGACTTCAATGCAAAGCTAGGCCAACGGAGTGATGACGAGGTGAGGTTGGGGCAATTCGGCATTGGGCAGAGAAATCGTAGGGGACAAAAGCTGGCCGACTTCATGGAAAAGGAGGGACTCTTTATGATGAACTCCTTTTTCAAGAAAAAGGCATCCCGAAAATGGACTTGGATGAGTCCCGATGGCTCGACAAAAAATGAGATAGACTTCATCTTAACGACCGAGCGGCAAATATTCAATGATGTATCTGTGATCAGTGCGGTGAGAACTGGTAGTGATCACCGTATGGTGAGAGGCACATTGAATATCGACATCAGCCTTGAAAGATTCCGTCTGATGAAGTCTACGCTCCGACCAAATCCGGCCCAAATCCAGAACCCCGAACAATTTCCACTTGAATTGCAGAATCGCTTCAAAGGCCTGGAGGAGTGACTTCATAAATGATAAATTTTGACATGACATTATACCTATTTGATTTTAAATTCTGACATTGTATGTAAATTGACTTAAAAAAAAACTCAGTATTGTATGAACCAGAATATTACTAACCCCAATTTTTACACGCCATATTATTGGCAAAACATGTGACACCTAAAACTAACACTGACATCTGAAATATATTCATGCAAATGTAATATGTACACACATGTTTTTGGTAAATAAATGTATCTTTATCTTTATCTTTAGTGCATCAATGTGGACGATATGAACAACAGATTCGTGGAAACTGTCCAAGCAGTAGGGTCGAAGTACTTTAGGACCCGCTGCAAACATAGAACCCAAAAGCTCTCAGATCAGACACTCGATCTTCTGACGAAACGGCGCGAGATGAAATTGCAGTCTTCTGTAGATATGTCAGAATATAGGCGGCTCAATAGACATATTTTAAAGGCTATAAGAACTGATATTCGCCGATTCAATACCAAAAGTATTGAAGAAGCAATCAAACGCAACAAAGGCTCCAAAGTGTTCGCTCGAAGTATGTCTATTGGGAGTAGCCTTATGACCAAGCTTAAGACCAAGGATGGTAAGATCATTACGGCTAAATCAGAGATTTTGAGTGAGATCGAGATGTTCTATCGACAGTTATACACCTCGTCTATACAACCTGCTGTTCGTTTAGCTAAAGACCCAAGAGCTAAACTAACCCGACACTATACCGAAGACATCCCGGACATCAGCCTGTACGAGATTAGAATGGCTCTCAAACAGCTTAAAAACAACAAGGCACCAGGTGAAGACGGAATTACAACAGAGCTATTGAGGGCGGGTGGTACACCTGTACTCAAAATCCTCCAAATGCTCTTTAATTCCGTCATACTCGAAGGAACTACCCCTGAGGCGTGGAACAGAAGTGTGGTCGTATTGTTCTTTAAAAAAGGGGATAACACCCTCCTTAAAAAACTACCGACCTATATCTCTTCTGAGCCATGTATATAAGTTGTTTTCGAGAGTCATTACGAATCGTCTCGCGCGCAGGTTTGATGACTTCCAGCCTGCCGAACAAGCCGGGTTCCGAAAAGGCTTTAATGCCATGGATCACATACACACATTGCGCCAGATTATACAAAAGACCCATGAGTATAATCGGCCTCTATGCGTGGCGTATGTAGACTATGAAAAAGCCTTTGATTCCATCGAAATCTGGGCGGTGCTGCAGTCTCTTCAGCGGTGCCATGTCGATTATCGATATATCGAAGCATTACAGTGTTTGTACAGAAACGCCACCATGACTGTCCGAGTACAAGACCAGAGCACGAATCCTATCCAGTTGCAGAAAGGTGTGAGACAGGGAGATGTCATCTCTCCGAAGCTGTTCACAGCCGCACTGGAGGACGCATTTAAGCTCTTGGAATGGGAAGGACATGGCATCAATATCAATGGCGAGTACATCACTCACCTTCGATTCGCAGACGATATCGTGATCATGGCAGAATCGCTGGAGGAACTCGGTACCATGCTCAATGATCTCAATGCAGTCTCTCGACAGGTAGGCTTGAAGATGAATATGGAAAAGACCAAAATTATGAAGAACATCCATGTAACGCCAATACCGGTCAATATTGAGAACTGCACCCTCGAAGTTGTTGACGAATATGTGTACCTGGGACACACTATTCAGTTAGGTAGGTCCAACTTCGACAAAGTGGTCAATCGAAGGATCCAACTCGGATGGGCAGCGTTCGGCAAGCTTCGAAATGCCTTCTCGTCCAAAATCCCTCAGTGTTTGAAGACTAAAGTCTTCAATGCGTGCGTGTTGCCAGTGATGACTTATGGCTCCGAGACGTGGTCTTTCACTACTGGTTTGATCCACAAAATGAAGGTCGCTCAACGAGCTATGGAGAGAGCTATGCTCGGAGTTTCCCTGCGCGACAGAATCCGTAACGAGGATATTCGCAGAAGAACTAAGGTGACCGATATAGCTCACAGAATAAGCAAGTTGAAGTGGCAGTGGGCAGGCCACATCGCTCGCAGAACCGACGATAGATGGGTACGAAAGGTTCTCGAGTGGCTACCGCGAGAGGGAAGACGCAGCAGGGGACGGCCCTCTACGAGATGGACTGACGACCTGGTAGATATAGCGGGGATCCTTTGGACCCAGACCGCTCAGGACCGGTCCATATGGAGGTCATTGGGGGAGGCCTATGTCCAGCAGTGGACGTCTACGGGCTGATGATGATGATGATGTATTAAGGATATAATTACTTACGTTATTTATCACTTTTTAGTTTTGGACGTTTGTGTTTTTTTTTGAAGTCGGTTTATTTTTTTTTTTTAAATAATGACCAATGTATTGCTAGAGTACTATCTACTTGACTGGCTCGATGGCTCTTTTGGTAGTGACCTCTGCCTTCTGAGCCAAGGGTCGTGGGTTCAATCCCCGCGCAGTACAAACATTTGGAGACCGCGTATCAGCTAACGTAGTGTAGGACGCCCTCAGGCCAGGTGGAGCGACGTCCTGAGCAAGATAAATAAATAAATGACCCAAGACATGCCACGCTGGGCCACACAACCTGTCCAAGCCCTGACAACGGACAGGCTTCCGGCTGACTTGGAATCATCATCATCAGCCTAACATCATCATCATCATCAGCCTAACATCATCATCATAATTAGCCTATTGCGGTCCACTGCTGGACATAAGCCTCTCCAGTTGCTCGCCACTTAGGGCAAACATCTGGAGGATATACCCATAACCACCACTCTGGGCAGGCGGGTTGGCGATCGCAGGGCGTAGCTTCTCGCTCCGGTGACGCTTTTGCCCGTCATCGGACTGTGGTATTTGGCTACGTCTTCAATCGCGATGGTTACACCGCCACCAGTCGGTCGCTAGCGCCTCGTCTGTTATTCGGCAGGATGCACCACGGGCAGGTGAGGGTGGCTTGGAGCGAAAAGATGATCGCCTGTCTTAGTCAATGGTCAATGGTTAATGAACCATCACGATTGACGCGTAGCTAAATATATACCACAGGTCGTTATTGTGATTGCATACATTATATATTCACAAATACACGTGTATATATCACCGTGAAATTGTAAATACCGTTAGATATAATCCATCTTGCGAGATTTTAAGCTGTGGAAAGATTGTATTGATAATTATATCATATATCTATCGGTATTTACAATTTTACGGTGACATATAGGTACACAGCATACATCGAGATCAATACAAAACAGCCATGATGAAATTTGAATGTAATATAGCAAACTTTGTAAGAAAATTGGCAGTGAAAAGTGTTCGAGTTTCTTGCCGGTTCTTCTCGATAGAAGCTGCATTCCGAATCCGGTGGTAGTGTAATTCCTTTTAATTTACTGTATTTAGTATTGACGATTTATAAGTGCTTGTCTCAAGCGTAAATGAATAAAGAAATCTTAGATTTTTGGATAGGTACGCAAACAAGTACGCAAATAAGTACGCAAGTAAGTATAGAATGTGAAACCTTTAATTCCAAAATAAATTAATGTTGTGTAACCATAACAAAATGGATATTTTAGGCGCTTTGCAGACGACGGGGCGGGGCGGGCTTTTTGTCCGCAAAGCAATAAAGACCGCGTCTGCCCGTCGATGTCTGCGGACCCTTCACCACCCCAACCCCTTAGTGGTCCACGCCTCCAACTACCACGCTTTTGAGGAACTCCGCGGCGCACGCCGTCGCCCCCGCCACGTCCTCTTGGAGGCCGACGACCCCATCACTCTCGCCATGACCGCCGCCGAACAACTCGCGACAAATAACACTTCAAGTCAACCGTCATTCCGTCCCCGCCGGCGGTTACTCCCGTCGCGTCGCCCCCCAGCTTTCGCGCCCTTTTCTCGATACCGGCCCGCGCCTGGTCGCTTTTTAACCGACTTCGAAAAAAGGAGGAGGTTCTCAATTCGTCTCTATGTATAATATTTTTTTTTTTTTATGTATGTTCAGCGATATTTCCGTCAATTATGGATGGATTTCAAAATTTTTTTGACAGTTCGACAGAAGACACTTCCGAGGTGGTCCCATTATCACCAAGTAAGGATCTGATGATGGGATCCTGGAGAAATTGAGGGCAACAACCGAAAATTGTATGCTCATATGGTGTTTTTGTTACGTAATCCTATTTTACTCAGGTATATGCTTCCGGGCGTCAACATCTGGTGCTGATGATGAAGCCACAGAACTCCTTAACGGTTAGGAGTTAGGGGACAGTACTGACATTGGTCGATATTAAACTAGGTAGTAGTATGTACTTATGCAGGGCTAATAGGGCAGGTGATTTGGTAAGTAATATGCTTGATTCTAGATCGCAAAGCCTTCACTTGACTTAAAGCAAAATTTTTCATTCCTAAGTAAAACTCTTAAGGACATTAATTAGCCTTTATTCAAGGTCACAGCACATTAACGCAACTAAAAACAGAGAAATAAAATTATTTTTAAAAAAAAATTAAACCGACTTCAAAAAAAAACGCAAACGACCAAAACTAAAAAGCGATAAATAACGTAAGTAATTATATCCTTAATACATAATCATTTAAATATTACAATTATCACTTATTTTTGAAGTCGGTGCCAGCCAAACATATCTAGGTATATTGTCGTGTGGATATGCCGGCCGCGCGCGTCATACAACAACAGTCTACGTTAGGTACCGAGAGGTTGGCACCGACTTCAAAAATAAGTGATAATTGTAATATTTAAATGATTATGTATTAAGGATATAATTACTTACGTTATTTATCGCTTTTTAGTTTTGGTCGTTTGCGTTTTTTTTGAAGTCGGTTTTCCCCCCAAACATACGTCCGAGGGGATCTCCCAGCAACGCCCTGAGCCGAGGCTCGAGCCCCACAGGGGGCGCCCTCAGCATCGTTGCTTAAATTTTTAGGGGTGAGAGCCTTCCGCTCCCCCAACAGTCCGGTGATGATGACAAGGCCGCCCTGGCCATCATCGTAGTCAAAAAAAAAAAAAGATGTCTGCGGCTGCCCTCACCGCGTACACAAAGCACACCGGGCAGAGGCCGTCAGTTCAGGACGTTCGTTCAAGTGAATAGCCACATCAGTGAAAATGGAGATAGGGAGAATTCGAAACGCCGCCCCGCGCCGCCGTCTGCGTTACTGCATATAAACTGGATTGTATGATCCACGGCGGGCAGCCGCAGACATGCCGCTCCGCCAGTGCCCGCCGGGCACCTGCGGCCAGGGCTTGGTAACGTTACCAATTTAACATTATAATAGCGGTAAGTAACGTTAATTTATAATGTTACTTTTTTACCGGTAAAATAATTACCGGTAAGTCGGTAGCGATACCAAATTTTAACGGTAAATTATAACGGTAATTTTTACCGGAACGCAAACTTAACGTTAATTTTAGGTATCGATACTGCAATATAACGTTAAAAGTATCGATACCTGCTTTAGTTACCGGTAAAAGTAACGATACTTATTACGCTACTTTGCTGCGTTGCCGCTCCGCACGGTTACCTATAGCAGAGCGGCAACTTCGCGACACGAGACGCATGAGACCGGATAAAATATTTGAATTGAATTGAATTGAATTGGGTGGGAGCGATAGAGACAGAGAATGAATTTAATCCAAAATTAAGTAAGTAACGTTTAAACGTTTACCGATACTTTTACCGATACCATCATGAAGGTAGCGGTAATTTATAACGTTATAAATTACCGCTACTTTAGGTATCGCTACTTAAAAAAGTATCGATACCTCGGGCCAGGCAAAGTAACGTTACCATATTTTTACCGGTATTCCAAGCCCTGCCTGCGGCGCGGTCTTTTTGCCCTCTGTGTGCATTTGTAGTATAGGATTCACATTGACCTAACGTTCGCGGCGAAATTGACCGGCGCGCTCCGCCCCGCCGTCTGCAAAGGGCCTTAATGCATTATGACAACAATTGTTAACCAAATGTGTCAAACCTATTTACCCTTTTTCTTGAAACGAAAAATATTTCCAAATTTCAACAATGCGTTTCAATTAGCATAAAATATCTGTGCCTATATAAGCCGCATACCGCTTTGGTGCACCATTGTCTGAAGATATCTTCCTTCACAGCATCATGAAGTTCCTTATCTGTCTCGCTCTGCTCATCGCCGTGGTAAGTCTCTTCATCATCAGCCTATTGCAGTCCACTGCTGGATATAGGCCTCTCCAGTTTGCTCTCCATTAGGGCTTCTGGAGGTTTTACCCATAATCGCCACGCTGTGCAGGCGGCCGGGCGTAGCTCCTCGCTCCGGTGGCGTTGCTGCCCGTTATCGGCCTGTGGTATTTAGCTACGCCTTCAATTGTGATGGTTATACCGCCACCAGTCGATTGCCAAAGCCTCGGTTGTTATTCGGCAGGATGCACCACGGGCAGGTGAGGGTGGCTTGGAGCGAAAAGATGATGCTTCCTGACAACCCGAGGTAAGTCTCTTAATAACTTCTATCTATCTATCTTCTAAATATATAAAACTCAAAGGGGACTGACTGACTGACATAGTGATCTATCAACGCACAGCCTAAACCACTGGACCGATCGGGCTGAAATTTGGCATGCAGGTAGATGTTATGACGTAGACATCCGCTAAGAAAGGGTTTTGATCAATTCTACCCCCAAAGGGATAAAATAGGGGATGAAATTTTGTATGAAACGTTGTCAAGTTTAAGCCGATCAGGCTGAGATTGCATTTATAAAGCTACTATAACGTAGGCATCCGCTAAGAAAGGGTTTTGATCAATTCTACCCCCAAAGGGATAAAATAGGGGATGAAAGTTTTTATGAAACATCTAAATGTATACTTATAATAAATCTGTAGAGAAGTCAATTCTGTACATGAAATATATTTTCAAAATAACTATCAAGGGGTGATTAGTGATCGATACTGATGCCAAAAATGCAATCAGTAAAATTTTTGTCTGTCTGTCTGTATGTTCGTTATAGTAAAAAAAACTATTTGACGGATTTTGACGAAACTTGGTACAATTATTCTTCATACTCCTGCGCAGGTTATAGAATACTTTTCATCACGCTACGATCTATAGGAGCAGAGCAGTGAACGGAAATGTTGGGGAAAACGGGAATTTTTTTTATCTGTATGTTTGAACGCGCATCACGCGTCATCAAAGCCTCCAGGTGTTCGCTCAAAGATGCGAGCAACTGGAGAACCCTATATCCAGCGGTGAACTGCGATAGGCTGATGGTGATAATATTATGTACTTGAAGAACTATTTTGTCAAGTTCAAGCCTTTAACGATAGCTTTTAGCATAGCTCGACCCTGGATTAGAACCCGATACCTATAAGTCCTTACGTCTATAACCACTTTACTTACTTTACTACATCTCTACCCAAAGGTTGTCTGGAAGAGATCGCTTCAAGCGGTAAGGCCGCATAATTTTTGGAATTAGCTTCAGGCTGCATTTTTTCCGAATGGATACAACTTAGGAACCTTCAAAAAGCGAGCCTACAGATTTGTCAAAGGCCGGCAACGCACCTGTGATCCTTGGTGTTATGGTGTCTATGGGCTGAAGTGATCACTTACCATCAGGTGACCCTCAAGCCCGTTTGCCCCCTCTATCATGAATTGTACTTCGACTAAGTCTTTGGATCTAATTTTGAGTAACGGTTTGTTGTCCAATAAAGAATATCTATCTATCTCCAACATCTATTATTTCACTTTCAGATAGGTTTGGTGGCGTGCATGCCCGTGGCTGACCCGGAACCCGATCCCTTACCCGGTCTTTGGCAGAAAATCAGTGAGTACAAGCATTCGATAAGGTCACACACCATTTGACTACGTGAGACGTCCTATTTCGCTTTTCGCTCCGAGCCAACCTCACCAGCCCGTGGTAAGTCCCGCCGAATAACAAACGCGGCTCTGGCAACCGACTGGTGGCGGTATAACCATCACGATTGAAGGCGTAGCTAAATACCACAGGCCGATGACGGGCAGCAGCGTCACCGGAGCGAGGAGCTACAACGATCGTCAATCCGCCTGCCCAGCGTGGCGATTATGGGTAAAGCCTTCAGATGTTTGCCCAAAGTAGCGAACAACTGGAGAGGCTTATGTCCAGCAGTGGACTGCGATAGTCTGATGATCATGAAGCGTCATATACACTGTGACTGTGAAGGAATCCCTTTAAGAAAAAAGAGTAACAAATCTATTTTCTGTTTATATATGGAAAGTTTACAAAAAATAAAATAAAGTGCAAGTCTTAAACGTGATTTTGAAAGACCTTAA
Source organism: Conogethes punctiferalis (assembly GCA_031163375.1). Classification (NCBI taxonomy): domain Eukaryota; kingdom Metazoa; phylum Arthropoda; class Insecta; order Lepidoptera; family Crambidae; genus Conogethes; species Conogethes punctiferalis. The sequence continues at coordinate 6,540,829 of CM062106.1, read as the reverse complement.
TTTAATTATTTTTTCCTACAGAGGACACATTAAAAGACTTAACAAAACTGCCCATTGAGCTCGGTAAGTACTTGAAATACTTGGTAAATCTTTAATTGTGGTAAAATGAGGCCAGGTGCCATTAAGTCATGGAATACTCTTCCAGCTCATGTGTTTCCTTCCTCTTACAATCGTGGGTTCTTTAGGCGGGGCGTGAAACATCTCAGTGGGCCTTCAGGGTGAGGGCGACAGGCGCGGTGGGTTTGTCCTATTGTGCCTGTCGACCTAACATTTTGACCTCACGACCGCTTACCATCAGGTGGAATGAGGTCATCCTCTGAGGCTTATTATAAAAAAAGGGGAGTGACGATTTGCGTAAGATGGCTGGCAAGTGCTGGATGCGAGAAGCCCACGATCGAGCAAGGTGGCGAACTATTGGAGAGGCGTATGTCCAGCAGTGGACTGCGAAAGGCTGATGATGATGAATATTGTTACAGGAAAATAATCAACCACTACGGACAGCCCTATTAGCCACGTCCAGGAGTCACCGCACTATCGTTGACAGTTGACGTTTGACGTTACGGTGACACTGACAGCTAGCATCGAGTTCCCGCCAATGATTACTTTGACGTCTCTCTCTGGAGTCTCTTTATTGACGTCATCCGCCAAAGAACCGTCTCATTGCATGTTTGTCGGTTTTTTATAGGATACATTTTGGAGCATGTGCAAGAGAATTGTATGAATTGATTCCATCGGCTCCTTTCCATTATCGGGTTGTAATATAACAATACGTAGGTTGGCTTACCATCCTTGCGTAGTTGACATACCATCCATCCGTACAAAAAGATTTGCCAATTCCTTCCTGCCGCGAACGGGTAAAATATGGAATTCTCTGCCAAATGATGTCTTACTACTATAAATATCTAATTTGTTGTTAATTTCTTTTGTACAGAAAGTCCGATCGATTTGTGTACTGCTTGTCGGCAAATGCAGTATTTGTTTTAATTTTGGTAATTATTACTTTCTTCTCTTTTGGTTTAAAGATTTGTCATTACACAGAGTTTTGTGTTTCCTTAGATTCAATGGGACTCCATTTATTTTACATTTGGAAACAACGCAATATGGGTACTTTATTATGTAGAGGAACGTATCGAATACTTTTAAAATAGTGTAGCAACTCAAAAAATGTCACACAATGTCACATATATATATATATATATATATATATATATATATATATATATATAAATATATTTTTTTCTTGTTTTGTTTTTATTTATGTTTATGTAGTTCCGAATATAAGCAGTTACTCTTAAAATTCCCAGTACTTTCGGCTTGGCGCTTAATGGGTTAACACGACAGAATAATAAAAGTACATTTTGCTGTTCGGATACATATTACAATAGGTGATTTTTTAAATTCCGGATTTGTTTATTTTATATTATGTCACCATAAAATTGTAAATACCGTTAGATTAAAATCTAAAGATTGTGAACTGTAACATAATGCTTACGGTTTAATTATTATTTTTCGGTATACTGTAATTGATCGACTTGAAATTCTTAAGTTAAAATCTGTCGCGCGTTAAATTATCAACAGTTCCACTTTGATCGATCACAATCTACAGGAAAATAATACATTAAATTGAAAGCAGGTTCACAATCTTTGGACAGTTTACAATCTCGCACGATGGATTATAATATAGCGGTATATACAATTTTAAAGTGACATATAGATATAAGAGGAATAGTGTAGGGCCTAGCATGCTTCCCTGAGGAACCCCGCATGTCATCTCAAGATCCTCACTAGTAAACTGGTCTAACTTTACTCTTTAAGTTCTTTCAGAGAGATTAATTGATTTATTATCATCATCAGCCTTTATCAGCCCACTGCTGGACATAGACCTCCCCCAATGTTCACCCCTTTGATCGATTGATTCATTGAACGTTTTAATTTCAGAACAGTAAATGTAAAGATTTTAATTATAACAATAGGTATTCCGTTTGAATACATATAGGTATTACGAGTAAAGTATGCTCTGCGATCACTAAACCCACCTGCTCAATATTTTTTTGTTTAGTAACACGACATAATGGCTTCCCTACGCCTGATGGAGAGCGAAAGAGAAGCCCAAGTCGCTGTGACAATGGGCAAGTAACTGGTCAGTTACCTGTCAGTTGCCACTGCCATGCTGGCCTAACCCTAATCCCCGGCTGCTGATGTAGCACTCACCGTACGAGCTCCGGAGATCCCACTCACCGGCAAACACGACCCAGAGGTCATTTGGCTGCGGTATTCTATAGATTAGAGGTCCTTCCCCGGACGGGCCGGACTATTCGAGCGAAGATTCTATATGCCCTACCTCTCTTCAGCGTGGCGATTATGGGTTATGGGAAAACCTCCACATGTTTGTCCAAATTTTCGAATAACTGGAGAGGCTTATGTCCTGCAGTGGACTGCAATAAGGGCATGACGATGATGTATATCCTAATTATAACCTAATTGACGTCTTTACCTTCGTTGTCCTGATACCCATAACACAAGTGCTTAAGCTACTTACTTTGGGATTAGAGCAATGTATGTGATGTTGTCTGATATTTATTATTATTTATTCAACTTATTTACCCATTTCTTTTCTCTTTAAATAGGTGACGTCCTAGACAACTTATCAAATCTCCCTATCGGTAAGTATTCAATTTCTTTTTATTAATGGCATCCGTCCTCTTTATGAGGTCTAGAATCAATTGATTTTTTTTTATTTCTCTCTGCAACTTGGCAATCTGTTTGCAACAATAAGCCATGTGGCGGGCCGGACACAAAGCATCCATTTTGTTTTTCTATTGAGCCAGGGTGTCCCCCGCGAGCAGACGAATCTCCAAGAGACTCGGGACATCACTTCTCTTCAGCCTATGGTATCTAACACTGCCATCCCCACCAAGCTCAATTGAATAACACTAAGATCGTACACTTTTTCTCGAGTCAATGGCACTTCAAATGGAACCAGCCCAAAGCCTGGCGACTTGGATGCCGTTATCGGTCGCCTTTCAAAGGTCATCCATCGTGCACGTAGTGGGACACAGCTGGCAGGTGCGCAAATGTGCCATGGACTGCAATGATGCACCACAGTCGCATCCAGCATGCAAATTCCCTTTTAGCCCCCACTTAACCAAATTGGATCTACAATGGCCAACTCCGGATCGAAGTCGGTGAAGGGTTCTCCACACTGGCCAGGACTTCTCTCGACTAGAAGGCAAACTTTCAGCTGGTGATATGGTAATAGGCTTGTTACCATGAAAAAAAATTAGTTCGCCTTTTAGATTATTTGAAAATAAGAGACACGTATTTTTTAATTTATAAATTAGACCAAAAATTACAAAGATATAGCCCGCTAAAGTTACGTGTGACGTCACTCCTCGTGGCATTTTTCGCAAGGTGACATCAAAGACTCCCACTACTAAATGTTGATGCCTTGTATCTTTGTTATTTTTAACCGACTTCGAAAAAAGGAGGAGGTTCTCAATTCGTCTGTATGTATAATATTTTTTTTTTTTTTTATGTATTTTTACCGATAATTCCGTCAATTATAGATGGATTTCAAAATTGTTTTTTTGTTCGACAGAGGACACTGCCGAGGTGGTTCCATTATCACCAAGTCAGGATCTGATGATGGGATCCTAGAGAAATTGAGGGCAACAACCGAAAATTGTATGCTCATATGGTGCTTTTGTTACGTAATCATATCTTACTCAGGAGTTAGGGGATAGTACTGCCATTGGTCGATGGAAACTAATTAGTAGTACCTATGTACTTATGCAGGGCTAATAGGGCAGGTGATTTGGTAAGTAATTTGCTTAATTCTAGATCGCAAAATCTTCACTTGACTTAAAGCAATTTTTTTCTTTCCTAAGTAAAACTCTTAAGGACATTAATTAGCCTTTATTCAAGTTCACAACACATAAACGCAACTAAAAATCGAGAAATAAAATGACTTTTGTAAAAAAAAATTAAACCGACTTCAAAAAAAACACAAACGACCAAAACTAAAAAGCGATTATCTAATAAGTAACTATCTACTTTATACATATTATAGGTATAACTATAATTATTTAAATATTTACAATTATCACTTTTTTTGGAGTCGGTGCCAGCCTCTAGGTACACGACAAAATACATTTATTTGTTTGACTTTTTAGTTTTGGTCGTTTGTGTTTTTTTAGAAGTTGGTTTAATTTTTTTGTTTAATCGAAAAAAGAATAAACACGTGTCCAATATTTTTTTATAATCTAAAATACGGACTCAATATAATGTAAGTATTTTGATCCTGGAAATAACCCTATTCGTACTCAAACCCATTGTTCTAATGATAAAAAGAAAGCGATGAAATAGATCGATCATGCTTCCAATTCTGACCACCCTTTAAAGAATCTTCAAGAAGGAAGTAACATCTTGGATGTTTCTCGGAGTGTATAATATTGTGTGCCTGACATTGCATTTTTTTTTCAGGTGTACCCACACCCGGCAAGAGAATGGGGGGAGGCAAGAAAGGTAAAATTATATTGCTATAAATAAATAAATATAAATATCAGACAACATCACATACATTTTGCTCCGATCCCAAAGTAAGCACTTGTGTTATGGGTATCAGAAGGGATGTAAGGGAGCAAGCTATGATCTTTTCGCGCCAAGCCACCCTCACCTGCCCGTGGTGCATCCTGCTGAATAACAAACGAGGCGCTGGCAACCGACTAGTGGCGGTATAACCATCACGATTGAAGGCGTCGCTAAATGTCACAGGCCGATGACGGGCAGCAGCGGCACCGGAACGAGGAGATACGCCTTGCAATACCCAACCCGCCTGCCCAGCGTGGCGATTATGGGTATAATCTCTAGGTGTTTGCCCTAAGTGTCGATCAACTGGAGAGGCTTAAGTCCAGCAGTGGACTGCAATAGGCTGATGATGATGATGAGTATCAGAACAACGAAGTTACCACACATAATATCTATATCTATACTTATAATAAATTTGTAGAGAGGTCAATTCTGTACCTACATGAAATATATTTTCAAAATAACTATCAGAGGGTGATCATCATCATCAGCCTATTGCAGTCCACTGCTGGACATAGGCCTCTCCAGTTGTTTGCTACTTAGGGCAATCATCTGGAGGATATACACATAATCGCCACGCTGGGCAGGCGGGTTGGCGATCGCAGGGCGTAGTTTCTAGCTCCAGTAACGCTGCTGCCCGTCATCGGTCTGTGTTATTTAGCTACGCCTTTCATTGTGATGGTTATACCGCCAACAGTCGGTTGCCAGCACTTCGTTTGTTATTCGGCAGGATGCACCACGGGCAGGTGAGGTTGGCTTGGAGCGAAAAGATGATAGGTCGCTCCCTTACATCCCCAGAGGGTGATGAGTGATCGATACTAAGGCAAAAAATGCAATCATTAAAATGTTTGACCCCACCCGGGACAAAATTCAGACAGAAAGTCCCAAACAAAAGCTATTTTTACTAAAACTGATTATTCTATTCCAGGTTAAATCTGTTTGACCCTACTATACGGCGCGCTTTTTGTAAAACGCGAAATAAATACAATTGCATAAGCATAACAAGAATTGTTTATTTATATTATTAACTATCTATTATTATATTACTATTATTATATTATTACCTTAAATGTATGGAGCTCGTGGGGTGAGTGCTGCATCGGCAGTCGGGGGTAAGGGTTGAGCCGTTGGGTAACCAACATACAAACACACATAAGCGCCATCTACAATGTTCTACACTGCAACACCCTATCCGGGTCATGTGATTTACTTTTAAGGCCTTAGCTTGTAAGATCCTTTTATGTATATTACATGTGCAATAAATAAATAAATAAACTGACCAGTTACTTGTCCGTTGTCACTGCGACTTGGGCTTCTCTTTCGCTTTCCATCAGGCGTAGGGAAACCATTATGTCCAGCTACAAAAAATATGCAAAGTTTATTATCAGACTATTAACGTTCCATGCTGTACGTACATGATTCGCCTAAGGGTGTCCCCACATTTATCGACGCAGAATCGGCTAAAATATAATGTCAGTTGCCACCGCCATGCCGGCCCGACCCCAACCCCCCACGAGCCCCGGAAACCCTACTCACCGGCAGGAACACGACCCGGAGGTCATTTGGCTGCGGTTCTATAGAGCGGAGGTCCTTCCCCGGACGGGCAGCTCAATTCGAGCGAAGATTCGCTATGCCCTACCTCTCTTTATTTCGATGATATAAATCCTTAATCGATATAAATCCTTAATCGATGATATAATTTGTGATGTGTGGCACCAAATAAACTGATTTTCTTTCTTTCTTTCTTTCTTTCTTTCCGTATATCATCGATAAAGAGAGGTAGGGCATAGTTCCTAATGTAGAGCATAGTTCGTAATGTCATTCCGAGTCCGAGCCGAGCCGATGCGAATGGAATTAGTAACACCCTTATATCATAGAGATAAAGGCTTTTTTGACCGGCATTAGCCGATTCTTCGTCGATAAATGTGGGGAGACCTTAGTCACTATGCTTGGCAGGTGGGTTGGTGACCGCAGTAGGTTTTATTTGTACCCATTCGTCTTCTACGACACCCACAGAATGAGACGGGGTGGTCCTATCTATATCTTCTTCTTCTATCTATATCTGTCTATACTTATAATAAATCTGTTGAGAGGTCAATTCTGTACATTAAATATATTTTCAAAATAACTATCAGGGGGATGATTAGTGGTCGATACTGATGCCAAAAATGCAATCAGTAAAATTTTTGTCTGTCCGTCTGTCTGTCTGTCTGTATGTTCGTTATAGAAACAAAAACTACTCAACGGATGTTAACGAAACTTGGTACAATTATTCTTCATACTCCTGGGCAGGTGATAGTATACTTTTCATCACGCTGCGATCAATAGGAGCAGAGCAGTGAAGGGAAATGTTGGGAAAACGGGAGAAATTTTTATCTGTATGTTTAAACGCGCATAACGTAAAAACTACTGCATGGAATTGAATGCGGTTTCACCAATGTATTGCTAGAGGTCTAACTTAAAAATTAGGCATTTTATGGAAGTCCGATATTTTTGTGACCCGATATCCACGCGTGCGACGCCGCTGGCACAGCTAGTTATGTAATAAAGTATATCTATAAATATAAAATAAAATAAACAAATATCAAACAACATCACATACATTTCTCCGATCCCATAGTAAGTAGCTGAAGCACTTGTGTTATGGGTATCAGAACAACGAAGGTACCACAAATATGTACTTAAATACAAATATAAACACCCAGACATGGAACAAACACAAATGTTCATCACACGAATGCCTGTCTCGAAGGGGAATCGAACCCACGACTCTTGGATCAGAAGGCAGGGGTCACTACCAATTGAGCCACCGAGCCGGTCAGCCATCGAGCCAGTCATTTATCTACAGACATAACGTAGCAATCTAAAGCAATTGCCATAACTTCATTTTCTTTTTCAGGCTAAATCTGTTTGACCAACACATCTAGTTCAAGAAAATGGACCATGTACTTATTTTTTAAAATGAAACAAATACAACTGCATTGAAAAAAAAATCAAGTTTAATTACAACCTCATCATCATCATCATCATCATCAGCCTATTATTGCAGTCCACTGCTGGACATAGGCCTCTCCAGTTGTTCGCCACCTAGGGCAAACTTCTGGAGGATATACCCATAATCGCCACGCTGGGCAGGCGGCGACCATTACAACCTCAGCCCCCTTTTTTTCTTAAATGACTACAATGATGGCCAGGACGGCCTTGTCATCATCACCGGACAGATGGGGGAGCGGAAGGCTCTCACCCCTAGAATTTAAGCAACGTTGCTGAGGGTACCCCCCTGTGGGGCTCGAGCCTCGGCTCAGGGCGTTGGGAGATGCCCTACGGACGTATGTTTGGGTGGAAAAGCGACCAGGCGCGGGCCGGTATCGTAAAAACGGAACCTCAACCCTTTATATTTGGGGGAATGTAAGGGAGCGGCCTATCATCTTTTCGTATCTAGCCAATCTCACCTGCCCGTGGTTCATCCTGCCGAGTAACAAACGAGGCGCTGGCAACCGACCGGCGGCGGTATAACAATTGAGGGCGTAGCCAAATACCACAGCCTATAACGGGCAGCAGCGTCACCGAAGCGAGAAGCTACGCTCTGTGATCACTAACCTGCCTCCAGGTATTTGCCCAAAGTGGCGAGCACCGCTACAGAACCACTCGTGCTGGCCTCCGTTGTCATAGCTTTACCGTCGAAAACATCCCGTCGCGTACAAAAAAGTTCGGCAATTCCTACCTTTGCCGTGTTGTTAAAATGTGGAATTCATTGCCAGCACATGTGTTTCCTTCTTCTTTCGATATAGGATCCTTTAAACGGGGCGTGAAGAAGCATCTTATGGGCCGGCATGGCGGTGGCAACTGACAGGTAACTGGCTTGGTTACTTGCCCGTTGTCGCAGCGACTTGGGCTTCTCTCTCGCTTTCCATCAGGCGTAGAGTGGCCATTATGCCGTGCTACTATAAAAAAAAAAAAAAAAAAAAAAAAAGCACCTGGAGGGCCTATATCCAGCAGTGGGCTGCGATAGGATGATGATGATGGATGAACCTACCCCCTGTAGTTGAATTAAGGACGCAGGGGACTGACAGAAGACCCTCCATATGCCTACAGGGAGGCTGAAGAGTCATATCAGTTGTCTGAGACAGACGAAAGTTATTTTTTTAATGAAATCGAATCCCAGATATTATATCCTATCCTTTCCTCTCCCAAACAACGCGTGATGGACAGCGTTGTCATCCGCATACCATTCAGACGATAGTGGCGCGCACCAAGAGGTTTAGTTCCTCGTTCTTGCCCCGTGCCATTAAGTCATGGAATGCCCTTCCAGCTCATGTGTTTCCTTTCCTCTTACAATCCTGGGTTCTTTAGGCGGGGCGTGAAACGGCATCTCAGTGGGCCTTCAGGGTGAGGGCGACAGGCGCGGTGGGTTTGTCCTATTATGCCTGTCGACCTAACATTTGGACCTCACGACCGCTTACCACCAACCAGGTGGAGAGAAGTCATCCTGAACGCTCTTTTTCTATACTAATATTATAAAGAGGAAAGATTTGATTGTTTGTTTGTTTGAAATGTTGTCATGTTTTTCTTCTGGTGATCCCTCAGCCTGCGCGGATGCCGTGACAGATGTACTGCGACTGGGTATGGAATATTTTATTCCATACTCGGATGTGGCTCTGTCAGGCAAAGCTCGACCATGGTTTAACCCTCAATGTGGACGTGCACAAGCGCAAAAGCATGAGGCTTACCTTGCCTGGGTTGAAGCTCGACACCGCAAGGCAGAGGATATCAAGCGCAGAAAGAAAGCTTTTAACAAGGCTGCCAAGTCCTGCAAAAAGGTTCTACAGAGGGCTCGCTTCGACCATATTAGCAGAGTGGGGCAGAAATTAGCCTCGTACCCTGCGGGTAGTAAGGCTTTTTGGTCCCTGGCAAAAATGGTTGAGGGAAACTTCTGTCGCCCCTCACTTCCTCCACTGCTGAAACCGGATGGATCGCTGGCCCACACGGCTGAAGAGAAGGCAAACTTGTTTGCTTCTCTGTTTGCCGAGAATTCGCGTCTCGATGCTGGTAGTGCTTCACCTCCAACGCTTTCTGGCTGTCCGTCAGTGATGTCGGAAGTTAACATACGCCAATGTGAGGTTCGAAGAGCACTGCGCGATCTGGATGTGAATAAAGCTAGCGGTCCTGATGGTATTCCAGCCATTGTCTTGAGGACCTGTGCACCTGAGTTGGCTCCTATCCTGACGCGCCTGTTTCGGTTATCCCTTGAGACTGGCAAGGTCCCTAAGTCTTGGAAGCTTGCTAACGTGCAGCCTGTGCCCAAAAAAGGTAGTCGTGCTGACCCTGCCAACTACCGGCCCATTTCAATCACGTCCATTCTCTGTAAGAGTATGGAACGTGTTTTGAACAAAAGACTCCTGGCGTACCTAGAATCGAACGACCTTCTTAGTGATCGGCAATATGGCTTTCGCCAGAACCGATCAACTGGGGACCTTCTAGCGTACGCCACTCATAACTGGAGTGAGGCTGTGGAGGGGTATGGAGAGGCTCTAGCAGTCTCTCTCGACATCTCCAAGGCCTTCGACAGGGTCTGGCACGACGGCCTTATAAGCAAGCTCTCCTCGTTTGGGCTGCCCGCTGGATTTCGTGCTTGGATTTCAGACTTCCTGAGGAATAGGACTATTCGAGTAGTCATTGATGGATGCTCGTCTGATCCAATGGCTATTAACGCCGGTGTTCCTCAGGGGTCAGTACTCTCTGCGACACTCTTTTTGCTGCATATTAACGACCTGCTTAAGCCCGGTGTCTTTGGGTACGCAGATGACAGCACTGTCGTAGAGAGCTATACATCCACTGCACGAGCCAACGCGGCCGAAATTCAGTCACAACGGGAGGCCATGGTGGAGCGCTTAAACCTATCGCTCAAGGCAGTATCCGATTGGGGTGAAGCCAACTTAGTTAGGTTTAATGCAGCCAAAACACAGGCGTGTCTCTTTTCTGCAAAAAGGAGGCCCTTTGAACTAGCCCCTTCTTTTCAGGGTGTAACTGTACCGGTCACCAATCATCTGGAGCTTCTTGGTATGACCTTGTCTTCGACCCTCAATTTTGGCTCCTACATCGAGGCTAAGGCTCAAGTAGCTGCCAAAAAGCTGGGAATCCTCTCGAAGTCGCGACACTACTTCCGGCAGGAACAGTTGCTCAATTTGTATCAAGCACAAGTTCGGTCATGCATGGAGTACTGTTCGCATCTTTGGGATGGATCAGCTAAATACCAGCTTGAGGCGTTGGAGACCATTGAGAGACGTGCCAAGAGGCTCATCGACGACGACTTGCTTTGTGACGTGAAATTGCAAAGCCTTGGTCACCGTCGAAAGGTTGCAAGCCTATCGGTCTTCTATCGGTTACATTTTGGGGAGTGTGCGACTGAACTACACAATTTGATTCCCCCAGCTCCATTTTACCACCGAACGAGTAGAGATACGACCAAGAGACACCGTTTTACGGTGCAGGTCCCAAGGACCCGCACGGTGCGGTTTGCCTCTACTTTCTTGGTGCGAACGGCCAAACTATGGAACTCCTTGCCGGACTCTTTGTTTCCGGAGACATATGATCTTGAGGTGTTCAAGGCGAGAGTGAATCGGTATTTTCTGGGTAAGCGTGCTCCATCGTAGGCTTCAATATCACTTAACACCAGGTGAATTGTGGCCAAACGCAAACCCATAATGAATAAAAAAAAAAAAATAAAAAAAAAAAATTAATAGGCCCGAAACTACTGAACCGATTTGAATAATTCTTTCACTGTCGGAAAGCTACACTATCTCCGCTGAACATAGGCTATATTATATTTTTTTTAAAGTTAGGGATCCGTGCTAAAACTCCAATAATGGAACCAAAAAGTTTTTAATCTTCAAAAAAAAGAAAAAATCTCGCATACTGACGTCTCTTGACAATGTTACCATAGCAACCTATACTGTTATGACATGTAAATGAATAATAAGAAATCGTACTTTTATTGTTACTGAATTATAAATACGTATTAATTAGCGCTTATCTAAAATACCCGAAGCGAAGCGAGGGCGGTTTGGCTAGTATTATATAAAGAAGAAGAAATGTGTTCGCTCGATGGTAAACTATATCACAGTCTACGATGGAACGCGCTCACCCAGCAAAAACCCGCTCACGCCTTGAACATCTGAAGATTATATCTCAGGGAACAAGGAGCCCTTTTTTTTTAGAGGGGAATGCATTACGCACCGTCATGCCACCTCCGGGGGGAGGTGACATGGTGTGTGGGACTCACACCTCCCGAAATGGGAGGGTATACCCACTGAACCCCCCTGTGTCGCTAGTGGGCAGCAAGTTGCAGAGACACGGGCAACGCCGAAGCATACCGCCGCATCCCTGCATGCCCTGGCCAGCCGTAGATGACAAGCGGCCGGCACTCCTGCTCCGGGGAAGGCAAATACCCCTACCCCCGGCTTCCGGGGAGCAATAGGGTGCTCCCCGGGCGGACCTCGTGCAACGGTGTGGCTGCACCCACCACACCGTTACGCCCCTATGAGTGGATCGCGCCCCCGCACTCACCAAGGAGAGGGAGAAGGAGAGGCTCAGAGGGCATACGATGCAGGGAACAAGGAGCCCTGCAATAAGCTCCATAATTTAGTTATGTCATACTGACTGAGGTAGGTCTTTGGAAGGCGAGATTCCCTATCACCCAACTTTACATAGACGATTGGTTATTAGCGTCGGACATCCTCTCCAGTTATTCGCCACTTTAGGCAAACACCTGGAGACCCCACCCATAATTGCCACTCTGAGCAAGCGGATTGGCAATCGCAGGGCATAACTCCTTGCTCCGGTGACGCTGCTGCCTGTCATCTCATGGTATTTAGCCTTCAATCGTGATGGTTATGCCGCCACCAGTCGGTTGTTCGGGCACACGGGCAGGTAAGGGTGGCTTGGAGCGAAAAGATGATAGGCCGCTCCCTTACATGCTGTAAAAATCGTCTACATTCATAGTACGAACGGCTATGTTATGGAACTCGTTACCGGAGTCCGTTTTCCAAAAAAATATGGGTTTTCTTTTTTTTTTATAGTAGCTCGACGTAATGGCTTCCCTACGCCTGATGGAAAGCGAAGATAAGCCCAAGTCGCTGTGACAACGGGCAAGTAACTGGTCAGTTACCTGTCAATTGCCACCGCCATGCCGGCCCAACCCTAACCCTCCACGAGCTCCGGAAACCCTACTCACCGGCAGAAACACGACCCGGAGGTCATTTGGCTGCGGTATTCTATAGAGTAGAGGTCCTTCTCCGGACGGGCGGCTCGATTCGAGCGAACATTCGCTATGCCCTACCTGTGTTAAATAATTTTTACATTTACAAGCCAAGAATGAACCCAAGCCAAGAATGAAGCCAAGAATGAATGAATGATGAAATGAATATAACTATATTAGGGCTTTATCTATCTTTCTGCGACATATATAAGTCACCTCAAGGCTATCGTAGACCGTTTCCTGAAGAAATCTTCCCTCACAACATCATGAAACTTCGTACTTCCCTCGTCTTGCTCATCGCCGCGGTAAGCCTTATCATCATCATCATCAGCCTCCCTCAGTCCACTGCTGGACATAGGCCTCTTCAATCGCTCGCCACTTTAATCGATCTTCTCCTTTGCTCTCCTATGGGCCTCTCGCATTTGGATTAATAAGTACAACTGTTGGCACTTGTACTTATTAATCACTCGTCATCATCATCGGCCTATCACAGACCACTGCTGGACATAGGCCTCTCCAGTTGTTCGCCTTTTACCTTTTACGCACTTAGGCCGAACATGTATGGCGAAAGTGCGTAAAATGTTATGTAAGAGAGTCTATCATATTTTTGCTCCAAGCCACCCTTGCCTGCAGTGCATCCTGCTGAATAACGAACGAGGCTCTGGCAACCGACTGGTGGCGGTATAACCAGCTCGATTAAAGGCGCAGCTAAATACCTACTACAGGCCGATGACGGGCAGCAGCGTCACCAGAGCGAGAAGCTACGCCCTTCGATTGCCAGGCGTGGCGATTATGGGGTCAGCCTCCAAGTGTTTGCCCAAAGTGACGAAACAGCTGTGCGGCCAAGTCCAATATCAGTATCATCCAACGCCTACAAAGCGGCATACTTAGAAGCATCGGCAATGTACCTTGGTTCATCACAAACGTTGAGATACACGAGGCACTGGAAGTGAACACTGTCAGGAAAGAGATAGGCCTCTTGGCAGATAAATGTAAATGTCGGCTAGAAAACCACCCTAACGACCTTGCAAGTCAGCTGTCCAACATCAGCTACCGCAAACGCCTGAAACGATCTGATGTCCAAAACCTGGACACCAGATTCTCGAACGAGTGAGCTCCTACTTAGGAGCCACCCCGACACATCAAGCACACTGCTTACACAGACATAAATCTGCGAGTCAGAGGAGACTGATCGCAGATCTTCTTCCTCTTAGCGTTGTCCCGGTTTGTGCCTCTAGGCCCAGGGTCCGCTTTGACCATGATCCCAGATTTAGCGAGTCTGGTTATTACATTGAAGCGACTGCCATCTGACCTTCGTAACCCTCAGAAAGGGGAACCAGACAAATTTTGGATCATGGTTACACATTCAGAATTAAACTGGATGTGCAGGTTTCCTCACGATGTTTTCCTTCACCGCTAAGCTAGTGGTATCAATTCAATTCAATTCAAATATTTTATATAATTATAATTCCGCACATAGATTTTTGCAAATCCAGAGGTGCGTGCCCCGCGCGGATTCGAACCGACGACCTCACGTGTGTGAAGCGACGATCTTACCACTAGGCTACCACTGATCGCAGATAATGAAAACAAAAAAAATATGTGGCGAATAACGCTCTGTGATCGCCAACCCGCCTGTCCAGCGTGGCGATTATGGTTATATTTCATTTTGATTTTTCATTTTGATCGATTGAAATGAAATGAAATGAAATGAAATGAAATGAAATGAAATGAAATGAAATGAAATGAAATGAAATGAAATGAAATGAAATGAAATGAAATGAAATGAAATGAAATGAAATGAAATGAAATGAAATGAAATGAAATGAAATGAAATGAAATGAAATGAAATGAAATGAAATGAAATGAAATGAAATGAAATGAAATGAAATGAAATGAAATGAAATGAAATGAAATGAAATGAAATGAAATGAAATGAAATGAAATGAAATGAAATGAAATGAAATGAAATGAAATGAAATGAAATGAAATGAAATGAAATGAAATGAAATGAAATGAAATGAAATGAAATGAAATGAAATGAAATGAAATGAAATGAAATGAAATGAAATGAAATGAAATGAAATGAAATGAAATGAAATGAAATGAAATGAAATGAAATGAAATGAAATGAAATGAAATGAAATGAAATGAAATGAAATGAAATGAAATGAAATGAAATGAAATGAAATGAAATGAAATGAAATGAAATGAAATGAAATGAAATGAAATGAAATGAAATGAAATGAAATGAAATGAAATGAAATGAAAAATATCTTTATTCAAGTAGGCTCATGACGAGCACTTATGAATCGTCATATATTGCAAGTACAAACAATGAATCTACCACCGGATTCGGAAGGTCGTTTTCTACCGAGAAGAACCGGCAAGAAACTCGATAGTTACTCTTTTTCATCGCCAAAAATCTTACAATATTTGTATTACAACGTTTATAAATAAGAAAATTTAAACTTATACAATGCAAAGCTATAAATTGATTACAATCTATCGAAAAATAATACGTTAAACTGTAATCAGTACCTACGTTCTCTACGTTTCACAATCTGTCGACAGATTACAATCTCGCTGGATAGATTATAATCTAACGGTATTTACAATCTTACGGTGCCATATCCACCAGATTTTTGCCCTAAGTGGCGAACAACTGGAGAGGCCTATGTCTGACTATGACTGCAATAGGCTGATGATGATGATGATGATGACAAGGACTGAAACAGTCATCACTTTGCCTATTTTTCTTCGATCACATATGTGATCTATGGGGACTAAGGGGGGTAGGGTTATAGGTAAAACATAAATTATGTTTAATTAATGCAACTGTATTTCTTTCAATTTAACAAAATATTTATATGGTCCGTTTTTGGAGTGAGGCGTGTTGAAGAGTCAAACAGATTTAACCTGAAACAAAAAAGAAATTAGTAAAAATAGCATTTAAATGCGACTTTCTGATTGCACCTATTTTTTTTTATTCTGTATGGGTTTGCCTTTAACTGCAATTCACCTGATGGTAAGCGATATCACAGTCTACGATGGAGCGCGCTCACCCATCAAAAACCGGTTCACTCTCGCCTTGAACATCGGAAGATTGTACGTCTCGGGGAACAAGGAGCCTGGCAAAGAGTTCCATAGTTTGGCCGTTCGCATTATAACAGTAATTACGAGAAACTAGAATGAAAAAGTGAGGGTTTCTTTTTAAATGACTACGATGATAACCAAGGCGGCTTTGTCATCATCACCGGACTGTTGGGGGAGCGGAAGGCTAACTAACAATAAAAAAAGCAATATAACTTTGGGATGTAAGGGCCTATCATCTTTTCGCTCCAAGCCAACCTCACCTGCCCGTAGTGCATCCTGCCGAATAACAAATGAGGCGCTGGCAACCGAGTGGTGGCGGTATAACCATCACAATTCAAGGCGTTGCTGAATAGCACAGACCGATGACGAGCGGCAGCGTCATCGGCGGGAGAAGCTACGCCCTGCGATCGCCAACCCGCCTGCCCAGCGTGGCGATTAAGGGTATATTCTCCAGATGTTTTCCATAAGTGGCGAGCAACTGGAGAGGCCTATGTCCAGCGGTGGACTGTAACAGGCTGATGCTGAACATAACCTTACCTTTGCTCCTCTTGCTGGGTGTAGGTACACCTGTAAAAGAAAACGCAATGTCGTACACACAATACATTTGGAGAAACACCCGTCTTATGATTTCTTTGGTCTATCGGTCTGTCTGTGTATACGAAGCCATAGAACAAATACAAAGGGCGAAGATATCTTACAGGGCGGCATGGTGGTGGCAACTGACGACTGATTGCAACTAACAAGTGACAGGTTGCAACTGACAAGTGACTGATTGCACTGACAACTCACTGATTGCACTGACAAGTGACTGATTGCAACTGACGAGTGACTGATTGCAACTAACAAGTGACTGATTGCAACTGACAAGTGACTGATTGCAACTGACGAGTGACTGATTGCAACTAACAAGTGACTGATTGCACTGACAAGTGACTGATTGCAACTGACAAGTGACTGATTGCATCTGACAAGTGACTGATTGCACTGACAAGTGACTGATTGCAACTGACAAGTGACTGATTGCAACTGACAAGTGACTGATTGCAACTGACAAGTGACTGATTGCACTGACAAGTGACTGATTGCAACTGACAAGTGACTGATCGCAACTGACAAGTGACTGATTGTAACTGAAAAGTGACTGGTTATTTGTTCGTTGCCAGAGCGACTTGGGCTGAGGTTTTCCGACCGTTACCAGAGCGACTTGGGCTGAGGTTTTCCGACCGTTACCAGAGCGACTTGGGCTGAGGTTTCCCGACCGTTGCCAGAGCGACTTGGGCTGAGGTTTCCCGCCCGTTGCCAAAGAGACTTGGTCTTCCTTCCCAGCTTTCCTTCAGGCGAAAGGAAGCTATTCTGAGCTAATATAAAAAAGAGATAAATAAGGCCCAATCATAGCTATCTTACACTTTATCTGTCTAATAAAAGTTATCTGGCGATTGATAAGTCAGATCTAAGTGAAAAAACCGGCCAAGTGCGAGTCGGACTCGCGCACGTAGGGTTCCGTACCACTGATTGAATGACAAAAATTAGGTAATTTGATTTATGATGTTTAAAAAAAAACTACCTACTGTCTAGATTTCATTAAAACTAATTTCTTTAGTAGTTTACATAGTAATACACATCATATATTTTTATCAGTTTTATAGTGCCCATATTTTAGAAGTTACGGGGGGGGAGGGGGACACACATTTTTCCACTTTGGAAGAGTCTCTCGCGCAAACTAGTCATCTGAGAAAAAAATGATGTTAGAAACTTCAACATCATTTTTAAATACCTATCCATAGATACCCCACACGTATGGGTTTGATGAAAAAAAAATTTTTGAGTTTCAGTTCCATGTATGGGGAACCCCAAAAATTTTGGATTTTTTTCTGATTTTACTTTAAAATCTTAATGCGGTTAACAGAATACATCTACGTACCATATTTTAATAATGTAGCTCTTATAGTTTCGGAATAAACTGGCTGTGACATACGGACGGACAGACAGACAGACAGACAGACAGACAGACATGACGAATCTATAAGGGTCCCGTTTTTGCCATTTTGGCTACGGAACCCTAAAAAGACTAATTAATATTGAATTGAATTACTTACCGATAGGGAGTTTTGAAAAGTTGTCTAAGACATCACCTGTGGGCAAATAATTATATTTTAATTGGATAAATTGCTATATCAGTCTGGCAAATAACACATAATGATAACTAGCTAGATCGGCGCAAGCATAAATATAAATTAAGTAAATAAAAATAAAATAAAATAGTTTATTTCTGCCAATAGATTCACTAGTAATACTTTTGCACGTCAAACTTTTTTCCTACCAGCACTTCGACGTGTAGCCTGCCGAGAAGAAGTGCCGCAACAAACTCGACAGTTAGCCTTTTTTAAAATATATAATAAGTATAATTATCATTATTACCTACTACATGAATAAATATATATTTTTTTTTATAGTAGCTCGACATAATGGCTTCCCTACGCCTGATGGAAAGCGAAAGAGAAGCCCTAGTCACTGCGACAACTGGCAAGTAACTGGTTAGTTACTTGTCAGTTGCCACTGCCATGTCGGCCCAACCCTAACCCCCCACGAGCTCCGGAAACCCTACTCACCAGCAGAAACACGACCCGGAGGCCATTTGGCTGCGGTATTCTATAGGGTGGAGGTCCTTCCCCGGACGGGCAGCTCAATTCGAGCGAAGATTCGCTATGCCCTACCTCTCTCTATTTGTACTCAGGTAAACGCTTGCGCCCATTTCTTGACATTTCATTCTCCCGTCTTCTGCGACACCCACGGGATGGGATGGCGTGGAGAGGCTAGGCTGGATGCCATTAATATAAAAAACCGGCCAAGTGCGAGTCGGACTCACGCACTTAGGGTTCCGTACCACTATATAGCTAAATAAATGTTTTTGCCAAGGACCCCATCACTGATTTCAATTTGGCACACGATGCACCATACATCCTGTATAATTCCGTACATACCGATTTCGGCAGGAAGTTTCGCTAAGTCTTTCAGCTTGTCCTCTGTAAGGAAACAAAATATGTTTTATGCCTAAATGGGTTAAAGATAGAAATGTATCTTGAGAAACTTACGGGTACTAGCTTAAGACCCAAAAGCAACCTCAGGAGGCCCGGTCTTTTCTTAAGAGGTCTGGTCTTTCCTCAAGAGGTCTGGTCTTTCCCTCAAGAGATCTGGTCTTTCCCTCAAGAGATCTGGTCTTTCCTCAAGAGGTCTGGTCTTTCCTCAAGAGGTCTGGTGTCTCGGCCAGGCTATCAGTCTGGCCATAGAAAGAGGAAACACGACCGGTCTTCTTAGCGCAATGCCCTTGGGCAGTGAACACGGACATATTTTTTATTTCCATCATCATCATCAGCCTATAGCAGTCCACTGCTGAACATGGGCTTCTCCAGTTGTTCGCCACTTTGAATAGAATAGAATAGAATATATTTATTGCACCATGTTCATAGATAGTGTACATACAGGGTATACTTACTAACTAATACAACATAGACCCTGTAAGGGTATAGCAACATTTATGGTGTTGGAACATTAACACTTTTTAAGTAAAATAATAGTTATATTAGTTAAACATAGATAAGAGATTAAATAATATTATCATCTAAATATAGAGGAGAACATAAATATCTATCGCAGACATGAAATTAAATCTTCTACTTATTTTAATTTATTCTCGAAATACAAACTTGGTCAAACATCTGGAGACTTTACTCATAATCACCACGCTGGGCAGGCGGGTTGGCGATTGCATGGCCTGCGGTATTTAGCTACGCTTTCAGTCGTGATGGTTAAACCGCCACCAGTCGGTTGCCAGAGCCTCGTTCGTTATTCAGCAGGACGCACCACGAGCAGGTGAGGATGGCTTGGAGCGAAAAGATGATAGATCCCCCATTGAAGGGTCAGCCCACTCCAATCAGAATACTTTTTCTAGCCCTAACTTTTCCAGGAAACCCAGCAAACTCTCAGATGATTCAAATTCAAAATTCAAAATATTCAAAATAATGTTTATTTCCTTCACAAATTAGGCAAGCTTAAGGTTAAATACAAATATGAACATTACATGTTGTTGCCTAAAAAGTGAGGGCTGGTGCCTGAAATAGGCTTCAGAGCGAAACCTGTGCTACAGGTCACCAGGCCACACCCTCAGACCGCGCTATATAATGAGAAATTACATTTTTTTTATTTTATTTAAATACATTAATTTAGTTTATTTTTAAGACAACAACACAAAGATTAATATAAAAGAAATAAGTATACAGGATAATAAGTGTGTGTGTGTGTGTGTGTGTGTGTGTGTGTGTGTGTGTGTGTGTGTGTGTGTGTGTGTGTGTGTGTGTGTGTGTGTGTGTGTGTGTGTGTGTGTGTGTGCATGTGTGTGGGTGTGTGTGTAGTGAGAGTCCATATAGAGAAGTTAATTATGAGTATGTGGAAAAGTAATCTTCCGTTTCAACATAGGTTTTATGTAATAGAAGGTTACGTACAGATTTCCTACAATCAAAGGATGTAAGGGCGAGCAATGGGATTTCAGCACTAATCTTGTTGTATAATGATGGCCCTAGGTAGTAAAAGAATCTTTTAGTAAAAGTGTAATTAGCTGAAGGTACCATGCATATTAAATCTTTACGTCTCCTTGTGACTTCAGAAAAAGGAGTAATACGGTGTTGTCTAAGAACGACATCAAGAACAAACAGCTGGCGCACAGTCAAGACCTTACAGATCCTGTATAATTCGTTAGTTGGGAAGAGTATCGGACGAAAAGTAGCCACCTTAAGGATTGCGCGTTGTGCTACTTCAAGAGGCTTTAGTGTAGTTTTGGGTACCCCTCCCCAACAAGAGATGCAATAAGTAATAATTGAGCGACACATAGCAAAGTATACGTTCCGGAGGATGGTAGGATTTGCAACATGTCTTAGAACTTTAAAAAAGTAGATTAATTTACGCATCCTGCTCGTGAGTAGAAGAATATGATTCTTGAAGGATAGGAACTTATCTAGATTTACACCTAGGTATTTGATTGTATCAACTGAAGAGATTTGAGGACATTGACAAGACGTATTCAACCAGTAGGGACAATTGTGTGCTATCAGAGATATTGCATTTGATGGTTGAGAGCCAGCACTTATAGAATAAGTAATCAATTTCGTTTTGGTTGTATTTAAGGTCAGTTCGTTATTCATTAGCCAGGAGCAAATATCATTTAGTCCATTTTGGGCTACCAGCTGTAGTTCAGACCAAGAGTCTGCTGTAAACGTAAGTGCCGTATCATCGGCATACGAGAGTATTTGGCAGTTTGGAGGATTTAGATTGCATAGATCGTTAATAAATATCAAGAAAAGAGTAGGGCCGAGAATACTGCCCTGTGGAACGCCATAGTTTATTGGAAGCTCATTTCCAGTAATATTGTCTATTTTAACCGCCTGACATCTATTTGTTAAGTAACTTTTAAAGAAATCCAGTTGAGAACCTCTGACACCCATATTTTCGAGCTTCACCAATAGAGTTTTGGTTGGTACTGTATCGAAGGCTTTGGTGAGATCTAGGAATACTGATAGGACCTTTTTATTTGAGTTAAGAGACTTAACTACTCCACCTACAAGTTCCTGAACTGCATCAGCCGTCGATCTCTTCTTTCTGAAACCAAATTGGTGCGGTGACAGAAGACTGTAAAGTTCGAGGTATGCGGCGAGCTTGTTATTAACAATGCGCTCTAGTACTTTGGATACAGCAGAGAGTATGGCAATGGGACGGTAATTGTTCACCAGCTTTCCATCACCCCCCTTATAAATTGGTAGAACCACGGCCTTTTTTAGTGCTATAGGAAAGACACCGTTGAGGAAACATAAATTAAATATGTGTGAGAGTATTGGGGCCAGAATGGTGGAATATCTTTTGAGTATACCCGGTGAAATACCATCTCCACCCATCGCAGCGTTTGATCTTAGGGACGTGATTGCGTTTTTTACCTCGTCAGCGTCGGTATCTTGCAGCACGAAGGAAGAAGAGCGCCGATTTACGGAAAAAGAAACAGGGACTGGTGAGATGTTAGGTATATTTTGAGCCAGTTTTTCAGCAATGCTCACGAAGTAGCTATTTACCGCATTACATGATTGTAGTGGCGTAGAAGCTAAATTTAGTAATTTAGAGGACGTGTCAGAGACTTTAGTTGAATTTGTAATTCTTTTTATATTGTTCCATAAAAGTTTGGGGTTATTGTGGGCTTTATTTAGTTCCTGTGTGTCGTATTGTCTTTTAGCTTTTTTCAGGATTTTTGTGCAAAAGTAGCGATATCTAGAATAAGTTATTTTTATTATTTCATTTTCAGGACATTTTTTACATTTTTTGTGTAGCCTATCCCTGTTTCGAATGCATCGCAACAGACCTTGAGTAATCCAAGGCTTGTTTATTTTTCTTCTTGCGGGTGCCTTGTATTGGGTACTGTTTGTAAATAAAGCTCTTTGTATCTTGCCGATAAAATGATTTGTGGCTTCCTCAGGGTCACTTGATCCGAGTATATTGGAGAAATCAATACTATTCATAGTTTCATCAAGAGCAGCAAAGTTAATTTTCGTTACAGTTCTTGTAGTATTTATTCTAATCGGTCTCTTATGCAAAGAGAGTAATGAAGAGTAGTGGTCGGTGACAGAAGTTTCTAGAATAATAGCAGTCGCTGGGAGGTTAGAGCGGATAAACATGTGGTCAAGGCAATTTTCATCTCTAGTTGGCAGATTGTAAGCCGGTAAGAAACCATGAAAAGCCATACAGTTTAGATAGTCGTGATGACGGCCATCTGATGATGTGGGCTTAATGTCAATATTGATATCGCCAGCAACAATTACACTCCTTACACTGGATAAACCAGCTAGAATCTCTTGGAGGGAAGAGAGAAAAATGTCAATGTGCTTTATGGAGGGAGATCGATACAAGCAAAGAATAACCAATTCTGAGTTAATTTTAATGACCAGACCAGACGCAGAGGAGTGAAAATTGGGTTCCTCCAAGGTAACAGCCATGTTCGATTTAACGTAAACAATGACACCGTCACTCTGATTTAGGTGTTTTGAAGTTTTATGTAAAGTGTAATTTAGCGGTGTTGGGATAAAAGTATTGCTATGGCATTGAAGCCAACACTCCGTCAATATTACAATATCACATTCGAAGGGGATACGAGCCAAGAGCATTTCCAAGTTTTGATAGTTCTTGTTTATTGATCGTATGTTTTGCATGAGAACATTTACAGAATTTGAAGGCTGCTTAATATATTGCAGCGACTGTTCTGGGCTACATATAAAAGATTGTGTAACAGAAAAAGCATCAAACTCATCGCTCAATTCCATGCGGTCCTGATTCGGCGCTTCAACATGATCAGGGAATTCCATCGAGCAGTCATCTACACTCCCCGCAGGGGTAGGTGACATTTTGTTTTGTCTATTTATTTAGCTTAAAAGGAAAGACTGCCTGTGGAATAAAGATAACCCCTACCCAAAAAGCAACGGCACACCTTTCACAACCGAGGCAAGTTATAGTGAGACAATGGTCAGGATATGTCGCGACCGTATGGGGCGGGTGATACCTGTAAAACACCCAAACAGCCACACGCAACCAAAAAACAAACCAAAAACCAACCAGCAATACCTACAAACCTATGCAGTTCAAAACCAAATACTTATTTAACCGTTAATCGGCGATTGTTCTCAGTGATAATATGATCAGATTATGAAGATGAGATGTGATGTCCGTAAGCGGGACACATATAGTATGCTATGGATATATCGATGAGGTGTATCTATGCCCGTGAGTGAAGAATGCGTGCGCTATATATAGGTACGCATGTGTAGATGACGCGTAGGTAAGTCTGTGCGTGAGATAATATTGTGTTGTAGTTATGTGCGTGTCCCAGATATATGAAGCTGAACAGTATGTTTGTGGGTGAAGTGTGTATTTTAACGCTAATATGGTTGTTAGTGCAAATATGTATGTGATTATTTAATACCTATTTAATACTAAGCCGCTTGGGCAATGATTTCAAACCTTAGTCTATAAGTTTAGTGCCAATATGCTGCAAGTAAGTATGTGTATGTGTATATGTAGGTAGATGAAGTGTATATCCATCTACATGCCAGATATTTTATGCTGTACATAAGTATTGGGGAGTGAATAAACAAACTGATCTGGCTAATAACATACAACCATTCGCATAACCGACTTAAATTAAAAATTTACTAACTATATAATATGAGGTGAATGTAAAACGGACAATACGACTATAAGACACAAACTTTACATATTCTTTATAATATTAGTATAGATAAAGATATACAATATGTTATTATTTATTATTAGTGTTAAGCATGCAATACATGAGCAATTCTGAGCAACTACACTATTTATCTAAATTTTTTTGCGAATACAATTTTTCTAAATGTGCTTCCTTTGCTATTTGAATGGGAGACTGCCCTTCTTCCTTTTTGACGAATACCTTGCCGTAGGAGGTCCAGGTGGCGGCCAGCTTTTTGTTTTTGACTAGCTCCCTGGTTTGGTAGAAAATGTGGCGAGCTCTGGTGGTGAGACTTTCAGATATGTAGATTGGTTTGGCTACTCCCGGGTAGTTCAGGTGTTGTGAGTTGAATTGTGGTTCCTTGTACTTTTTATTTGTTCTGTTGAATTCCTTGTATTTTGAGATAAGATGCTCTTTCCTAATTGTCGTCGTGAAATCAACTATTACGCTGCTGTTTTTTCCTCTGTATATGTCGCGTACCTCGGAGTCCAGTAGCGGAGGCGTCAGATCAAGTGTCGAAACAATCTGTTTGACCGTATCGGTTAGAATGGACTTATCCTCTGGATCGCTTTTTGGAACATTCCTTATCTCTAATGCAGTTGATCGCGTTTGTTTTTCCAGCTGATCCAACTGATTTTCTAGGAATTCGACCTTTGCTTTGTACTGTTGGTTATCTTTTTCTAATACCTCCACCTTATTTAGCAAGCAGTCATATTTAGTTGATATAGACTCGACAGTTTTCTTTATTTCCGTGTTCTGTTCTATAAGAGTAGTTATAGCTTTAGTGAGGGACTCAAAATTGTTTTCTTGGTGGGCCCGTAGGTCATCTATTTTGCGTTCCACATATGTGTCCGAGCTTCCGGGAGATTCAGCCAACTTACGCTTAAATCTTTTAGTTATATTTAACAAATCATCCCTTTCAACAGTGCCTGAGTCCGGATCTGACCCGCAGTTAGTTGGAGTACTGGTTTTCTCGAAGGTTGACGGTGGGGAACGTAGTGTTTGGGGCATAATATTTGATTAATAGCACGCCGTAAAGTATTGTAGGCCTAAATGTTCCGCCGGGCCGACGGCCGGTGCACGGGGTCAGGGGAGGGGCGTGCGTATGCGCACACTGGGTCAGTAGGTCAGTGGGCGGGGCGCACTAGTTGCAGCCGACGGCGGGGTGCGTGACGTGTAGCGGTCCTTGTTGCACCTGCGGATGCGAGGCACGCTACCCGTCGGGCGTTCGCTCGTGTTTCTTCGTGCTCGATCGGATGCAGCGCGCACAGCTGACTCACAGCTGACAGAAACGTCAAAGTCAATACACCAATTTCAAACACAAATCACTGTTAACGATCAGTTACAATTTATTTTCGTATTTATCACCTCACTTAATTGTTTCCAGGATAATGCAAGTTCTCAGTTTTATAAAGCCTTTCACCATCCACGACAATATACATGTGTTGGCACAAAAAAGTTACTTTTTACAGCTTATTTTAAATAAACAGTACGGAGCCTATTCAGACACGTCCACTCGAGAGGGCTCGAGGATGATGGGTCCCTTACGAGTCTGAAACGGTCCATGAACGTTTGACCAACAGAATCTTTGGCCCATTAACTTTTCGCCCAAAAGACATTTGACCCAACTGCCAAAAGAACGGTACGTCGGTGAACGTTTGACGAATAATCTTTGGAATTTTTTTATACATCACCATCAAATGCTTGTACTTACTAATTTTGTCCCATAGACCGGGATCGGGTTCCGGGTCAGCCACGGGCGCGCAGGCCACCAAGCCGATCTGAAAGAGAAATAACAGTCACATGACATGTTTGAGAATCAGCACAAGCGAGATTTGAGAGAGGTGGGGCATAGCGAATCTGGGGGGATCATGGGGAATCGCCCGTCCGGGGATGGACCTGAGACCCTATAGAATACCGCACCCAAATGACCTCTGGGTCGTGTTTCTGCCAGTGAGTAGGGTTTCCGGCGCTCGTGGGGGGTTGGGGTTGGGCCGGCATGGCGGTGACAACTGCCAGATAACTGACCAATTACTTGCCCGTTGTCACAGCGACTTGCGCTTCTCTTTCGCTTTCCATCAGGCGTAGTGAAGCCATTATGTCGAGCTACTATAAACGCTGGGCAAGCGGGTTGGCGATCGCAGGGCGAAGCTTCTCACTCCGGTGACGCCGCTGCCCGTCATCGGTTTGTGGTATTTAGCTACGCCTTCAATTGTGATGGTTATACCGCCACCAGTCGGTTGCCAGCGCCTCGTTTGTTATTCGGCAGGATGCACCAGGGCAGGTGAGGGTGGCTTGGAGCGACAAGATGATAGGCCGCCCTTACATCTTATGTCAGCATGACATGTCTTGGGTTATTTATTAAGTAAAGATTTTCAAGTAATAAATAATAATTATAAATAACCCAAGACATGCCACGCTGGACCACACATCTAACTCAAATATATAACTCAAAGGACTGACTGACTGACATAGTGATCTATCAACGCACAGCGCAAACCACTGGACGGATCGGGCTGAATTTTGGCATGCAGGTTGACTGGTAGAGAATGCCTACGCGGCATTAAGTTCGCCTTTTGTACTCTAATTTTTTATTGTGCAATAAAGATTAAATGAATAAATGTTATGACGTAGGCATCCGCTAAGAAAGGATTTTGATCAATTCCACCCCCAAGGGGATAAAATAGGGGATGAAACTCTATTCCACGCGGACGAAGTCGCGAGCACAGCTTTTTTTTTTTTTGTTTCACCAGGTAGAAATGCAGTTTACGCATACCCGCTGCCCGGGGGAGCAGACGGGTTATGTGGGACTCGCTCCGCGTCGGCAGAGAATACCCACTAAAAAACCCTGGTTTGCACCGTCAATGCGCCTTGGGCGACAGCAACGCGGGTCCTAGACTATAACGCCGCGAAGCTGTCAGCGCTGGTCTGCTAGGCAGACTCGGGCTGGCCCCCCCACTTGGGGCAGCCTAGAGATCAGGCTCGTAAGGGCCGTCTCTCTCCTCCAAGGACGGGGTTCGTGCAATACGTGGCCGACACCCCCGTGCCAACCTCGCGGAACCCCGTCGGGCGTGCAGCCGCCGCCGCACGGTGGTTTTTTATTGTGGTTTTCTCCACTTGAGCTCGCGCTCCCTGGTCCCGACCGAAGTCGGGATAACAGGCGGTTTTTCATTGTGGTTTGACTCCACTCGGGCTCGCCAGTCAAGGCAAGCCCCCTGGTCCCTCCTGCGAGGGGAAACAGGTTGCCCGGCGACCAGTCCAAAAGGACCATATCCGACGACAACGAGAACCGTGGCCATCGGACCCGCCGCGCCGCAGTGATACACTGCCATTCCACGCCAGGACAGCGTCCGCAACAGCGGACGCCGTCAACCGGCTCCATCTAGGTAAGGCGGCAAGGGTCGCAGAAGACAGGGAGGACGGCAACGAAACACCGCGAGATCCCCCGAAGGGCACTCCTCTTCCTCTGCGACCATCGCCGACAATCCGACGCATCTAAATGCGCCCGTCAACACGTCTCACCAATCGGACAAATGCCCCGCCATTGGGAGAGACCCACAGGCCAAAAAGGCCCCATCTGGGTGTGCCGAAGCACGGCCGTGGAAGGCGCCCGAACGACAAGACGCCAACACTTGGCTCCCGGAGCCACGCACAAGTGCGTGCTCCCTACAGGGAATTAGCCGTCGGGTAGTAGCCCTTCTCTACTACCCGCCGTTGACGGGCACAGCTAGTTTAACCTTCCTATACCCGCGCCAAATGTATTAACACCTATACCCGCGCACGGTGTAACAGACCGTATCTTTGGCTTTTTTTTTTATAGTGCCTCGACATAATGGCTTCCCTACGCCTGATGGAAAGCGAAAGAGAAGCCCAAGTCGCTGTGACAATGGGCAAGTAACTGGTCAGTTACCTGTCAGTTGCCACCGCCATGCCGGCCCAACCCCAACCCCCCACGAGCTCCGGAAGCCCTACTCACCGGCAGAAACACGACTCAGAGGTCATTTGACTGCGGTATTCTATAGGGTGGAGGTCCATCCCTGGACGGCTCAATTCGAGCGAAGATTCGCTATGCCCTACCTCTCTTAAAACCTGGTTATATTTCTATGAAACCGTATATTTTTCCGTTTTAACCGTGTCTCAAAGTTCCTAGATAAAAATATTTTTAGGAAAAACTGTTCCGTCGGTCTCACAGACCAATAGGCGGGTATAGGAAGGTTAAGTATAAGTGATTAGAAACTTACCACAGTAATGAGTAGAGCTAAACAGATAAGGAACTTCATGATGCTCTGATGGATATCTTCAGACAATGGTGTACAGAAGCCTGGATACAGCTTATATAGTCACAGCACAGACGATAAACACTATGCTAATTATTCGAAACTAATTGTTAAACTGAATTAATACTCTGATATTTCAAGGAAGTGTAAAGTAAATTTGATTGACATATTTGGCTAAGAATGCACAGTTAAAACCAAATAGGTATTATGCTAGCTTGTGCCTGCAACTTCCTTCGAGTGCACTTTTATCTTCTTCATCATCACACATATATCGCTGTCCACTGCTGGACCTTTAGCCACTTTGGTTAAACAACTGGAGGCTTTGGCAATAATCGCCACGCTGGGCAGGCGGGTTGGGTATCGTAGGGCGTAGCTCCTCGCTCCGGTGACGCTGCTGACCGTCATCGGACTGTGTTAATTAGCTACACCTTCTATCGTGATGGTTATACCGCCACCAGTCGGTTGCCAGCGCCTCGTTTGTTATTCGGCAGGATGCACCACGAGCAGGTGAGGGTGGCTTGGAGCGAAAAGATGATAGGTCACGTCCCCCTAATATATATATTAACTAGCGACCCGCCCTCGCTACGCTTCGGGTATTTCATTATACATAAACCTACCTCTTGAATCACCTATTTCATTTAAAAAAAACCGCATCAAAATCCGTTAAAGATTTAAGCGCACATAGGGATTTAGGGACAGAAAAAGCTACTTTGTTTTATACTATGTAGTGATGATGTATTAATAAAAAAAATATTCATATGACTTAGGGACCTTCAAAAAGCAACCCGCAAATTTCTCAAGGGCCGGCGACGCACCTGTGACTCCCCTGGTGTTGCGGTGTCTATGGGCTAAAGTGATCATTTAGGTACCTACCATCTGGTGAAGTGAAGTCTAATTGCCCTCTCTGTCAAAAAAAACTTATCTTAATATACAGACATTCATTTTTACGGTTTTATTACATGTATAGATTTTGGTGCAGTAAAGATTAAATTTGTAATGTTTAACAAAGGTTATTTTTTGGTATTTACTAGTTTGCATACATAACAAAAAAAGTGTCACTTTTACAATTGTTTGCGCATCTAATTAGGTACCTACCTCAACATCTGGAAGTAACTATAGTAAGAACATTGCGTAGGTAGGATTAGAATATTTAAATAAGGTATAGAATAACGCAGCCAAATGACCTCCGGGTCGTGTTTCTGCCGGTGAGTAGTAGTGATTGGGTCTCCGGGGCTCGTGCGGTGAGTGCTGCATCGGCAGCCGGGGGTTAGGGTTGGGCCGGCATGGCGGTGGCAACTGACAGGTAACTGACCAGTTACCTGCCCGTTGTCGCAGTGACTTTGGCTTCTCTTTCGCTTTCCATCAGGCGTAGGGAGGCCATTATGTCATGCTACTATAATATATAACGGGGAAGGTATCTCAAACCCGCTATCATCAGTCATCTCAACAAATTTACTGTGGGCGTTTTGCATGGGAAATGTCGGTTAGAATAATAACAGAATAGAATTACATACAGTCTCCGGCTCTTATTCTCCTTGGCAGTTACACTCGGTAAATCTCAATAATATCCAACGCAGAAGTCCAACGATACGCGACAGTTTCTAGGCGTCCATTTTTCAGCTTGACGTTCCCGCACTAACTCAAATGACCATCGGCTGTCACGCTCTCTGGTCGCGCCATAGACTCTGTCAAGCGCTGCATTGAGGCGCTGGCACATCGTCTCTTCTGCATGTGATGCTGGCCACTAATACTCCGACACGGCCATCCTGCTTGCACACGTCCTCGTGTGTATCCTGTGGACAACATCCCAAACGACAATATTCCGCTCGGTCACTCCTGACGCTACTTTATAGCTTGTACCTACTTGGTGAAATAAAGTCACGTTTATTTCTCAAAACTTTATACTAACTCTTAACAAAACAATAGGTCAAACAAAAGAAAATACAATCCAAGCCAGATTACCAGTGCCATGTACCACTCATTTCAATATGCAACCATCACTATTTACAAACCAGGTAAAAACCTTTAAAATTACCTCGAGTTACACCTCTAATGCCACGGCTCTCAGCCGACCAGCGATCCCAGTCGCTTACGCGCGTCCATCTCAATGGAGCCCTGCGCACGTGTGCATCACCCACTAACTACACACTACGGTCCTGATAGACCACGTCTGCACTACCCACAGACCACACAATACGGTCCTCATAGACCACGTCTGCACTACCCACAGACCACACAATACGGTCCCGATAGACCACGTCTGCACTACCCACAGACCACACAATACGGTCTTCATAGACCACGACCTCCGCCAGAGCTATACGCGCACCGCGCACCCACGGACTACTTGAGTTTCCTCAAGAGACACCGATTTCTACCGGGCTACGGCTACGTAATAGCTACTGGTATAGTCGACACTTCATACGGCCATTAGGGTACTACTCGAGTTTACACAACAACAACTTTTCTCATTATCAATCGAGTCACAGTGAACCTTTACTTCTATCTTTACTGGTACATGACACTCTGGCATCCTACCTAAACTTGCTTTCGAAGTATAACAGAAAACCTTGTAAAAAACCGCCTTTGTACTGTTAACACACTGTTGTTATATTTTGCGCATCCCTGAATATTCTCATGAACGTCTTAAATATCAACTTCCATGTCAATATCACTGCACCACATGAATGATAACGGTCTCGCAACTTATCAAAAGCTTGAGAGACAAACCACTTTTAACACGATTCACAGTGCAATTTATCGCAGGTTGTGTACCCCACCTAATGCATCCTGCCATGACTTGCCAGCGTTAGCCTTTACCGCAGTAACAACATAGTCTTGAAAACAATCATGTCAAGCATGGTGTCACAGTATACCACTACTAAAATAATCGGAAAACTGAGCTAATATTTGCAAAAGCCTAGACTTGTCTAAACCAATCAGATGCGTTTTTAAAACTGTTAGGTACTTCAAATTGCTACGCGCATCACAAAATTCATATCACGAATTTTATCTTACGAAAACTCATTAGACGTCATGGTAGGTACCTAATAGAAATTTTCTGGTTTTATCCCATTCACTAGTTAATTGTTACCAAACACAATGTTTGTTCTGTTCTGAATCCGCGTTGAATGTTTAACTAACATCGGCATTCATCATCATCATCAGCCCTTCGCAGCCCACTGCTGGACACAGGCCTATCGGCATCGCAACAACATTATTCACACGATAGCCAATCAATTTGGCAGCAACACCCTCCTCGACTAACGAGTATTCAGCACCAGAATCAAACGAAAAACAATACTGAGTACCTTTATGAAGTTAAACACCCGTCGATAGTTGCACGACGCAAACATCCACGCGTCGGTAGGGCCGGGCTGCGCCCGCGACGCCACCGTCCGCCGCGCCGACGTCCGCCGCGCCGTCGCCACCCGCCGCGCCGCCGCGGCGTCGCCACTGCACCGGCTGGCGATGTGTTCTGGCTTCCCATATTTGAAGCACACGAAGGGTCTCGCTGCTATCAGCTGGGGTGTTAGTCTCGGTGCTGTAGATGATCTAGGCGTTGCGTGCTTGCGCGGTCTTGTTTCGACATTCCGATTCAGTCTTACCGCAGCTGTAACACTTAAATTCGTCCCACGTGATTCCTCGATAAACAATCTGCGATAACCGTGTAGACGCAGCTCTTTTTAGCGCCTTACTGATGACAACAATAAGCTGACCGCCGTCCATCGGTTTTTTGGCAAAACACAAATCTACTGTCGCGCGCCACGACTTCGCGTCCGTATCAGTTTTATCAGGGTCACATTCGGGTAGATGCACATAGTTTTTCATGTTCGTCGCTTGCAACTTGCAATGCGTCAATAAGCGCACGCATATTCGAATTTTGTTGTTCAAACAATACTTGCCAACGGTCACTGTCCGTAATTACATCGCGGACAGCGATGTAACCTCGAATTAACCAACACCGATCCCACTTCTGATAACGGGGAAGGTATCTCAAACCCGCTATCATCAGTCATCTCAACAAATTTACTGTGGGCGTTTTGCATGGGAAATGTCGGTTAGAATAATAACAGAATAGAATTACATACAGTCTCCGGCTCTTATTCTCCTTGGCAGTTACACTCGGTAAATCTCAATAATATCCAACGCAGAAGTCCAACGATACGCGACAGTTTCTAGGCGTCCATTTTTCAGCTTGACGTTCCCGCACTAACTCAAATGACCATCGGCTGTCACGCTCTCTGGTCGCGCCATAGACTCTGTCAAGCGCTGCATTGAGGCGCTGGCACATCGTCTCTTCTGCATGTGATGCTGGCCACTAATACTCCGACATATATATATATATATATATATATAAATATATATTATAGTATATATATATATATATATATATATATATATATATATATATATATATATATATATATATATATATATATATATATATATCAGACAACATCGCATACATTGCTCCTATCCCAAAGTAAGTAGCTTGAGCACTTGTGCTATGGGTATCAGAACGACGAAGGTACCACAAATATATACCTACTTAAATTCAATTTTAATACTTTGACTGCCGAGAAACTAGACACAATAGAAAAACTATTGTTTGTCGGTCACCGGTGACCGTCATGGCGCTCAACGTGTTAAGCACCCAGACACGGAACAAACACAAATGTTCATCACCCGAATGCTTGTTCCGGGTGGGGATCAAACCCAACCCTTGGTTCAAAAAGCAGGTGTCACGAACAAATGAACCACCGGACTAGCTATAATATTAATCACTAGCTGTGCCGGCGGCGTCGCACGCGTGGATATTGGGTTTCAAAAATTACGGACTTCCATAAAATGGTACCTAAATTTTAAGTTAGACCTCTAGCAATACATTGGTGAAAACCGCATTTAATTCTATGCAGTAGTTTTCGCGTGATGCGCGTTCAAACATACAGATAAAAATTTCTCCCATTTTCCCAACACTTCCCATCACTGCTCTGCTCCTATTGATTGTAGCTTAATGAAAAGTATACTATAACCTGCCCAGGAGTATGAAGAATAATTTTACCAAGTTTCGTCAAAATCCGTCCAGAAGTTTTTTTTTTCTATAACGAACATACAGACAGACAGGGAGACAGACAGACAGACAAAAACTTTACTGATTGCATTTTTGGCACCAGTATCAATCACCAATCACCCCATCTATATACTTATAATAAATCTGTAGAGACTAGAGTGGACTGCGCGTTTAGCTTGCATTTCCATTGCAGTTTTTTTTCCCCCGCCTTTACGCATACACTAGGGCTCTGGGTACGGGACACCTGGGTTATGTGGGGCTCACTCCTGTTTGGCGGAGAATACCTACTAAACCCGACGGTGGTCCGCTACGAGCACTCTGTCTGAGGGGGGTCGGGATGCCCGGAGGGATCCGACAGAACCCCCCACAGTGCGGTAGCGCTGCGCCGCCCAGCGTGAACGGCACACCTCGGGAGGACGGTATTTCCATTGCAGTTAAATAAATAAATAAATAACCCAAGACATGCCACGCTGGGCCACACAGCGCCATCTAGCCCCAAACTAAGCCGAAGCTTGTACTATGGGTACTAGACAACTGATAAACTTACTTAGATACTTTTTTTTTTGTAAATAAATACATATTATACATAGAAAACACCCAGACCAATACAAACAGACATGTTCATGCACACAAATATTTGTAATGTGTGGGGATCGATTAAAACTGCACTAGAACTGCAATTCGCGATTGGATTGCAGTTGAAATGCGGTTCGTCAGTCTAAAATAGGTCTGTATCTATACAACTATGATACAGATTTCCTTTAATCAAGTTCTGAGGTAATAGAAAGCACAAAGTATCGCAGCAACGACATTTTTTTCTTAAATTACGCAAACGAGTACGTATTAGTACGTAAGAAAAACAAAATAGATGTTTGTGAGACATTACAAATACAAGCAGATATTTACGTAAAAAGACATTTAACTGGAATTTCATAGCATTTATTATGTCAATCAAAGTAAATTTCGTATTTGTCAGATTAGTTATAAATTATGACAAATAGTTAAGTATGTAATTAGCATAATATTTGTTGATCTGTGCCTATATAAGCCGTCTCCAGGCTTTCTTAAACCATTGTCTGAAGATATCTTCTGTCACAGCATCATGAAGTTCCTTATCTGCCTCGCTTTGCTCATCACCGTGGTAAGTGCCATTATCATCAGCCTCTCGAAGTCCACTGCTGGACATAGGCCTCTCCAGTTGTTCGCCACTTTGGGCTCACCTGGAGGATTTACCCATAACCGCCACGCTGGGCAGGCGGATTGGCGATCGCGGGGCGCAGCTCCTCGCTCCGGTGACGCTGCTGCCCGTCATCGGCCTGTGGTATTTAGCTACGCCTTCAATCGTTATGGTGATACCGCCACCAGTCGGTTGCCAGAGCCTCGTCTGTTATCTGTTAGGATGAATGTTAAAAAACGATGGCTCCCTTACATCCCCTACGTGGTTCTCCGCGGGTAGGCTTTTGGCCTTACCTGGGTTTGGAATAAAGGACCTTTTGGTATATAGGCGGCATTTGCCTGCCATTTGTCATGCAGATTATGGGTATATCCTCTAGATGTGTTGTTGTGATGTCCTTGTAATAAAAGTTTCTTATTTCTTATTTCTATATATCCTCCAGATGTTTGCCCTAAGTGGCGAATAACTGGAGAGGCCTATGTCCAGTACTGGACTGCAATAGGCTGATGATGTTGATGTCATACAGACGTTATGTACCTACGGCCCTCGGTGCAATGGTCGCTACAACTCAAACATTGACTGGCTCGTGGCTCAATTGGTAGTGACCTCTGCCTTCTGAGCCAAGGGTCGTGGGTTCGATCCCCACACATTACAAACATTTGTGTGCATGAACATGTCTGCTTGTATTGGTCTGGGTGTTTTCTATGTATAATATGTATTTATTTACAAAAAAAAATGTATCTAAGTAAGTTTATCAGTTGTCTAGTACCCATAGTACAAGCTTCGGCTTAGTTTGGGGCTAGATGGCGCTGTGTGGCCCAGCGTGGCATGTCTTGGGTTATTATTATTATTATGTCACGTGTTATCTACTTCCAGATCGGCTTGGTGGCCGGCGTGCCCGTGCCTCAACCGGAACCCGAACCCGGACTATGGGACAAAATCAGTGAGAACAGGCATTTGATACATAATTATATTTTACTTATTAACTAAGAGAGGTAGGGCATAGCGAATATTCGCTCGAACTGAGCCGCCTGTCCGGGGAAGGACTTCCACCCTATAGAATACCGCAGCCAAATGACCTCCGGGTCGTGTTTCTGCCGGTGAGTTGGGTTTCCCGAGCTCGTGGGAGGTTAGGGTTGGGCCGGCATGGCGGTGGCAACTGACAAGTAACTGTCCAGTTACTTGCCCGTTGTCACAGCGACTTGAGCTTCTCTTTCGTTTTCCATCAGACGTAGGAACCCATTATGTCGTGCTATTATACACAAAATACTTACCGTCATTACCATAAGGGCACATGGGACCCATGCTCAAACCCATCATTCTCAGGGGATCGCTAAAAGTTCCGGGAAGGAAGGAAATTTATTTTCAAAGTGTTAAGAAATTGGTCTACAATACGAGTAGTTTAATAAAGTAGATAATAATAATCTCCTTTTTTAAGTCGGTAGAAAATGTTGACATAACACTATGCTTATTTTTCCATAGGGCCTCCTATTCTTGGGCACCCAAGGGCCTCAGATTCTTGTGCACCCAAGGGCCTTTTTTTTTTGTTTTACCGGGGAAAATGCATTTAGGCATACCCGCCGCTCGGGGGAGCAGCGGGGTATGTGGGACTCACCCCGCCTCGAAGATGGAAGTGAGGCAGGGAATACCCACTAAAAACCCCGGCCCCTTCGTCATGCGCCTTAAGGGTGGTGTCGAGGGACCTATAGATATGTCCACCAAGACATCACCGGCGCGGCCTGGTCATGGCAGGCCCCAACAGGCTCCCCCCTTTAGGGGTGAGTTATGGGAGTGGTCTGAAGAGTGAGCCCACTCCCATCCGACAGAGACGGAGGTCCGTGCAATGCCGGCGGCGGTGCCCCCGCACCACCTACCCGCTGGACCCCGTCAGGCGGCAAAAATTGGCGAAAGATTCGCTGAGTCCGGCCACCTCTACGACGGCGGAGCGCAGGAGCGGAAGGGTCGTCCTCCCGTTCTCGCTCCGCGGCCTCCTTCTGGGACATGACTATCTCACAGAAGGAGGCCATTGCTTCCCAAGCTGGGCGGCTCCCCACCATGGCCGAAATGACCGTGGGGAGCGAAACAACGTGCGCCCAAAGGCCTCAGTTTCTTGTGCACCCAAGGGCCTCATATTATTGTGCACACAAGAGCCTCAGTTTCTTGTGCACCCAAGGGCCTCATATTATTGTGCACACAAGAGCCTCAGTTTCTTGTGCACCCAAGGGCCTCATATTATTGTGCACACAAGAGCCTCAGTTTCTTGTGCACCCAAGGGCCTCATATTATTGTGCACACAAGAGCCTCAGTTTCTTGTGCACCCAAGGGCCTCATATTATTGTGCACACAAGAGCCTCAGTTTCTTGTGCACCCAAGGGCCTCATATTATTGTGCACACAAGAGCCTCAGTTTCTTGTGCACCCAAGGGCCTCATATTATTGTGCACACAAGAGCCTCAGTTTCTTGTGCACCCAAGGGCCTCATATTATTGTGCACACAAGAGCCTCAGATTCTTGTGCACCCAAGGCCTCATATTATTGTGCACACCAGAGCCTCAGTTTCTTGTGCACCCAAGGGCCTCATATTATTGTGCACACAAGAGCCTCAGTTTCTTGTGCACCCAAGAGCCTCAGATTCGTGTGTGCCCAAGGGCCTCAGACTCTTGTGCACCCAAGGGCCTCAGATTCGTGTGTGTCCAAGGGCCTCAGACTCTTGTGCACCCAAGCGCCAAGGTCCAAGAGCCTCAGCTTGTTTGAGACGGCCTTAAGTGTATACTCGGTCATGATGTGAAGTTTTTTTTAGGAAATTCGATATTATTTAATACATTTCTATGGATTAACAAAGTATTCAAATTATTTTTTTTCTTACAGAGGAGAAACTAAAAGATTTAGCGCAACTCCCTGCCGAGCTCGGTAAGTATTGAATTCTAATCTTTCACTTTTTAGAGTTCCGTACCGAAAGGGTAAAATCGGGATCTTATTACCAATACTTACCTCATACACCATGGTAAGATACCGGGAAATGTAGTCAATGGTACGGAGCATTCGCCTTCTGCAGGATTAGATGGGGTGGTTCTTTTTTTTGTTTTTTTTTTGCCGGGGAAAATGCGTTTAGGCATCCCCGTCACCCGGGGGGGAGTCGTCACTCCCCCCCGGGTGACGGGGATTCCCACATACCCCGTCGGGTATGTGGGACTCACCCTACCTCAGGATGGAAGGGAGGCACGGAATACCCACTAAAAACCCCGGCCCCTCCGTCACCCATGCGGTCGTTCCAACCATTCCTGGAATACTGGGCTCAGTGCGCCCAGAAGTCTTCTTCCATATAGAGCGGAGGGGACTGGCGAGGTCCTCGGTCCATAAACGAACCATCTCCTCGTAAGCCTCCCTTCGCACTGCTCCTCGATCCGCAGGAGCAGGGCTCTCCCCGCGCGCCCGCTCGTCAGACAACACAAATATACAGTGGCCAGCACCTGAGCCTCAAGCTCCCAAGGAGGGGTGCTCGCCAGTGCACAGGCCGCGTCAAAGCCCACGGTCCGACAGGACCGTGAGACGCGCTGGGGCCTCTGGGGCCGCCGGAGGTGCCTGACGTTGTCCCGGAGAGACAACATCCGCCCAAAACGGCGCCCCATAAGTCGCCATACTGCGCAAAACGCCCGCGTAAAGCCTACGACAGTGGGCCTTTGGCCCCCCAAATTTGGGAGGAGCCAAGAAGATGGGGTGGTCCTATTTTAAACACCACCAAGATTTTTTAAAAATTTTATTTAGCTGTGCCAGCGGCGTCCCACGCGTATATATCGGGCTTAAAAAATAATGGACTTCCATAAAATGGTGCCTAAATTTTAAGTTAAACCTCTAGCAATAGATTGGTGAAAACCGCATTCAATTCCATGCAGTAGTTTTCGCGTAATGCACGTAAAACCCTAGGTACAGATAAAAATCAACCGACACTTCCCTTCACTGATCTGCTCCTATTGATTTGATTGTAGCGTGATGAAAAGTATACTATAACCTGACTAGGAGAAGAAAAAATAATTGTACCAAGTTTCGTTAAAATCCGTCGAGTAGTTTTTGTTTCTATAACGAACATACAGACATAGTACAACTTTAGACATAAGGGACCGTTTGTCAAAATTTCTGTCAAACGAAAATTTCTGTCATTTCTCCGTGACGGAGCTAGGTCTAGTTGGTTTATTATTAATTTTGAAGTAATATACATTATCTAAGTGTATATTGTTATTGACCAAGTAATAAATGGAGCATTATACATAATGCGCGGGCATTATGATAAATGGTCAATATGAGAAGGCAATTTAATAATTATTATTTAAATAATCAAATTGACCGGGCATTATAAATATTTTTCATCACCTTTTGGGCAGAGTAATAAAAACATATTAATTAACTATATCGCAGTCTCCATTTGGAGTGTTACCCCTCCTGGTCCTATAAGTAAGGTAAGGCTTGCGTGGGAGCACAGGCCCAACACTCCTTGAGATAATTTAATATTTGTATGTGAGACAGAATACACCGACCAGGCATTACTTCTGATTGCCCCAAGATGACACACTCAGTAGTAATACTCGGTAAATGCAGCACTATTGCATAATGATGGGAACTGAACTCGGGGATGGCTATTCACAGAGGTGCTAGTGTACAGGATAACTGGGCTGTTGGTGTGAAATAACTGACACTTGCCATTTAATTTTTATAAGGGTTCCGTACCTAAAGGGTGAAACGGAATCCTATTACTAAGATTTCGTTGTCCGTCAGTTCGTCTGAGACCAGGATATAACTGAAGAGCCGCTAGATAGTTCCAATGTTCCTAAATAAGAATTTATGTTCGCTATAATAACATGATGATGTTGCCACAAATACTAAATCTATACTTATAATAAATCTGTAGAGAGGTCAATTCTGTACATGAAATATATTTTCAAAATAACTATCAGGGGGTGATTAGTGATCGATACTGATGCCAAAAATGCAATCAGTAAAATTTTTGTCTGTCTGTCTGTCTGTCTGTCTGTCTGTCTGTCTGTCTGTCTGTATGTTCCTTATAGAAACAAAAACTACTCGACGGATTTTAACGAAACTTGGTACAATTATTCTTCATACTTCTGGGCAGGTTATAGTATACTTTTCATTACGCTACGATCAATAGGAGCAGAGTAGTGAAGGGAAATGTTGGGAAAACGGGAGAAGTTACTCCATTTTTTAAGCTTCCGTCGCGTGTGCAGCCTTAATGGTTAAAGTTACATAGAAATTATGTATGACAGAAATATTTTACATAAAATTGACTAAAAAATATCCCGCAACAGCATATGTCTATCTTTTATGGTTGACTCACAATAACACGTGTAACTCCTGATAGCTTAGCAGTTCGGAGCATTCTGATTATATTTGTTTACTCTTACGTTTATAATACTCTCATTCATCCCTAATTTAAAAAAGTTATCATTATTACCTATTCAATAAAAAAAGAATCATAGAAATCGGTATAGAAACACCAAACTTATACATGAAATAAGCCATCGCGCCGTCGCACGTGAATACTGAATCATGCTATAAGGATTATTTTTGTGTAACGGTTGCCGCGCTCGACAGGGGTCGCGGCGGCGGTAGGGTATAAAAAGGCGGGAGGTCCGAGAGCTCTTCATTCAATATTTGGCTGTTGATGCGTTCAGAGCGATCGACCTTATTGACAGACAATAATTGATATTGAGAAACCGTGCTTTATCAGCGCGACTTTTAGTGTTTAAATAGTTTATTTGAATTTCTTTTGTTGTTATATTGTAAAATATTCGTTCAAATTAAAAATTATTAAGCGTAGGTACTTTTATTAATTAAAGTAGTTATAAGTATTTATTTTTAAGTGAAGTAGGTATAGGTAGATAGTTTTGCACAGGCGTTTCAGCTTTAAAAATATATTTATAAAAAAAGTATCAGGGGGTGATTAGTGATCGATACTGATGCCAAAAATGCAATCAGTAAAATTTTTATCTGACTGTCTGTCTGTCCGTCTGTCTTTCTGTCTGTCTGTATGTTCGTTATAGAAACAAAAATTACCTACTCAACGGGTTTTAACGAAACTTGGTACAATTATTCATCATACTCCTGTGCAGGTTATATGA
The DNA here is from genome assembly GCA_031163375.1 of Conogethes punctiferalis. Taxonomy (NCBI): domain Eukaryota; kingdom Metazoa; phylum Arthropoda; class Insecta; order Lepidoptera; family Crambidae; genus Conogethes; species Conogethes punctiferalis. Next base: position 6,499,941 of record CM062106.1, on the reverse strand, counting down.
TACGTTTCATCACGCTACAATCAATAGGAGCAGAGCAGTGAAGGGAAGTGTTGGGAAAACGGGAGAATTTTTTATCTGAATGTTTGATTGAGCATCACGCAAAAAGTACTGCATGGAATTGAATGTGGTTTTCACCAATGTATTGCTAGAGGTCTAACTTAAGGTTTGGGCATCATTTTATGGAAGTCCGTTAGTTTTGAAACCCGATATCCACGCGTGCGACGCCGCTGGCACAGCTAGTACATAATAAAATAAATGTTTAAGAGGGCTTCCGTACAACACACGCGATTTTTGCCCTTTTTTTGCTCGATATCAAAGGGTCGGTACGGAACCCTTCGTGCTCGACGCTGACTCCGCACTTGGCCGGTGTTTTATTATAATTGTCATTTAACTTAAATTTAAAATACCTATAACGTTATACAATCTAAAAATCAGACTCATTATTTGGGGGCACGGCAGTGCCCCCGCCAAGTCGAGCAAAAAAGCGGCACGGCCTACCATCCTTTTCTCGAAGTAGTTCAGGCCATTTACAACCCCCTGTAACTTCTTTTTGGATAAAACCAGAAGTTTGAATTTTCAGTAACTAAACAGGCATTGTACAAACACGGTATATTTCTAATTTCATTCAATTTGAACCAGTTTAAGAATTAACGAGTCAAAGTTTCTTAATTTGGTCACTCACTGACTGACCGATCAACAAAATTCTAAGGCACTTCTAGCAGACTTAGAATTTATAAAATTTATTCATATGATTAGTTTTTCTTGTATGAATCAAGGAAAATTTTTAATAATTTTTCAATTTCAGTCTAGTTTTCTAGATACATTAACTGCTTAAGTAACATTGACTGGCTCGGTGGCTCAATTGGTAGTGACCCTGCCTTCTGAACCAAGGGTTGTGGGTTCGATTCCCACCCGGGACAAACATTCGTGTGATGAACACTTGTGTTTGTTCCGTGTCTGGGTGTTTATAATTTGTATTTAAGTATTTATTTGTGGTACCTTCGTTGTTCTGATACCCATAACACAAGTGCTTAAGTTACTTACTTTGGGATCGGAGCAATGTATGTGATGTTGTCTGATATTTATTTATTTATTGTAATCCCATACATATACCCCCAGATTACAAAGTTACATTTGCAGTTTATTCTTTTTATACGCATATTATTATTAAATTAACCAATATGTCCACTTCTCTACAAAAAGAAGTGAAATCCCACCAAAAACATTCTGTAAAAACTAGCCAAGTCTCGATGGAGCTGCTTGTTTATCTCTAAAAAGTAATGAAATCTAGACAAACAGACAAAGTCGTGCCAAATCTAAGGTACCTTACTGCGATTTCTTTATTATTATAGTTAATTAATGTTGTGTCACTTGGCCAGTGATGTATAAGATACCCTATACAAAGTATCTGAAATACTAGATGCAAGATACTTTTTAAAAAGGTTTTTAGATACCAGATACAGATAATTTTCTAAAAAGGTATCTGAAATACTAGATACAAAATACCTATCTTTCAAATACTTTTTTACTTTTTAAAGATAAAATACTTTTGTAAGTAAAATAATATTTAATTAAAACTATTTTCGAATATATCGCGTTGATAACAAGGATCAGGCAAATGTGACCATGCAAAAACTGAAGGTATTAAAATTGATGTTTTTGTTGAGATTTGAGTAAAACTTATTCCTCAAACCGCACCCCCCGGCGAATAAAGCGGTTATCGACGATTACCACTTTTTTAATGTTTTTTGATTTTTGGCCTCTATGTGACCTAACCCATCGCCTGAATTTTTTTCATATTTTTAAATGCAATATTATTAGAATTATACTACACAACCACTTTTTTCTACGAAACATAATGTGAAGATATTAGACGAGAATAAAGTAGAAATCAAATATTACCGTACAAAACTTCACTAGTCTAGTCCGCATTGATTCAATGCGACATTATTCGGGATAGTCCTCCCAAGCGCAAAATCAGTATTCGATTTTACCACTTTATTCGGGTGAAAAATTTACGACGCGTACGCTGTAATAGGTTGTTACTACTCAGGTTTGTAAACGGGTGAATCGTAAATTGAAGTTATGCTAATCTTCTTGTTATAAAATAATGATTATAGAGTCGTAATAATATATTACTGCATTAAATTCAATTTCATAATGCTGTATTAAAATATTGCGTTCGAAAATTAATACGTTATTTGTACGTATACGTTTTTTATTGCAAAAAAAAAACATTACGTTTTTACTTTCATACACATAGCCATACACTCATCATCATCATCAGCCTATCGCAGTCCACTGCTGGACATAGGCATCTCCAGTGGTTCGCCACTCAGGGCCAACATCTGGAGGATATACCCATAATCGCCACGCTGGGCAGGCGGGTTGATGATCGCAGGGCGTAGCTTCTCGCTCCGGTGACGCTGCCACCCGTCATCGGGCCGTAGCATTTAGCTACCCCTTCAATTGTGATGGTTATACCGCCACCAGTCGGTTGCCAGCGCCTCGTTCGTCATTCGGCAGGATGCACCACGGGCAGGTGAGCTTGGCTTGGAGCGAAAAAATGATGGGTCGCTCCCATACATTCCCATACACTTCTTTAACACTATCTAGCAAAAATTTTATTTCAATGTCCGAAGGAGTTTGGGTCATTTTGTATGGACATTGGCGTCGTTTTTTTAGCCGCCATCATTCATTTTTATATTGTGTAGCACTATCCTTAACTAACATATTAATGAAATAAGATTTTCTGTAAGTAATATTGGAGCGAAGATAATGGCATTTCAATTTTAGGACAACGCCTGAAGGAAAAGTACTCTTAATATTTGAGCTAGAGCATTTGTGACAAAAAAAAATATTTCTTTTTTAAAAAGAAAAATAACTGCATTATGTAAATTATTTTCGAAAATTCGTTTGCCACACTCAGGAATCGAATGTGCTCAATTCTGGAAAAACATAGGGTTTTATTTTCATTTGAAAGGATCATTATAAGGATCAAAAGTCACCTTAACATACGTTCCGAAATGTGGACACTTACGTGAAGACTATTCCACAAGTTTTTTAGTCCCTCAACACGCTGTGGAAAGACCAATGCTTATCCTGTTGAAAGATTGGCACTATGAGGTCGATTTATTTGCTGACACCTTACAACATCTCTTTTATAAATTTTGGATTATTTTGAATGAGAATGCAACGGATTGACATTTATTTGATTTGATATGACATTATTTGACATTTTATTTTATTTTAATAGAGTAACATGTTCTGTATTATTGTTAATTATGATGGATTATTATTATTTATTTTATGTACTAACTTTTGACTTGACCATGATTTAAACAAAATAGATTTTTTCGTATGATGTACCTACCTACCTATTTGAAATTTTATTGTTCCAATAATTTATTACATTACCTAATTGTATACTAACTAATTGATATGTAATTGCCTTTGAAACTTATTGCGCTTTGGAGAATTTCTGTTAGCTTAAAAAATGTTTGCAAATAAATAAATAAATAGGAAACGAAACGAACATAATACGTGGCAGTGGGCTGGCCATATCTGCCGTAAAACCAACAATGGTGGAGCAGACGATTTAGGACGCCTCGCAATCCATGGGCTGATAACCTTAAAAGAACTGCTGGCATTGGCTGAACAGAAACACGCCCGGGATAAAGAATTGTGGCGCGAATTATAATTCGGATATAACTCCTATAGGAGGCCTACGTTCAATAATGGACGAAGCAAGGCTGTTGATTGACTACATTACTTATTACTTTTTTTCCAAGCCGGTAGTTCTTTTGGAGGTGGAAGACTTCTACGGCTGGTTATACGCTTCGCATAAATCTGACCCGAAAATGAGGATACTATGGCCACATTAACACGCCATTTTACCAAAGACTTGCCAGAATTCAGCATCGACAAAATCGAGATCGCTCTTGGGCAGCTTAAAGATGGAAAAGCCCCTGGAGAGGATAGCGTCACAACAAAGCTTGTAAAAGCTGAGGATAAACCCATACTGAGGGAGCTTCAAAACTTTTTAACGCTTGAATGGAGAACTCCGGACGCGTGGCTAAGGAGTGTGCTTGTCCTGTTCTTCAAAAAGGGAGACGAAACAGACCTATTTCCCTTCTAAGCCTTGTCTATAAGCTGTTTTCAAATGTGATCACAAACCGTTTTGTGCGAATACTTGACGAATTCCAACCGCCGAAACATGCTGGGTTTCGGAGTGGATACGACACCATAGACCACATCCACACAGTGCTGTACAGAAGACAGAAGAGTATAATCAGCCCTGTAGGTAATGTAGATGGCCCTGTAGATTATGAGAAAGCCTTTGACTTCGGTTGAAATCTGGTCTATTCTGGAGTCCCTGCAGTGATGCCACTTAGATTGGCATCCATACATGCAGTGATGAGACAGTAACAGTGATCTATGAAGCCGCCACTATGTGCATCCAATTACAGAATTAGTATACAAGGCCTATACCGTTGCATCTAGGAATGGGATAAGGGGATGTGATTTCTCCAAAGTTGTTCACTAATGTAATGGAGGATGTGTTCAAAACGCTGAACTGGAAAGGACTTGTCATCAAGATAAACAGCATAGTCATAATGGCAGAATCGCTGCAGGACCTACAAGAAATACTGAATGAACTGACTGACTCCTTTGCGTGCATCGGCGTAGGGATAAACTTGGACAAAACCAAGGTCATGTTCAATGAACATGCTCTACCGGAACTCAAAGTTGTGCAAAAATATGTAGGTATACCTCGGGCAGACCAATGTCTGCCCAATCATTTAGGTGGAACCAGCTTTGAGGACGAGGTAATTAGGAATAGTCAGGCTTCAGGTGGTCAGTGCGTTCTACCGGTTATGACATACGGAGCTAAAATCTGGAAACTTACGGTACGGCTAGTCTACAAGCTAAAGATCGTTCAGCAATCATATGGAAAGGGCTTTGCTCGGGTCTCTCTGTCTTATTCGAAATGTGGTGAACTGGCAGAGAACCGAAGTTATCCACACCTCACCGATTTAAAAAATTGAAGGGGCATCGGGCTAGCCACATCAGCCGCAGAATCAATAACCGTTGAGGTAAACAAGTTCTGGAGTGAGACCGCGTCTCAGCAAACGTAGTGTAGGACGCCCTCAGGCCAGGTGGAGTGACGATTTGCGCAGGCCGGCTGGCAAGTGCGCTGGCTGGGCGCGAGACGCCGAGGATCGATCAAAGTGGCCAACATTTGGAGAGCCCTATGTCCAGCTGTGGACTCATGATGATGATTACTTTTTCAGGGTTTTGAAGCATTGGTAAGACAAGACTGGGTGGTTATATTTATCTTATTTAACCAGAAACAACTTAATTGTAGTTTTTATTAATGACTAGCTGTGCCAGCGGCGTCGCACGCGTGGATATCGCGTTTTAAAAATAATAGACTTCATAAAATGGTACTTAAATTTTAAGTTAGACCTCTAGCAAAACATTGGTAAAACCCGCATTTATTTCTATGCAGTAGTTTTAGCGTGATATGCTTTCAAACATACAGGTAAAAATTTCCCCCTTTTTCCCAACACTTCCCTTTACTGCTCTGCTCCTATTGATTGTAGCGTGATGAAAAGTATACTATAACCTGCCCAGAAGTATGAAGAATATTTGTACCAAGTATCGTTAAAATCCGATAGAATTCCTCTTGTGAACTTTATAACTTCCGTCAGTGGCCACCAAAATTTAAAACGACTCCAAAATGACCCAAACCCCGTAAAGTATTTCGATGTGCTGTGGTCTAAACATAGCTTAAAAACCTGATTTTGATAGGAATTAGACTTAAGGAGAGTTAATTTAGTTGTAATTCATATTTTTTTTATGTTAATTTAATAATAAAATTAAAAAAAAAACACAAATGTAGCAATAACAACTATATTTTAAATGTTGTTGCATTCACTTGTTACAGTAATGGTTTACGTAGAATGATCCGCGAATTCAACGCTTACAATATAAACCTATTTTTAATTTCACACGAATAAAGTGGTAAGAAGTTATTACTCACAATAGAATAGACACCAAAAACTAACGAATACTGTCGCTATGCCTCGCTGCGCGGGCAGTTTTGATAGGAGGCTGCCGCGAATAAAGTGGTAATGTCACCCTACGACAAATACAATAATATTGTTATGCGGTATTACATATTTTTGAGGTTTTATCTATGAATTTCCCATTAAATTAATTTAGTTTTTAAATATTATGTACAATCAAAAATCTACTTTCAATTAAAGTTAAAAGCATTTATTTGAAAGTTATAGTTTCAGAGATATTCACCGATTTCGGTTTTTTGCTTCTCCTGAAAAATAGCAATTCTGCAATAACCGCTTTATTCGCCGGAGGGTGCGAAACATATTGTCGCTCATGTTCCTTCGATGAAGCCTCATTATCATGCCCCAAAGGAGAAGAGTCGCTCTACACCTTCTTAAATAAGAAAGCGGAAGGGGTTAGAAGCAGTGGCGGATTAACATATAAGCACTACAAGCACGTGCTTGGGGCCCCTGTTCTTCAGGGGCCTCCATCCTCTACTGGCGTTCCATGTTATACCTACATTTTATCGAGATTCATCCACAATATGTCCGAAATCACAAGGCGCGAACAGTCCGGGAGTGTCCCTTCATGCACCCCCGCAGGGCCCTGCCCCAGGCGCGCAAAAAATACATAAAAAATACCTACATTTCATGTACCTACTTCCAAGTTAAAGTATGTTTGGCTTCATACAAAAAGGTTCGATGTCTTTTGCACTTTGTTTATTACTTTGTAATAACCTACAATTCCATTCCTTCCGTTTCCATTTAAACAATAGAGGGCCTACACAGGCTCGGTGCTTAGGGCCTCGGATACTCTTAATCCGCCACTGGTTAGAAGTGTCCCATCGGTAGATAGGACCGACAGAAGTGACGGTGGGTGGGACATCTTGGCCGAAGACATTTGAAGGGTACAGGCAAAGAACATTAAACCTATACATGTGGGATATCAGAATCTATCGATAGGCCTTCAAAAATGATATTGAGTTCTAAATTTTTTTTATTTTATTTAAATGGAGTTTGCGCTAGAGACACTATCAAAGTTATGATGTACAATTACATTATCATGCAAACTTCTACCGAAAATTGGTTTGAATCAAATCTAGTGTTTTTTTTTAATAAATAAAATAACACTAGGTATTATTAAAACATCGATCAAAGTTACAACGAACTACAAGAAACTTGCTGCTAGGGAACTCTTCATGGGCGAGTTCGACTCGCACTTGGCCACTTTTTCTCTATAGTTCATTCGCGTTAAGAAAATAGTGACTGACAGGTCACTGACAGGCCACTAGCCAATTAAAACGCTAGAAATTATAATTTATAGAAAGTGATTTATAGAAATTATAATTTCTAGCGTTTTAATTGGCTAGTGGCCTGTCAGTGACCTGTCAGTCACTATTTTCTTAACGCGAATGAACTATAATGGGACATTGCCTCTCCTTTGCCTGTACCCTTCATTGTAGAAAGATAGTGTCGCCATCTGTCATTTAGTTCCCGACAATATCGACTAAAGAAAAACTGCGAAGTTCATTTTAGTAAATGTATTTGAGGGAACAAAGTATCTTCAAAATACTCAGATACCAGGAAAATGTATCTAAATATAAGATATACAATACAAATATTCAAAAGTATTTCAAATACAAGATGTAAATATGTATTTTGTATCTGTATTTCAGATACTTTTATCTAAGATAAGTCACATTACTGGCTTGGCCTCCCTTGCTTTATTATCAAACTGCCCAATTGTCAAGTAGCAATACAATACTCGTAATGACCGGCCAATGTGATAATTAATGAAGTTTAGATAGTGATTATCACTTTGCCCAATAGAGCTTGACATTATTCATAATAAATAAATAAATAACCCAAGACATGCCACGCTGGGCCACACAGCGCCATCTAGCCCCAAACTAAGCCGAAGCTTGTACTATGGGTACTAGACAACTGATAAACTTACTTAGATACATTTTTTTTTGTAAATAAATACATATTATACATAGAAAACACCCAGACCAATACAAACAAACATGTTCATGCACACAAATGTTTGTAATGTGCGGGGATCGAACCCACGACCCTTGGCTCAGAGGGCAGAGGTCACTACCAAATGAGCCACCGAGCCTGTCAAATAATGCCCGAGCATTCTATATAATGCCCGCATTAATCACTTGGTCCATAACATATACAAATGAAAGGTTGTTATACCTTCGCGGACTACTTCGCGGAACCCACCGTTTAAGAACCATTAGTGACTAAAGAGATGGGTATCCTGGTGCAAAACTATAGATAGATAGATACTCTTTATTGCACAAAACACAGACATTACAGGAAAACATAATACAAACAAAACATAGTACAATTTAGGCGGTCTTATCGCTTGTAGCGATCTCTTCCAGACAACCTTCAGGTAGAGGAAACCAGTATCACTAAAGAGTTAGGTATCTTGGTGCGAAACTATCTACTGTTAATATTAAGTACATTATAAATAGGTAAGACAATTTTATAAATACAGGGTGTTTGGTGCATCGTGTGCCAAATTGAAATCAGTGATTGGGGGGGACCTTGGCTACCTCTTCACGCCCCTTTAAAAAGTCTTGGCCCAACCAATTTTTTTTTCGGAACTAAAACAAATTTGGGTGAAAATTTACGAAAGTCCACAATTAATTTTAATTTAAAAAAACTATTGAGTCTAGCTTGAATTTTCTCTTAAATCTTTAAATTGTAATAGTGTACGCTTCTATCGAAACTAAAATCACTCACCTCACACATCTAGATTTTTTTAATTGCCCACCAAAGTTTATTTTTGTATAAAGTATAAACTTGAACCTCAACTTTCGATATCAATAAAAAATAAACTAAAAGTGATCATGCTCTTTAGATTTAATGAAAATATCTCTGGAGTGTTCCCTTTCTAGTGGTGGATGTAAGGGAGCGACCTATCACCTTTTCGCTCCAAGCCATCCTCACCTGCCCGTGGTGCATCCTGCCGAACAACAAACGAGGCTCTGGCAAACCGACCGGTGGCGGTAAACCCATCACGATAGAAGGCGTAGCTAAATACCACAGGCCGATGACGGGCAGCAGTGTCACCGGAGCAAGAAGCTACGCCCTGCGATCGCCAACCCGCCTACCAAGCGTGGCGATTATGGGTATATCCTCCAGAAGTTTGCCCTAGGTGGCGAACAACTGGAAAGGCCTATATCCAGCAGTGGACTGCAATAGGCTGATGATGAAACATATACATAAGAATACATATTAAATAAATTATACATATTAACATAAAATAATTTGAGTAGGTATGGATTAAAGAAGATAAGATAGAAAAGAAAGAAGATAGATGGTATTAGAGAGACAGGAGATGGGATTTTAGGCTGAGCTTAAAAACTGGGAGGGATTGGGAACGTCTGATGGTTAGAGGAAGTAAATATGTATCTACTGTTACTATTACATACACTAGCTGTGCCGGCGGCGTCGCACGCTTGGATATCGGATTTAAAAAATAGCCGACTTCCATAAAATAGTACTTAAATTTTAAGTTACACATCTAGCAATACATTGGTGAAAACCGCGTTTAATTCCATGCAGTAGTTTTCGCGTGCTGCGCTATCAAACTTACAGATAAAAATTTTTCCCAACACTTCCCGTTACTGCTCTGCTCCTATTGATTGTAGCGTGATGAAAAGTACGAGTATACTAAGTATAACCTGCCCAGGAGTATGAAGAATAATCGTACCAAGTTTTAACAAAATCCGTCCAGTAGTTTTTAGGGTTCCGTAGCCAAAATGGCAAAAACGGGACCCTTATAGATTCGTCATGTCTGTCTGTCTGTCTGTCTGTCTGTCTGTCTGTCTGTCTGTCCGTCCGTATGTCACAGCCAGTTTATTCCGAAACTATAAGAGCTACATTATTGAAATTTGGTACGTAGATGTATTCTGTAAACCGCATTAAGATGTGAAAATAAAATCAGAAAAAAATCCAAAATTTTTGGGGTTCCCCATACATGAAACTGAAACTCAAAAATTTTTTTTTCATCAAACCTATACGTGTGGGGTATCTATGAATAGGTATTTGAAAATGATGTTGAGGTTTCTAACAATATCTTTTTCTAAACTGAATAGTTTGCGCGAGAGACTCTTCCAAAGTGGTAAAATGTGTGTCCCCCCCCCCCCGTAACTTCTAAAATATGGGCATGATAAAACTGAAAAAAATATATGATGTGTATTACTATAAAAACTACTAACGAAATTTGGTTTGAATGAAATCTAGACAGTAGTTTTTTTTTAAACGTCATAAATCAAATTACCTAATTTTTTCATTCAATCAAGGGTACGGAACCCTACGTGCGCGAGTCCGACTCGCACTTGGCCGGTTTTTTTTTTTCTATAACGAACATAGTCTGTATGTTCGTTATAGACACATATGACAGACAAAAATTTTACTGATTGCATTTTTGGCATCAGTATCGATCACTTATCACCCCCTGATAGTTATTTTGAAAATATATTTACCTAATGTACAGAATTGACTTCTCTACAGATTTTTTTTTTATAAGTATATAGATAGATTATAAAGTACATAAAATACCAAGTTTTAGTCTTAGCCTTAAAACTGGGAGGTTAACCAGACGCGATCCACTCATAGGGGCGTAACGGTGTGGTGGGTGCAGCCACACCGTTGCACGAGGTCCGCCCGGGGAGCACTCTTTTGCTCCCCGGATCCGGGGGCAGGGGTATTTGCCCTCCCCGGACCAGGAGTGCCGGCCGCTTATCATCTGCGGCTGGCCAGGGCAGGCAGGGATATGGCCGTATGCTTCGGCGCTACCCGTGTCCCTGCAACTTGCTGCCCACTGGCGACACAGGGGGGTTTGGGAGGTTAACCAATTTATTCATAAAAAACATTTTTACCCACAGGTGACATCCTGGACAACTTTTCTAACCTTCCCATAGGTAAGTATTCATTTCATCTGAAGTTTAATTAGGGCACTGAACCTATATTAGGTACCCTTGCCTGGTAGCTGGAACAAATCCCAAATCAGGCTACGAACCAAACAAGTCAAGAAAGAAAGAAGAAGGGAGGTAAGAGAGGACCTCCACCCTATAGAATACCGCAGCCAAATGACCTATGGCGGTGGCAACTGACCAGGTATTTGCCCGTTGTCACAGGGCTTCTCTTACGCTTTCCATCAGGCGTGGGGAAGCCATTATGTCAAGCTACTATAAAAAAAAAGAAAAAAAGGACATCTAGCCAGCCTAACAGGCTTCCGGAGGTCTTCGGCAGATTGAATCAGGTCTGCTGGGTCTCCTGGAGGAGTTAGGCTAAAAGAAGTATTCTGATGGGGGTAGATGTAAGGGAGCGGGCGAGCGGCCTATCATCTTTTCGCTCCAAGCCAACCTCACCTGCCCGTGGTGCATCCTGCCGAATAACAAACGAGGCGCTGGCAACCGACTGGTGGCGGTATAACCATCACAATTGAAGGCGTAGCTAAATACCACAGGCTGATGACGGGCAGCAGCGTCACCGGAGCGAGAAGCTACGCCCTGCGATCGCCTGCCCAGTGTGGCGATTATGGGTAGGTATATCCTCCAGATGTTTGCCCTAAGCAGTGAACAACTGGAGATGCTTATGTCCAGCGGTAGACTGCAATAGGCTGATAATGAATGCCCGGGAAGGGGACAGGGACGTTCTAGGTCCCGTGACACCACCCCCATAGGCGCTTGACGGAGGGGCCGGGGTTTTAGGTGGGTATTCCGTGCCTCCTTTCCATCTTGAGGCAGGGTGCCCTCCCGTTCCAGAGGGCGGCATGAGTCCCTCATATGCCGCTACTCCCCGGGGATGCGTAAAGCATTTTCCTCGGCATACGAAATAAAAAAAACAGGAAGAGTGAATGCATTATGCACCTTCACGCCGCCCTCCGGGGGAAGTCTGAGATGGGAGGGCATACCCACTAAATCCCTCTGTGTCGCCAGTGGGCAGCCTTTTGCAGGGACATGGGCAGCGCCGAAGCATACGGCCGCATCAAAAAACCAGACTATACTAATATAACTATTCTTAAGTGACTTGACTGTTTCCGAATGTAGTGTTTTAATTGACTGTTGTAATTGACTGGCTCGATGGCTCATTTGGTAGTGACCTCTGCCTTCTTAGCCATGGGTCGTGGGTTCGATTCCCGCACAGTACAAACATTTGTGTTCATGAACTTGTCTGTTAGTACTGGTCTGGGTTTTTCTATGTATAATATGTATATGTATTTATTTACAAAAAAAAATTATCTAAGTAAAAGTTTATCAGTTGTCTAGTTCTCAATTTATTTTAGTACCCTTAGTACAAGCTTCGGCTTAGTTTGGGGCTGTGTGGCCCAGCGTGGCATGTCTTGGGTTGTCTTGGGTTATTGTGTGACTGACACTGGTTTTTTTTTTCAGGTGTACCCACACCCGGCAAGAGAATGGGGGGCAAGAAAGGTAATTGTTTCATAATTAGTTAATGTCATCGCTAACTTACTGACATCTGATGCATTTTGACTGGCTCGGTGGCTCAATTGGTAGTGACCCCTGCCATCTGAACCAAGAGTCGTGGGTTCGATCCCTGCACAGCACGAACATTTGTGTGCATGAATGAACATGTCTGTTTGTATTAGTCTGGGTGTTTTCTATGTATAGTATGTATTTATTTATAAAAAAAAAGTATCTAAATAAGTTTATCAGTTGTCTAGTACCCATAGTACAAGCTTCGGCTTAGTTTAAGGCTAGACGGCGCTGTGTGGCCCAGCGTGGCATGTCTTGGGTTATTTATCTAACTTGCAGGCCAGCATGGCTGTGTCGACTGACTGGTAACTGAGGTTTCCGTCCGTTATCTGGGCGACTTGGGCTTTCTTTCTTGCTTTCAATCAGGCCGAGGGAAGCCACAATGCTGAGCCAATTTAAAAAAAGAGTTACCTACGGAAGTAATACAATGTTTACTAAAACTTCTTTTTCTTTTTCAGGTTAAATGTGTTTGACCCTAAGATACAGCGCGCTACGGAATACATTGAACCTGATTATCCTGACCTCTGTTTTAAAAAGAAGCAAATACAACTGTATGACATTAAACAAATTGATTTACTTAAAACCCCTTTCCCCTGCGAAAAAAGCAGCGCCCTGTGATCGCCAACCCGCCTGCCCAGCGTGGCGATTATGGGTATATCCTCCAGATGTTTGCCCTAAGTGGCGAACAACTGGAGAGGCCTATGTCCAGCAGTGAACTGCAATAGGCTGATTATGATGATAATGTTCTTCGTGGTATTTATTATTTTTATGTATTCATGTACTTTATTATTTTGTGTAAGTATTTATAGTTTTGTATATTTATTTATTTATTATTTATATTAATTTATATTATACATTTGTATTTATTTATTTATATATATTTCTTTTTATATATGTAGGTACATATTTATATATATTCATTTAGGTATATAATTAAACAGTTTGCACGACCTTGCCCCTCTCTTCAGAATAGCACACTTCCTCTACCTGAAGGTTGTCTGGAAGAGATCGCTTACTAGCGATAAGACCGCCTAAATTGTACCACTAGTTGATTGTAATACCTTGTCTATAAATGTTTGTTTTTGTGCAATAAAGAATATCTATCTCTCAATAAAGAATATATATCTAAAACACAGACATTACAGGAAAACATATTACAAACAACACAAAGTACAATCTAGGCGGTCTTATCGCTTATAGCGATCTCTTCCAGACAACCTTCAGGTAGAGGAAACCAGATTGACTAAGGAAATGGGTAACCCAGTGCAAAACTATCTAACTATTTTATATTAAATACGTAAAATTATTACATAAATATACCAAGAAGTATATATTCCATAGACATACACATATACATATAAATATAATTAAATACACTTAAAGAAATTATACATAATAACATATTACATAGATACATAGGTATACAATATTATTTGAGTATGAATTAAAGTAGATATGATAGAAGAGAAAGAATGTAGAAATTAAAGAGACAGGAGATGTGATTTAAGCCTAAGCTTAAAAACTGGGAGGGATTGGGAACGTCTGATGGAAAGGGGAAGGGAATTCCACAGACGGATGGATTGGACAGTGAAAGACTGGGAGTAGGATTTAGAGAGATGAGATGGAAATGATAAGTGGAGTTCACGGCAGGAACGCATACCATGATCCGCGGTGGGTTGCAAGAAATTGAAACGCTCTTTCAGATAGGGAGGTGAAAGAGGATTGAAAAGCACAGTATATAAAAGTGATAGAATATGGAGTTCGCGGCGACGACGGATGGGAAGTATTGGTATAGGGCGCAGGACAAGGGAAATAAAAAGCATGTTAGTTTTAGATGAGAGAATTTGTATTGATGTAAACCAAGTTATTGACAAATCAATGACAACCTATCGGTTAGAAGAATAAACGATTTAGGAAGAAGGTAGAACTGGATTTTTGTAATATTCCAACAGCCCCCCTCAAAAATTCAATCGTTCACACACGTATGATTATACAATTTAAAAGTATTTATAATATATTTTAAATATAATCATTGTTAATATAATCATTCTAAAAGCTACATACCAATTTTTTTTTTTTAATGTCTGCTCGTTTCTTCGTCTCCTGTGGGATTTATGTTGTTGCATTATATTATTGTTTTAATTATAATTTTATAATCTTTTTACTTTATAATTATTTATTGTAGGTATATGTCGTTTATTGGATGTTCGAAAAATATTGCACCCATAACTTTCGAACGACTGTACCAAACTGGATAATTATTGGTTTTACTTTTATGTATTGTTAATAAACATAGTCACACTACGTATGCCGGGTCAGGGCGATACTAAGCCTTATATTATGTACATTTCTATTTCATATTTATAATTTATCTACTTAGCCTAGTTTACATAGTTGTTATTTACTTTATACAAATTATGTTTCTCCTTAGGGTATTTTGAAAATACATAAATATTTTGGCTCTTTTGGCTCAAAAACGTATTTCGTACGTATTTTTCTTAAAATTAAATACCTATACATTTTAGGGACAACAATCAACACAAGGGAGATTATGTGTCCCCATTTTCCTATAGGTATGCTGTGTTCTCTTTGCACAGACACACCGCACACAAAACTGCATAGCTAGGTTGGCTGGTAGCTTCTGGCATTAAGTTTGCCATTTTGTGAATAAACTTACAACCTTTCCTTCAGTCGGTTGTTGGTTTATTTATTTATTTACTTGCTTGTTGCATGGTTATACATAGATGTAGATAGTACATTGTACACATACATGACGCCTCGTAGGGGCACCGCAAGATGATATTGTAAGCGGTCCAAACTTTTTAAACCATTATAATTTAATACATAGCATAATAAAATTGGGAATAAATTTGTCATAATTTTTCGTATATACGTGTCTTGTCTGATGATTCGTTAATTACGTCACTTTGTTTATTTGTCTATCAACTCCACCGAATTATCTGGCTTGTTGATTTTTATTATATTTCAGTATTTCATTATCGCTTATCAGCTCCACAGATTTGTCTGGTTTGCTGATTTCTTTGGGAGTTCCCTGTCGCCTATCAACGCCACCATTTCATTCGGCTTGCTGATTTTGGCGAGTCTGGCGGGTCCCTGCATCTATCAACTCTACCGACTTGTAATAGTTCAGTTTGTTGATTTTGGTGGAAATTTCATCACCGCGATGTATTGTCCTAGATTCATCAAAATTTGACTTGTTAGATGACACATCTCTAGCCATAATCAATTGGCTAGTTTGGTGCTTAAATAATTAAATAACTAAAATTGATTAATTGACTTTTGGTCTTGGTATTTCTAGTTTTATTCTGAGCACTTTTATTAACCAGCGCTTATATCTATCTCACTTATTATTTATTTATATGTATGTATGTTAATATCTTCACCCCAAAACTATTTGTCAATTTCGCACTTGACCTCATTTTGTTAGGGTATATTATAGAGCACTGTTAATTGATAAATTTATGCATGCCTTTGCCTGTACCATAATCTTTGAACACATTTGACAGATACTTGGGGCGATTTTCACAATATATTAACTTCCAATGGAAAGATAGTTATTAAATATTTTAACACTTCAGATTTCGAGTGCAGCAAATAGTATATAGAGAGTATAATCGTAAATAAAGTTTACAAAAATAATTCTTATTGCTGTGCGGGTTATAAATATAACTTTCCTACTTATACAAATATAACTTTTGTAAAATTTTATAGGTATGACTTTTATAAATAATAACTTTATAGTAGAAGCTACCACCATGCCTGCTTATTTCATCGGATTTGGTAATAAAGGATATTAGGTATGACACCTCTGGCGAATAGAAAAAGAACTTTCTATTGTATCTTGAACTTCTAGCTCAGTAATAACATAAATTTTACCTCGTTACCATTTTTATATAGATGCTTCATATTAGCGATGCTTCATATTTAGCGATACAAGTATTTTATCGACTTGTAGTGAATAAATGATGAAACTCTGCTTCGAGTTAACAATAAAGACCCTCAGCTCCCGAATCTAAAAGAAAAGTTATTTCATTAGTAGTGTCATTACATTCGGATAATTTGAGTAGGTACATTGTTTAAAACATAAAAAAAAAAAACAAAACTGCCCTCGTTTTTGTTTTGAAGCTCATGCGCTACAACGAGTGCGCTGCTGCTGCATGGCAGAGCCGTCATGTGTCTGTGATTTCTTGTATCAACAACAATCTCAATTGACAATCTCATTTG
The DNA here is from genome assembly GCA_031163375.1 of Conogethes punctiferalis. Lineage (NCBI taxonomy): Eukaryota > Metazoa > Arthropoda > Insecta > Lepidoptera > Crambidae > Conogethes > Conogethes punctiferalis. Next base: position 6,483,107 of record CM062106.1, on the reverse strand, counting down.
AAAAAGGTGTCGCCGTCCAAAAAAAAACGTAATACATTCCAGACAACATTTGTGTTGAATTCCATGGTACTTTATTGCTTTCGTTCTGATTATGATTGTTCAATTTCTTCTTTGTAAAAATAGAAACATCCTCGTACGTCGAATTTCATCATAGGTATCTTCTTATTATGGTTTAGACTACATCTTGTGAATATTTCTTTGGCAATATGGAGTACAGTGATCCTCGTCTAAGACAGTAGTAGGTAGTTGGTAGAGTAAGAAAATAAGTGGGAAATCTTGTCCTTTTCGTTAATTTTAGCGCCCGTTTTACCGTGGATATCAATTTTCTAATTAGGGTATCAAAATTTGTGAATTCAATAATTGTTTACGTAATGCCAATTGCGTATCCAAGCTCCGTCTTTCATAAATTTTATTGTCAAAAATGGCTTCTGCAATGTCACTGTCTTGAGCGAAATTCAAAAAATACGTCTCACAAAATTTCAATTATGGTACCTTTAGCTACGGGATTTTTCTTTGTCCATGCAGCGTTGCGTTCGTCGGGTACAACGGATGATACTTAAAATGACTTCATGCGAAATTGCTATGTCTTGGGACGTTCGTCATTTGAACGTTGAAAATTAAATCACCCACTAATTTTTCACTTTGTGATATCCAAAAAATTTTATTATCGTTACGAGCTATTTACTTACAATGTCTGGGCCCATAACCTATTGGTATAGGGCGCAGGACAAGGGAAATAAAAAGCATGTTAGTTTTAGATGAGAGAATTTGTATTGATGTAAACCAAGTTATTGACAAATCAATGACAACCTATCGGTTAGAAGAATAAACGATTTAGGAAGAAGGTAGAACTGGATTTTTGTAATATTCCAACAGGAAGCCAATTGAGCTGAGAACGATATTCAGACACATGATCGTACTTACGTAGACCGAAGATGATTCTAATACAGTAATTTTGGAGACGTTCAAGCTTGTCAAGAAATATTTTATTAAGGTCTAGAACATCTTAATCTATATACCTACTTATAATAAATCTGTAGAGAGGTCAATTCTGTACATTAAATATATTTTCAAAATAACTATCAGGGGATGATTAGTGATCAATACTGATGCCAAAAATGCAATCAGTAAAATTTTTGTCTGTCTGTATGTTCTTTATAGAAACAAAAACTACTGAACGGGTTTTAACGAAACTTGGTACAATTATTCTTCAAACTCCTGAGCAGGTTATCTTGTAGTATACTTTTCATCGCGCTACGATCAACAGGAGCAGAGCAGTAATGGGAAGTGTTGGGAAAACGGGAGAAACTTTTATATGTATGTTTGAACGCGTATCACCCAAAAACTACTGCATGGAATTGAATGCAGTTTTCCACCATGTTTTGCTAGAGGTCTAACTTAAAATTAAGGTACCATTTTATGGAAGTCCGTTATTTTTAAACCCGATATCCACGCGTGCGACGCCGCTGGCACAGCTAGTAAAGATAATAAAAAGATATAAAAAATTGTCACGGGTTTTTCATCATTACCAGGAATTAACGTCAAACTGTCAATATTTTTTTTCTAGAGTCTAGATTATTCTAGATCCTATACTTTGTGATATTTCCCCTCACCCATCTCGCCAGTCTATTCCATATAGTAGGCGGGTGTGCTGGTGGTTGAGATTATTGATATTAAAAAAATATCAGTTTCAAGTTTCAAAAATAAAGTTCGACGTGACGTTTTGCGTCATTACCAAAAATTTTTTTTTAAGGATAAATGTTGATTTAGTCTTATTCAGTTTTTGATATTATATACTAAAAACCTTACTCGCATAAATATTTCCAACTATTTTTAATTAGTAATATCCCACCAACAATTTTTTTTTTTTCTCAAAAACCTCATTACCGGTGGCATCATCACCAGAAAATTATTAATACTGGTAATGATTATGGAGGCCTGGGAATGACATCTAAAATCTTCTATCTTCTTCTTCTATATACCTACTTATAATGAATCTGTAGAGAGGTCAATTCTGTACATTAAATATATTTTCAAAATAACTATCAGGGGGTGATTAATGACCAATACTGATGCCAAAAATGCAATCAGATAGAAACAAAAACTACTCAACGGATTTTAACGAAACTTGGTACAATTACTTCATGCTCCTGGGCAGGTTATATTATACTTTTCATCACTCTACAATCAATAGGAGCAGAGCAGTGAAGGGTAGTGTTAGGAAAACGGGAGAAATTTTTACCTGGATGTTTGAACGCGCATCACTCAAAAACTACTGCATGGAATTAAATGCGGTTTTCACCAATGTATTGCTAGAGGTCTAACTTAAAATTTAGGCACCATTTTATGTAAGTCCGTTATTTTTTGACGTCCGATATACACGCGTGCGACACCGCTGGCACAGCTAGTTCATCCCGGGGAAAAGCGTGTTGGCCGCCGGCGACGCGGTCGCGGGGGGAAGAAGCGTCAAGAGGCGCAACCCCCCCCCGCCCCCGCGGCGCCCCCCGCCCCAGCCCCCGCCCAGAACACTCCGAGCGTGACTCCGGGTATACCCCCCACCCCCTCTTTGGGCGATTGCCCCCCACTGCCTCAAAGGCAGCCGCGCAAGTTAGCGCAGGACGCCCAGCAGCGGCGCATTCCGGCCACCGTACCTCAACAGGTCCCCTCAACCGACCTCACTACCCCATCCCACGGACACGTAGTTCGATCGGGGCCAGTTCAGCCATCGCCATACTCGCAGACGATGGAGGAACTACAGGACACATTCAGCGCTGTCCTGCAGGAGGTGCTGTTTATGCTCCAGGAAGGCCATGATCCTTCCAACTACATTTGCGCAACGCTAGGCCGTTTGGTAGCCGCCCGGGCGGCACGTTCCTTTTTACGGGCCTAAGGGTAATTTACTGGAACCCCGGAGGGATCCAGCAGAGAACCCAGGATCTGAGGGTGCTCGCCCAGACGTATGACCCCCATATCATACTGCTGGGCGAGACACTATTAAGACCTGCTCAGGCATTTCGGCTGCCCAACTACTTCGTGTACAGACGTGATGAATTGACCGGGTACGGACGCGCATTTCGAGGCGTAGCCGTGCTCGTGCGTCGGAACGTGGTACACGATGCGGTTGAGGAGCCGAATTACGTGAGTCTCAGATCCTTAGGCGTGCGCGTAAATGTGGGTGGACTGGAACTACGAGTTTTCGCCGCCTACCGTCCTCCGACGCATATCTTTGACGCCGGCGACCTGGACGCTATCTTTGACGGTTCGCCGACACTGCTCGCCGGAGATTTGAATGCGAAGCACCCCAATTGGGGATCGCATTCAATGTCTCCGATTGGCAGGAGATTACTCCAGGCCGCCGACGACAAAGACATTTCAATATTAGGCCCAGACTCACCCACCCACATCCCGACCAACTGCAGCCACAGGGCAGACGTGTTGGATATCGTGTTGTTACAGAACGTGCGGTGCCCTACTACGGTAGAAGTGCTGTACGATACCGATACCCAGCACTTGCCGATTTTGGCAACAGTAGGTATCCACGCTCTTCTCTCCTCCCCTCGCCCTCCGCTTCCCCGTATCAACTGGGACAAATTCACAGCAGCGCTTTGCGATGTACAATTGGGCGGCCCACTATCCTCCCCGGAGGACGTGGAGACCGCCACGGGGTACATAACAAAGCGCCTGTCCCAGGCGAGAACGGAATCCCTGACAAAGGCCGCCTCTCGGCCCCACCCCGGCAGTAAAAGCGAACTACCAGCGAAGTTGCGAGAATCGCTGGCTAAGAAACGCAAGCTCCGCAAGCTATGGGCTAGTACCCGATGCCCGGTACTGAAGCGTGAGCTTAACAAACTGTCCGGGGAACTGTCTGCAGCAGTGAAAACATGGCGAGGCGACTCGTGGGAGGCCCGGATTGACCGGGCCACCGACGAGATACCCGAGGTGTTTTCACTGTGCAAACAGCTATCCAACACTCCGTCCCCGGTGTGCCCACTTCTCAATGCCGCGGGCGAGCGTAAATACGCCGCCCAAGACAGGGCCGAGATCCTGGCAGACCATCTCGCCGGATCATTCGCCCCCCACCCCGTCCCCCCTGACGCCCCCTCTCACATCACCGACCACCACTCTCAAGTCCAATCTCTCGTTGCCGGATACCTGTCGAACCCGACTCCGCCGCTCCCAGGGGAAGTTTTCATTTCCCCCTCGGAGATGAGGCAAGCCATACGTCGTCTGCCTAAGCGGAAAGCCCCCGGGCCAGACAAAGTAACGACAGCGATGCTTCAGCACATGCCCAGGAAGTGCATGGTTGCGTTGGTTAGGCTGTTTAACGCCATCCTGCGCACCATGCACTTCCCGGAGTCATGGAAAACCGGTAGTGTCATCGTTCTTCCAAAACCTGGGAAGGACCGAAGGCACCCGGCTAGCTACCGTCCTATCACTCTTCTCTCTCACCTGGCGAAACTGTTTGAGCGACTGTTGCTGCGGAGACTAAGACCATTTATTCGTCTTCGCGACGAACAGTTCGGTTTCCGCAGTGGACACTCAACCACGCTCCAGCTAGCCAGGGTTCTTCACTTTCTGGCCGATGCAGTAAACAGGGGACACTACGCTGCCGCAGTCTTTCTCGATATCGAGAAGGCCTTCGACAGAGTTTGGCACCCCGGTTTACTGCATAAGCTAATAAATCTGGACCCTCCTCCTCCCCCCGCTCTTATTCTTCTTCTTCACTCTTTTCTTTCAGACCGCAAATTTTACGTCTCTGTAGAAGATGCGGTCTCTCCCGTCCACCCCATTCACGCCGGAGTTCCCCAAGGCAGCTGCCTCAGTCCATCCCTATACGCGGCCTATACAGACGACATTCCGACTCTGAGAGGGCAGCTGAAGGAGGGAGAGCGAGACGTCACGCTCGCACTCTTCGCTGATGACAGCGCCTTCTTCGAATACGAAATTGTTGCTGAAAAAGCTCCAAGGGGTAATGGACCTGCTTCCAGACTGGCTGGACAGATGGCGCATGGCCGTCAACGTGACGAAGACTCATGCGCTACTGGTCGGCAAGTGGAAGTTAGAACCACTCAAGCTCCGGGGGCAGGAGATTGAGTGGAGGACCACCATTACATACTTGGGGTGTCGCATAGACCGCTCGCTGCGCATGGTGCCGCAGGCGACGCACGCCATCAATATGGCGAAGGCGTCGCGTGCGGCATTACGCCCAGTGCTCACATCCAGACTCCCGCTCCGCACAAAGACAGGCATTTACAAGACCTACATAAGGAGCCGCCTCACGTACGCCATGCCCGCGTGGTACAGCCTGTGCAGCCGCTCCTTACGTAGGAAACTACAGGCCCAACAGAATATTACCCTCCGCGTCCTATCAGGGGCAGGGCGTTACGTCCGCAATGACGTAATCGCCCGGGATCTGAGGGTGCAGTCGGTAGAGGACTTTGTGATCCGCTCCGCCCGTCGGATGTACGACGCGGCGGAAAACGGGCCACACAGCCACCTACACGGCATAGCGCCCCTGCACGCCCGACCGCCTGACCCGGTGGGACGGGCTCTCCCGCGGGAGCTCGTCCTCGCCGGTGACACCGAGGATAACCTACACCAATCGCCACACCGTCACCCCACGCAACACTCACCACACACCACACCTCCCACAGTGACACGCGTCCCAGACCCGCCTATCCCCCGCCCCCGCTTTCGGGTGGTGGCGGACGACCCCCGGACCGGCCCGCTGCGATCGGCGGTAGATCCGTCACCGCTGCTGGTCGCCCGGCTCCCGACAGACAGACACGCCCCTCAGGCTGACTGACTGACCGACATACCACTAGAAAAGATGGGCATATAAAAAAAAAATAAAAAAAAAATAAAAAAAAAAAAAAATAAAAAAAAAAAAAAAAAATTAGTATCTATCTATGTACTATATGCCCCTCCCGACAACACGACACCATCCTCCCCCCTCCCGCGCCGCATACCTTGTAAGCCGCAGACGTGCCAGGTTGCGCGGGAGGGTTTCCTGAATAAGGAGTAACAACACCCGGGGCAGAAGAGCCCCGGAGACGAAGCCCGGGCAGAGATGAGTAACATCGAGGCCCGTAGCCCGAGCCCGTAAGAACGAAAGGCTCGAAGAACCAGAGACGACAGCTAGTTCGTAATAAAATAGTGTGACAGGATGGATTTACCTATTAATACGCCGCCGTCGGATACTTTTAAAGAAAAATTTAAAAATAAACATTACACAGTCGGCTTTATCCCATTCAACGACTATGCTAAATGACGTTCAGTCAAGACGTTGAACGTTACATTCAACAACTTGACGAGTTGTCCTTTAGGCATTCAATTAAATGTCGTCATTCAATGAACGCGCTAGCAATTCAATTGAATAGCAGATTCAACCAGATGACTGCGACAGTTATACCGCCATCAGACGGTTGCCAGAGCCTCGTTCGATATTCAGCAGGATGCACCACGGGCAGGTGAGGCTTGGAACGAGAAGATGATAAGTCGCTACCTCACATCACGATAAGAAATAAGCTGAATGAAGGCAATTTCGAAGTAAAATGCTTATGTACATATAATCATCTTTATTGCATTGATTTGACAATCAGTTGTATCTGGTCCGGAGTCTTCTGTGGTGGGCCGATTCAGGAGGGGATCATCATCATCATCATCATCAGCCTATCGCAGTCCACTGCTGGACACAGGCCTCTTCAGCTGTTCGCCACTTAGGGCAAACATCCGGAGGATATACCCATAATCGCCACGCTGGGCAGGCGGGTTGGCGATCGCAGAGCGCAGTATCTCGCTCCGATGACGCTGCTGCCCGTCATTGTCCTGTGGTATTTAGTTACGCCTTCAGTTGTGATGGTTATACCGCCACCAGTCGGTCGCCAGCGCCTCGTTTGCTATTCGGCAGGATGCACCACGGGCAGGTGAGGATGGCTTGGAGCTAAAAGATGATAGGTCGCTCCCTTACATCCCTGTGTGGTATTTAGCTACGCCTTAAATTGTGATGGTTATACCGCCACCAGCCGGTTACCAGAGCCTCGTTTGTTATTCGGCAGAATGCACCACGGGCAGATGAGATGAAACGAAAAGATAACCAACCATACCATCACGATTGAAAGCGTAGCTAAATACCACAGGTCGACGACGGGCAGCAGCGTTATCGGAGCTTGGAGCTACGCCCTGCGAACTCCAACCCTCCTGCCCAGCGTGTTTGCCCGAAGTGGCGGACAACTGGAGAGGCCTATATCCAGCAGTGAACTGCGATAGGCTGATGATGATCAGACGCTTTAACTATCAAACTTACCACGGCGACGATCAAGGCGAGGCAGATGAGGAACTTCATGATTTTTTTTTTTTTATGCAAGAGGCGGCAGACGAGCAAATGTCTGATGGTAAGCAGTCGACACCGCTTATGGACACCCGCAACTCAAATCGAGTTTAGGGTCGCTGCCGGCCTTTTAAATAGGAGTACGCTCGTTTCTTGAAGGCTCCCATGTCGTAGCTGTTCGGAAATACCGAAGCAGAGAGTTGGTTCCACAAAACCGATGCGCGAGGCAAGAAGTTCCTAATAAAGCGTACCGTGGAGGATCGCCAACCATCGAGATGATGAGGATGGAATTGCAATCGGTTACGCGTGGTGCGGTGAAGAAACTCAGCTGCAGGCAGTAAACCAAACAATTCTTCAGAACATTCCCCGTGATAGATGCGGTAGAGAACGCACATGGATGCGACGTCTCTTCGCAATGCCAGTGAGTCGAGTCGACTAGACAGGGATGATGATGCTGTGCTGGATATCTTCAGACAATGGTTTGAGGAAGAAAACGCTCGGCTTATGTAGTCGTAAATCATACAAATTGGTATAAGCCAGTTGATAAACTCGTAAATAATTCGATATATTTTTAAGTGTACCTTTTTTTTAATATTCTTTTGACGTAGGTACCTAATATAATTTTGATTGACACATTTACGTCGACTATACGTCATTCAGCAAAATGTTTCACAAAACAACTTTGTTTGCTATTAAGCGACAATTTTACATACCTACCTACCTACTATAGATACGATTCAAAATAGAATTTTTATCGTAAAATTTAAATTAAATAAATAAATAACCCAAGACATGCCACGCTGTGCCACACAGCGCCATCTAGCCCCAGACTAAGCCAAAGCTTGTACTATGGGTACTAGACAACTGATAAACTTACTTATATACCTACTTGTTTTTTTAATTAAATACATATTATACATAGAAAACACCCGGACCAATACAAACAGATATGTTCTGGGTGTTTTCTGGCTGGAAACGTACCCCGCTCCTTGGCTCGGAAGGCAGAGGTGACTACCGAATAGGTCGTGCCGACGTAAAAAGCGATTAAGGGAATACATTTCTGGATGTAAGGGAGCGTCAAAATCCGTCCAGTAGTTTTGTTTTTCTATAACGAACATACTATGTCAGACAGACAGACGAAAATTTTACTGATTGCATTTTGGCATCAGTATCGATCATTAATCACCCCCTGATAGTTATTTTGAAAATATATTTCATGTACCTACAGAATTGACTTCTCTACAGATTTATTAAGAGTATAAGTATAGATAGATTGGGGGAGGCCTATCCTATCTCCAGCAGTGGACATCTGCTTGCCATCTGATGATGATAAGATACGGGTGAAAATATTTTTTTTCACATCAAAGTTATTTAATCGGATTAATTCCGATGTAAGGGAGCGACCTATCATCTTTTCGCTCCAAGCCACCCTCACTTGCTCCTGGTGCATCCTGCTGAATAACGATCACGAGGCTCTGGCAACCAACTGGTGGCGGTATAACCATCACGATTGAAGGCACAGCTAAATACTACAGGCCGAAGACGGGCAGCAGCGTCACCGGAGCGATGACCTACGCTCTGCCATCGCCACCCCGGTTATCGGGTTAAGGCCCATAGTACACGGCGTATTTTAAACGCGCCTACGACGCGCAGATGACGCGCGTATACGCGCTTCAAACGCAATTCGAACGCAACCTAGTAACCTAAGCACACGGGGCGATCGTGAAACGCGCCTCTACTGCGCTTATACGCGCGATTAATAAGTGTACATATAGGTATTAATATAATTACTATGAGATTTGCACGCCTGCTAGCAGGCTAATACTATCTACTGGATACCATTTTATGCCCATCTATTGTATCACTGTGTATTTTTGCAAATAAACTTTTGTTATTGTTATTGCTGTATCTGCGCGCATAAGCGCAGTAGATGCGCGTAGCTTTTGCGTTTTGATCAGAGACTCCTCTTCTTCAGTTGCACAATGGCCTCGGTTGAGACAACACTGCTTACGTTGGCTTTAGTACTTCTTTTAAAAAGAAAAAAATGTAAAAGAAAGCGAATCTATTGGATTGACCCACCCCCTGCTCCTACTCTGCTCCTTTGTACGCGCGTTTGTATCGCTTCGAACGCGAGTATACGCGCTTCATGCGCGCGCTTGTTTCATCAATGTAAACGCAACAAGCAGCGTCCACGGCGCCGAAGACGTGCGTTCCTGAAACGCGCGTCGTCGGCGCGTTTAAAATACGCCGTGTACTATGGCCCTAAGAGAGAAAGGGCATAACGAATCTTCGCTGGAACTGAACCGCCCGCCCGGGGGAGTACCAACACCCTATAGCATACCGCAGCCAAATCACCTCCGGGTCGTGTTTCTGCCGGTGAGTAGGGTAACCGGAACTCGTGGGGTAAGTGCTGCATCGGCACCTGGGGGTTAGGCTGGGCAACGCGCGTGATACCCCTGGTGTTACAAGCTTTGAGAAAATATCAGTTCGGCTGATATGAGAGAGCATCATCCTCTTAGCGTTGTCCCGGTTTGTGCCTCTAGGCGCAGGGTCCGCTTCGACCATGATCCTAGATTTAGCGAGTCTGGTTATTACATTGAAGCGACTGCCATCTGACCTTCGTAACCCTCAGAAAGGGGAACCAGACAAATTTGGATCATGGTTACACATTCAGAATTAAACTGGATGTGCAGGTTTCCTCACGATGTTTTCCTTCACCGCTAAGCTAGTGGTATAATTCCGCACATAGATTTTTGCAAATCCAGAGGTGCGTGCCCCGCGCGGATTCGAACCGACGACCTCACGTGTGTGAAGCGACGATCTTACCACTAGGCTACCGCTGATATGAGAGAGCATCTTTGAAAAATTAATCTTATATGTGCAATGAAACAAGAATACCAGCTATAGATTCGTATCTAAATATGTCAATCAAACATATTTATCCTCACCAGGGTACCTACTCAAATGTTAAATATTTTCAAATTTTCACTATAAGCTCAGTCTCATTTGCATAATATTTGTCGATCCATGCCTATATAAGTAGCCTCCATGGTTGCGAACACCATTGTCTGAAGATATCTTCACCATGAAGTTCCTTATCTGCCTAGCTCTACTCATCGCCGTGGTAAGTCTCTTAACATTTGGTTTTACGTTTCTGAATTTAGAATAGGACCACTTAAAGAGAGGTAGGGCATAGCGAATCTTCGCTCGTATTGAGCTGCCCGTCCGGGGAAGGACCTCCACCCTATAGAATACCGCAGCCAAATGACCTCCGGGTCGTGTTTCTGCTGGTGAGTAGGGTCTCCGGAGCTCGTGGGGGGTTAGGGTTGGGCCGGCATGGCAGTGGCAACTGACAGGTAACTAACCAGGTACTTGTCAGTTGTCACAGCGACTTGGGCTTCTCTTTGGCTTTCCATCAGGCGTAGGAAAGCCATTATTTTTTTTTTTTTTTTTTTTATAGTGGCTCGCCATAATGGCTTCCCTACGCCTGATGGAAAGCGAAAGAGAAGCCCAAGTCGCTGTGATAACGGGCAAGTAACTGGTCAGTTACTTGTCAGTTGCCACCGCCATGCCGGCCCAACCCTAACCCCCCACGAGCTCCGGAAACCCTACTCACCGGCAGAAACACGACCCAGAGGTCATTTGACTGCGGTATTCTATAGGGTGGAGGTCCTTCCCCGGACGGGCGGCTCAATTCGAGCGAAGATTCGCTATGCCCTACCTCTCTTAAAAAATTATGTCGAGCTACTATAAAAAAAAAAAATTAGGTCTCGTAGAAGACGACTAAGGCAATATGTGTACCACAAGGTTCGATCTTTGGACCTGTTTTGTTAATTATTTTCACCGCGGACCAGCCACATTCTATAAAGCATACTAACTACCATTTTTTTGCCGACGACCTTCAAATTTCTACCGCCTTCAAACCATCAGAAACAAGACTAGCTGTCAATAAAATCGATCAGGATCTTAAGCACATAGCAGAATGGTCAAATAGCAATGGATTAGTGTTACACCCAGCTAAAACTAAATCTTAATCTTAACTAATATTATAAAGCTGAAGAGTTTGTTTGTTTGTTTGTTTATTTGTTTGAACGCGCTAATCTCAGGAACTACTGGTCCGAATTGAAAAATTATTTTTGTGTTGTATAGACCATTTATCGGGGAAGGCTTTAGGCTATACTCGTATAACATCACGCTGCAACTATTAGGAGCGAAGAAATAATGGAAAATGTAAAAAAAAATATTTAATATTAGGCTCATAACAACAAATTAATCAATCAGTAGAGTACCAGAAATTAAATCTTCTATACTTATAATAAATCTGTAGAGAGGTCAATTCTGTGCATTAAATATATTTTCAAAATAACTATCAGGGGGTGATTAGTGTTCGATACTGATGCCAAAAATGCAATCAGTAAAATTTTTGTCTGTCTGTATGCTCGTTATAGAAACAAAAACTAGGTACTCGACGTATTTTAACGAAACTTGGTAATTAATCCTGGGCAGGTTATAGTATACTTTTCATCACGCTGCAATCAATAGGAGCAGAGCAGTGAAGGGAAGTGTTGGGAAAACGGGAGAAATTTTTATCTGTATGTTTGATCGCGCATCACGCGAAAACTACTGCATGGAATTGAATGCGGTCTTCACCAATGTATTGCTAGAGGTCTAACTTAAAATTTAGGCACCATTTTATGGAAGTCCGTTATTTTTGAAACCCGATATCCACGCGTGCGGCGCCGCTGGCACAGCTAGTCTCAAATAACATCACGTGACTGTCCTTTACTTTCAGATCGGCTTGGTGGCGTGCATGCCCGTGGCTGACCCGGAGCCCGATCCCTTACCTGGCATTTGGCAAAAGATTAGTGAGTATAAGTATTTTATCTTACTATCTATATCTATACTTCTCTACTAGTCACGAACTGGCTGACTACCCTAGACTACAGGCAAACTGAGGAGATTCTTGAACCAAAGCTATAACTTAAAATATTGCATACCACATATACATACACACACGCACACATACACACACACACACACACCCACACACACAATAACACATCGCCAATTTTGTTTACAACTAGAATATAATATTACATTTAGTGTTGCCCAAATGCAAGAACAAGACGAGACTTAGCCAGTCTTGGTCTTGGTCTTGCGCCAATACACCTGGTCTTGGTCTTGGTCTTGGTCTTGCGCTCCCAGTCTTGGTCTTGGTCTTGGTCTTGCAGCAAGAGTCTTGCAAGTCTTGCAATTACTTATTAGTCTATTACTATTTATTAAAGTTTACTTTAAATCTTAGAAAAACGTATTAGAATTGGAACATTGTGAGCTTGAATTAACATAGCCATAGTAAAGATCAAGCAGATTAATAAATAACTGAAGATTTGATAAGAAATTCGAAAAATCAACTGACCTATATGTCGTTTTCCATGGAAGTAACTGTTTCTTAATAAACATTTCCTATGATAAAATATGTACAAATGTACAATAATAGTACCTAAGTAATTAGTTTAAAAACCCTTAACGAAGCCTGAAACTACGCATTCTGTTCCTATAGCTGAGTACTATTTTCAAATATTTTGACAGGGAAATGATTTTGGTTTTTATGAGTAAAAAAACAGCTGTTTTCAAGACCACGCAATGTACAGCGCGTAGGTACCTATGTCTCGCGGCGCGGTCGCCGGCGCGCGGCATGTCTCCGCTCTTTCGCTAGATACCTACGCGAACGCGCGCTCGTGCGATAGAAATTTATGAGAACTACAATAATAAGTTTAAACTACCTATTGTACCCTTATTTTACACTTATTTTACACATAAAAATACTTATTTTGAATGTATGAAATCACAGGTTTTAAGACAAACGACATGACGCAATAGGCGACGTCACTGGCATTTGTTATGCTTCCATACTTCGCCATAAATCGCAGCTCGTGTTGACTGTAGTGTCGCGTCTCCTTAAATGAGGTCTAAGTACTTACCTAGTACTCGTTGTCTTCTAGTGTAGGTCTCTCCAAGCGGACAAGATGTGGCTCGAACTGGCGACCCTCCATGAGCGAGTGGGCGGTCGAAAACCTTCATAAAGGTCCTTGACGAAGCCCCACAAAATGAAATCCAAGTTAGTCAAGTCTATCGAACGCGCGGGTTACGTATGGGGCCTAAACCGCCCGATCTACTGGTTGCCAAGCCATTGCTCACGGCCGGGTCTCACAATGTATGGCGGAGCTCCATCGTTCTGGTACCAAGTGGAACGAACGATGAATACAGCCGCAGTGCCTCAGAAGCACTTTTCCATGTATGGCCATACCGTACCTACACCATGTTAACGTACTCGCAAGCGCTGTATGCATGGAATGGCACCTTCGACACTAGTCACTGACCACAGCACAACACAACAAATAACACTCAACTCAACACAAAAGAAAAATACACAACGAGGCGAAATTATCCGAAATCAAAACGCATTCGATGTTGTTTAGAACCGAACTGAAAAATTAGGTACCTAACTTCCGCGGAAGCGCAGAAATCCTTTGAGTCGCCGCGCGCGCCGAATGTTGCCATTTTATAAACTAGGTTACATAATTTTGTTTTGCTTGCGGTAAATTACAAAATCAGATTAGCGATTAGTTAAATGGATATACTGTACAGTACCTAGTTACTTAACTAGTAATAATTTTAATTAATAAAATTTATTTAAAATACCTAATAAGTAATTCACCTAAAAATCAAATTAAACTAGTTAACAAATCTGCATCAATAATACACGTTATTGAAAGTTGCTAAGGCAATGTAATAATTCTCACTCATTTAACATTTTTGCTATAAGTAGGTACCTAAATTTTATGGAGTCTGAGCGTTTAAGGTTACAGAAGTTACCACCTAATGATTGGAGTTGTTGTTTTTCTAGTATTATTCATCGCTAATGTGTTGCATTCAACAATTTATCATTAGGTTCTGATACCAATAACCAGGTTAATAACCGCCCATAATTTACTTATACGCTGCAAATGTACCTACTTACGTAAAAACTTGGTTAGCTAGCTAACTTACACCCAATTATGAAATAAATGATACATTTTATTGTCTTGATAAAATTATTACTTTAAATAATAAAAGTTATTTATTTGAATGCTCTAATGGCAACACCACCACCCACGGCAATGTCGGCAATAGAAATTATCGTATTTTTTCACAGGTATTTTATGTTTTACTGATTATGTCGTAGGTAGATACCTACTCGGGGTAAAATTAAACATGTTTTTAAACATAAGTAGTCTCTTCAAACATAATTCAATTTCAATACGTCTCAATTACCTAACAATTAGGTACGTAAGAAGGGCCCTACGTAAAGTATCATTTTAATAATTTCTGGCTTTTCTAAGAGTTTACTTATGTATTGTTTTATGTACTTGGTAGTCAACAAGTACCTACTTACATTTTGACTATTAGAAATGCTCTTCTGATTGTGAAACTCTAATTTCGTCCTTGAATCCGAATAAGGAAAATGGTAGAATTCCCTCAGGCGCTTGGAATGCGCTATTTGTATGAAGAAAAAAAGTTACATATTATACCATCTTTTAATAATAATTATCTGAATTTGAAAATCGTCAATTAAATATCATGCAATCCTGCAGAAAAGTTAATACGAGCAAATTCTACCTGAATTGCAACACGACTGAAATTAAATGCAAGTTTTCGCTACCTGCTTTATGTGCCCAATAAGATCGATTCATTGGTCTGTTTATTGGTCGCAGGTGTCACCCGTCAATCGAGAAGTCCCGGGTTCGAATTCCAGGTTGTTTCTAAAGTTGTTCATAGGTAGGTATTTCTTTTTATTAAAGAAATTAGTTAGTAGCAGCTCCGGAGCCAGGGTAGTGCCGGTTTTACACCCCAGTGCATCGGAAACCACGTTAAGACATGCGACCGATCTCTATCCGATGCTCCGGTCGGAATGATATGATTCGAATCGGATTACAACTGTGCGTACTTGACAGGCTAGTCTCCTACGAGATTAGCAGCACCGATTGGCGGAAATTCGATCTCGAGTGGACATCATGCATGATACAAACTAACATGTACAATTAGGTAGGTAGGTATTTATCTTTTCTCCATCGAAAATAAATCAATGAACGCAGTATTTTCAAGCCCCCAGGAGCCCCTAACACGATCTGAGATCAAGATCCCCAACTGAGATTACGGTAGGTAATGCATTCCGTATGTAGATAAAATTATGGAAATGAGATGATTGTTGTAATTGGCCATTGACTTATGTACTTTTAGCAAGTGGTAGGCAGAGGGTGCCTAGTTGCCAGTAGGGGAGCAGAGTGGTCTGCTATTCTCTTCCAGTAGCTGGTAATTTCTTCTTGAAGGTTCTTGAGGCAGAAGTAAAACTCCGATCAGAAGGTAAATAAATGATACAGAAAACAAACAGATTAGGTAACAATACTAAATGTGGCACGTGTAGGGGGAAAGGGATGCAGGATGTATCCGTCTCGCTCGCACGCACGATGGCGCCAGACGGTCGCGGCTTTCGCGCAGCGCAGTCATGATGAATGAAATTGGCGCGCGCGCTCTTGCTCTCATTCCGGCAGCGAGCGGCGAGGCGCGCAGTGCGCACGAGAGGAACTGCGAGGCACATGACGCGACGACTTGGGCTCGCGCATGCGCGCGTCTTCGAACTGCGAGGCACACGACGCGACTACTTGGGCTCGCGCATGCGTGCGTCTTCGTTGGCGTCGTGTGTTGTTACGCGGCGCGTCGATCAGCTGTGCGGTGTGCGTGCAGTGCTCGGTGTCCAGCAGTGTAGAAAACGGCTCTTTTCAGAGCCACCATCCATTGAACACACGTAGAGTGACAACGGTTCTTTTCGGAGCCACTTCATTGAAACACACGGAAGAGTAACCACGGCTCTTTTCAGAGCCACCATCAGTGAAACACACGAAAGAGTGAAATAGTTCTTTTCAGAACTGTGTGCTTCTTATTTCAACGAACACGTAAGAGTAGCCACATACTTACTTACACCTACGTCAAAGGTACCCTAAGCAATGTACCTACCTAGGTAAGGTAACAGGGTCGAGTCGAGCTATCAGCTGGGTTTTCCGCTCGCGCCCTTTGTGTCGTTGACCTCGCGCGAACATCTGACGCGCGCCGCGTGTGCGTGCGCTGCTGTCGCTACAAGGGATAGTGACTGTGTGTGCGCGTGCGATGTACATTGCGGGCCGTGATTTGAATGGCCTTATTTGCTGAGAAATATTCTAAATTGGGATATGGTTTCTTTAGAAGAAATGTTAGTAATTACGTTTTAAAAGCGTTAATATGAAAAACGTAATTTTTTTTTAACTTTGAAGGTCAATATCTCGGTAACCATACATTTCCCAGGTATTTTTCTAGAACTAACGATGTTCGTCATGACCAGGAGAACATGTAGTTCACGGCTTCGTTAAGGGTCTTTTTACACGCGATATACTTACTAGAATGAATTAATATGACATCTACTACCTATCCTTACCATTTTATCCTAATCTTAGTACTACTTGCGTGATTAGTATAATGTATTCATTTTCATTCTAAGCACTCTGAAACTTACTTATTTTTTGGAACACCTGTAGGTACTCTTAAAATTCGAAATTATTTTGCATGAGTATACATACGCCCTATGGCGGCAATCAAATATGTAGTGTCAAATGTTATGATTTCGGCGTGGCGGCAACGATTGTTTAAGATTTCAAAAGAAGCCGCCGGCGCGTGTATCATAACCATGTACTTCCGAAAAGCGGCAAATTTCTTTGAGAAGTAAGTACAAAACCTTTGATGCCGCATTATCAAAGTGCCGATGGTTAAAACATAACTATGCATGCACTCAGTTTGATTTTAATATATATTTTTTTATTCGCTATGTTTATGGTATTAGTCGTAATGCGCATAGGTCCAGTTTTTCATATTCTTTGATACAGTTTTTTGCGTCTCATAGAATTCCTAAGCGTACCTACCTATACACCTAACTACTCAGTGAAATAGCGCTAAGTCCTAGCTGCAAGACGCAAGAGTCTTGCAGGCTAGGTCTTGTTCTTGCTCAAGTCTTGCACGGTCAGTCTTGGTCTTGGTCTTGCTCAAAATACGCGGTCTTGTTCTTGGTCTTGGTCTTGCAAAAACGCAAGAACAAGACCAAGACTGCAAGACCAAGACTGAATTTGGGCAACACTAATTACATTAGTTTTAGCTGCTGACATAATCTTATGTACTTACTTATTACGGAAGAGGGCGCTGATTATCTGAGATACAGGTATTTATACCTAGTTCGGAAATCAGAGACTTCATAACATGATTGTAACGATGTTTATGTCAATAAAGTTTTATTTATTATTATTTATTTATTATTATACTTATATTAAATCTGTAGAGAAGTCAATTTTGTACATGAAATATATTTTCAAAATAACTATCAGGGGGTGATTAGTGATCGATACTGATGCCAAAAATGTAATCAGTAAAATGTTTGTCTGTCTGTCTGTATGTTTGTTATAGAAAAAAACTACTAGACGAAACTTGGTACAATTATTCTTCATACTCCTGGGTAGGTTATAGTACATATACTTTTCATCACGCTACAATCAATATGAGCAGAGCTGCAGTGATGGGAAGTGTTGGAAAACGGGAGAAATTTTTATCTGTATGTTTGAACGCACATCACGCAAAAACTACTGCATGAAATTGAATGCGGTTTTCACCAATGTATTGTTTAACTTAAAATTCGGGCACTATTTTATGGATGTCCGTTATTTTTGAAACCCGATATCCACGCGTGCGACGCCGCCGGCACAGCTAGTATCTAATAAAGTAGCTTAGGCACTTGTGTTATGGGTATCAGAACAACGAAGGTAGGTACCGCAAATATAGGTACACTTAAATACAAATATAAACACCCAGACACGGAACAAATACAAATGTTCATCATACGAATGTCCCGGGTGGGGATCGAACCCACAACCCTTGGTACATACATAACATTTCAAATGTTTTTTTTTATTCACAGAGGACAAACTAAAAGACTTGGCGAACCTACCCGTCGGGCTTGGTAAGTAATGAATTCTATTTTTTCCCTTTTTAAGGTTCCGTACTCTTTTTTTTTTTTTTTTTTTTTTTATTCAAAATTCGTTTCGCCTGATGGTAAGCGATATCGTAGTCTACGATGGAACGCGCTCACCCAGCATAAACCGGTTCACTCTCGCCTTGAACATCGGAAGATTATATCTCTCGGGGAACAAGGAGCCCGGCAAAGAGTTCCATAGTTAGAGTTCCATACTCAAAGGAACGGGGCCCAATTAGTAAGTCTCAATGAGGGTTTTCTGAAAAAGAAATCCACCAGATAGCACCACATAAGCGGCAGGTCCAACTGTTACGTGATTGGTTAATTTTGACATGGCACTGACATTTACGTAGCAACTGACCAATCACATCATAGCTGGACCGCAGTATATATAACGCCATCTATCGGAAATTTAATTTAGAAACACCCCCATTGGATGAGTGCAGATCTATGCAGCTATACGAGCAGATTGGCGCGTTTTGGGAAAGCTACGTCCAGCAGTGGGCTAATGTCTTTTTTTTATCTCTACAGATGACATCCTAGACAACTTCTCGCAGCTTCCAATCGGTAAGTTTTCAACTTAGAATAGAATAGAATATCTTTATTTGGTACACACAAAATATACAACATTTAGGAATTTATTAAAACAAAGGTACCAAAATGGTCCCCGCTCAGTATAAGGCCGCGACGAGGTATACGTCACGACCACTGGTATTCTGCGGAGCCAGTTTTAACTTAAAATAATAGACATCTAAGAAAATAAAAACATAAACAACGGACGGTAGCAGTAGTAAAAAGATAACATTAATAAAACATTCAGTGTTGTACAATTATTATGACTTTGGAGTAACATAAAATACAAGACAATAACAAGTAAAAGCCATGTATTAGGTTTATCTATTGCTACTGAAGAAAAAATACAAAATGTTTCCTGTAAAATAATTAGTAAGAATAATATAATATAACTTGTATAAAGATCGATAGAATGTTTGATTATTACGAAATTTGTGTTGAGTGTATTATGATGTAAGGGAGCGACCCATCATCTTTTCGCTCCAAGCCACCCTCACCTGCCCGTGGTGCATCCTGCTGAATAACAAACGAGGCGCTGGCAACCGACTGGTGGCGGTATAACCATCACGATTGACGACGTGGCTAGGAACCACAGGCCGATGACGGGTAGTAGCGTCAATGGAGCGAGGTGCTCCGCCCTGCGATCGATAACCCGCCTGCCCAGCGTGGCGATTATAGGTGAATCCTCCAGGAGTTTACCCAAAATGGCGAACAACTGGAGAGGCCTATGTCCAGCAGTGGACTGCGATAGGCTGATGATGATGATGAGAAAAAAAATTAGGTATTTTATTCTACACGTTAATTAATCCAAATAAACAAGTCCCTGTCAAAAATGAGCCTTCGGATTTGTCAAGGGCCGGCAACGCACCTGTGACTCCCTTGGTGTTACGGTGTCAATGGGCTGAAGTGATCACTTACCATCAAGTGACCTTCAAAAACAAAGATGTACACAATATTTAACTTAAAGAAGAAGAGGTTGCAAACACGAAACGTTAAAATAATTAGTCAGGTCTTGGGATTCTTTTTTTTTATAAAAAGAGCCTTCAGGACCTCACTCTATCTGATGGATGGGAAAGCGCAAGCATGGTGCACAGTTCTTGAGGTACAAGGATGTGCTAAAGCGCCACCTAAAAAGAGCTGCATAGAGCCTTTGCGTTGGGAGCAGCACGAAGCAAATAGGGCTGGGTGGAGAACTTTGGTGCAGGCTAAGGTCTGTCTGAGCTTGATGCAAGGAGGGATGAATTAAAAGCCCGACCACCTGCGGCAATAGGGAATATGCATGAAAAATAGTTTCATGTATTTACTAATTAATCGAAAAATTGATAAAATTATACTACGAACGGTGAAAACAAAATCAAAATTGGCTAAAAAATGAGCGAGATACAGTCGTTGAAAGTAACTACATCCATCTCTCTCACGCCAAACAGATTTTTCTATGGAGTTTGTATGGCGCGCACGGTACGTGACGTCATCCGCCGCGTCGGATCTCTCTGTCTAAGCAATAACTTTAACGCTTTATAACTCGCTTAATAAAAAAGATAGTTTAAAAATTCTTCGATATTTATGTATCTGGAAGATAATAGATCTCAAAAAATCCATAAAAGAAAATCATGCATATTCCCTATTAACTATAACTACGTCGATGGTGTGCTCGTATGGCCGCTTTGCGAAAAGGCTATCTAAGAAGATAGGCTACGCCAGTCACATGCGAGCACATCATCGACA
The DNA here is from genome assembly GCA_031163375.1 of Conogethes punctiferalis. Taxonomy (NCBI): domain Eukaryota; kingdom Metazoa; phylum Arthropoda; class Insecta; order Lepidoptera; family Crambidae; genus Conogethes; species Conogethes punctiferalis. Next base: position 6,462,393 of record CM062106.1, on the reverse strand, counting down.
AACGTCACGGAGTTGAAGTGGTCGCCGTGGCCGAAACCGGTCGGGAAGGCATCATCATCATCATCTACCTGATGGTAAGCGGTCGTGAGGTTCAAAAATTAGGTCGACAGGCACAATAGGAAATACTCACCGCGCCTGTCGTCCTTACCCTGAAGGCCCACTGAGATGCCGTTTCACGCCCCGCCTAAAGAACCCAGGATCGTAAGAGGAATTAAACACATGAGCTGGAAGGGCATTACTAAACTTAATGGCACGGGCAGGAACGAGGAACTGAACCCCTTGGATCGAATTTGTGTGACATGGCTTATTTGTTTTTCAGGTATACCCCAACAGGGCAAGAGGATAAAGAAAGGTAAATGCTTTAAAAATTATTAGTTTTTTGACCATTTCTTGAGAGGTAAGGGAGCGACCTATCATCTTTTCGCTCCAAGTCACCCTCACCGGCCCGTGGTGCATCCTATCGAATAAAAATCGAGGCTCTGGCAACCGACTGGTGGCGGTATAACCATCTCGATTGCAGGCGTAGCTAAATACCACAGGCCGAAAACGGGCAGCAGCGTCACCGGAGCGAGGAGCTACGCCCTGCGATCACCAACCCGCCTGCCCAGCGTGGCGATTTATGGGTAAAGCCTCCAGATGTTTGCCCAAAGTGGCGAAGAGCTGGAGCCTATGTCCAGCAGTGGACTGCGATAGGCTGATGATGATGGATGTATAGCTTTTTTGGTGTTTTTAATTAAAACTTCTATTTTGTTTCAGGTTAAACCTATTTGACCCATTTACCTACGACAAAGTACGCTTCAGAAAACGTTGGTATTGAAATAAATACAATTTCATTAGCATAAAAAGTGATTTTACTTAAAACCTTTACTTTTCTAGCGACTTCTATTTATATAAACTGGCCTTGGCCACAAACAGACTGGCTCGATGGCTCATTTGACCTCTGCCTTCTGAGCCAAGGGTCGTGGGTTCGATCCCCGCACAGTACAAACATTTGTGTGCATGAACATGTCTGTTTGTATTGGTCTGGGTGTTTACTATGTACGTATATAATATGCATTTATTTACAAAAAAAAAGTACAAGTACCTAACTTTATCAGTTTTGTAGTACCCATAGTACAAGCCTCGGCTTAGTTTGGGGCTAGATGGCGATGTGTGGCCCAGCGTGGCATGTCTTGGGTTATAACAACAGCTGGCAATGTAATTATTTTCAGCGGCAAGCTTGTAAATTACCCATAGCACAAGCTTCGCTTAGCTTAGGACGCTGTGTGGTCCAGCGTGGCATGATTGTCATCAGCAGTCCACTGCCGGGCTTGTGACTCCAGTTGTTCGCCACTCTGGTCAAACATCTGGACGCTTTGCCCATAACGGCCACGCTGGGCAAGCGATTTTGGCAATCGCAGGGCGTAGCTCCTCGCTCCGGTGACGCGGCTGCCCGTCATCGGCCTGTGGTATTTAGCTACGCCTTCAATCGTGATGGTTATACCGCCACCAGTCGGTTGCCATCGCCTCGTTTGTATTTCGGCAGGATGCACCACGGGCAGGTGAAGGCCCTGGAGCGATAAAAAGGGCAAAATAAAAAAGCATGTTCTGGGTTATTTATTTATTTACAAATTTTTATTTTATTAATTTTAAAATAGCTATGTATAATGATAAAATATATAATGATAAAATACCGCGTCTTGGCAAACGTTTTAGGACGCTCTCAGGCCAGGTGGAGTGACGATTTGCGCAGAACGGCTGGCAAGTGCTGGATACGAGAAGCCCAGGTTCGACCAAAATGGCAAACATAAATAAGTAATTAAAAAGAAAAAAGCGCATACCAGAATTCACATAGTCTGATTGACGTAAGGAACAAATATTTTCAAGTTTAAAACAAAATATTCCAAAAATAAATCTTAATTTATTAAGAGCGCGTCAAACTTTTGCACATAGGTAACTAACATTACTTAGAGGTTATTTTTTATGACAGAGGGGACAAACGGGCTTGAAGGTCACCTGATGGTAAGTGATCACTTCAGCCCATAGACACCGCAACACCAGGGGAGTCACAGGTGCGTTGCCGGCCCTAGAGAAATCTGTAGGCTCGCTTCTTGAAGGTCCCTAAGTCGTATCCATTCGGGAAGCTGATTCCAAAGAACAGCTGCACGAGGCAGAAAAATGCGCGCAAAACGCACTGTGGAAGACTTCCATCTATCAAGAGGTTTTTTTTTTAAACAATAATGCAGTTTAGCAAAACAAAAACAAAGTCATATTCTGTGAATTCTTTCTAAGTACATACCATCTTTCAGGTATCCGTGCGATGACGAATGAAAAATATAAATCGCCACCTCATTTGATCTTGATCCATTCGCAGGTTATAAAATAAATATAAATATCAGACAACATCACATACATTGCTCCGATCCCAAAGTAAGTAGCTTAAGCACTTGTGTTATGGGTATCAGAACAACGAAGGTACCACAAATAAATACTTAAATACAAATATTGACACCCAGACACGGAACAAACACAAGTGTTCATCACACGAATTTTTGTCCCGGGTGGGAATCGAACCCACGACTCTCGGTTCAGAAGGCAGTAATTGGTAGTGACCTCTGCCTTCTGAGCCAAGGGTCGTGGGTTCGATCCCCACACATTACAAACATTTGTGTGCATGAACATGTCTGTTTGTATTGGTCTGGGTGTTTTCTATGTATAATATGAATTTATTTACAAAAAAAAAATGTATCTAAGTAAGTTTATCAGTTGTCTAGTACCCATAGTACGAGCTTCGGCTTAGTTTGGGGCTAGATGGCGCTGTGTGGCCCAGCGTGGCATGTCTTGGGTTATGTCTTCGGTTAAGAATGATGCATCATACGGATGGGGAAAAAAAAATACTTTTCTTCTTAATTTTTCATAACTTTATTTTATTTTACATAGCTCTATAAATATGTCCTTATGTGATCCCGGCCACGCATGGTGAATTATCCTAAAAAGAAGGTAAGAAATAGGTTTAATAAATAATTTGTGGTTTAACACTCTCTTAACAGGGTATTTGACGGTGGCGGTATAACCATCACAAGTGAAGGCGTAGCTAAATACCACAGGCCGATGACGGGCAGCAGCGTCACCGGAGCGAGGAGCTACGCCAAAGATACACAACCCGCCTGCCCAGTGCGGCGATAATGGGTATATCCTCCGGATGGTTGCTCTAAGTGATGATTGATGATGATGATGATGTGCCTAGTACCTCCATATTTGGTATTGGTCTGAGCTTGACTTCAAGAGAGGTAGGGCATAGCGAATCTACGCGCGAATTGAGCCGCCCATCTGGGGAAGGACCTCCACCGTAGAAAACCGCAGCCATTATTATGACCTACGGGTCGTGTTTCTGCCGGTGAGTACGGTTTCCGGAGCTCGTGGAGGGTTAGGGTTGGTGTTGGCAGAAACGCAGACATGCACAGCGCCTAATACAATTCTATATTATCAAGTCAAGACATGACTGCGGACATTTTGACCTAAGGACTGCATAGACCAAAACATGAAGCTGTCAGCAGAGCGATGGGTCTGCGTTCAAGGGAGAATGGTGGGAGAAACGCAGACATGCACACCGTCTAATACAATTCTATATTATCGGTCACTCTTCTCTATGGATGATGGTTTCATAGTGCAATGTCATTGTTAAATTACAAGTTACAATAAATCCTTTCCTCCAGTTTGAAGTCTTGATCTTTTCTTATTTCATCAGTTGTGCCGGCATGGCGGTGGCAACTGACAGGTATCTGACCAGTTACTTGCCCGTTGTCACAGCGACTTGGGCTTCTCTTTCGCTTTCGATCAGGCGTAGGGAAGCCATTATGTCGAGCTACTATTAAACCGGCCAAGTGCGAGTCGGACTCGCGCACGTAGGGTTCCGTACCACTGATTGAATGAAAACAAATTAGGTAATTTGATTTATGACGTTTAAAAAAAGTACTGTCTAGATTTCATTCAAACCAATTTTCGTTAGTAGTTTTTATAGTAATACACATCATATATTTTTTTTCAGTTTTATCATGCCCATATTTTAGAAGTTACGGGGGGGGGGGGACACATTTTACCACTTTGGAAGAGTCTCTCGCGCAAACTATTCAGTTGAAATGATGTTACAAACCTCAACATCATTTTTAAATACCTATCCATAGATACCCCACACGTATAGGTTTGATGAAAAAAAAAATTTTGAGTTTCAGTTCTATGTATGGGGAACCCCAAAAATTTTGGATTTTTTTCTGATTTTATTTTAAAACCATAAAGCGGTTAACAGAACACATTTACGCACCAAACTTCAATAATGTAGCTTTTATAGTTTCGGAATAAACTGGCTGTGACATACGGACGGACAGACAGACAGACAGACATGACGAATCTATAAGGGTCCCGTTTTTGCCATTTGGCTACGGAACCCTAAAAAAAACCGTCGTGTGTTTTATTTTATTTACTTACCATGAGCTGCATCTGCTGTCCAGATTAAAGCTCCTGTAAAAAAAAATCTTTTCAGTACGAGACTTGCACCAAATATTTACGAGTATCATAACATTATACCCACAGGCTGTCAGGAAGTAACAAACACTACAACAAAAAAATCAGTCGAATTGAGAACCTCCTCCTTTTTTGGAAGTCGGTTGAAAATGGTCGTTCGTGCGATCGTTTTTCATTCTTTCGATTATTATAGTAGGGCCTCAGATATATTATATTATTATATGCTGATTATGTCACACGTCATATCTACTTCGAAAACAAACTACTTATAAATGTATTTAATGAATCCAAAAAGACTATGATACAATATGACACGCGAACAAAGCCGCGGGCTAAACAGGTAACTGATAGGTAAATTATATTACTGTGACGATCTTTAGTATATTACAATTACAATGCCCGAAAGGGGCGACTTAGTTCCAAAGAACCATTTTTTTTTCACACAACATCACATACTATAATTATTGTTTATATATAGCTATAATATTTATTAAAACAGTTTGCACGACTTTGCCCCTCTCTTCAGAAATCTACACTTCCTTTACCTGAAGGTTGTCTGGAAGAGATCGCTTACTAGCGATAAGACCGCCTAGATTGTACCACAAGATGTCTGTATCACCTTTACTGTACTAATTGTGTATTTTGTGCAATTAAGAATATCTATCTATCTAACATCACATACTTTGCTCCAATCACAAAGCAAGTATCTTTTAGCACGTGTGTTATGGATATCAGAACAACGAAGTTACCACAAATATAATACTTAAATACGAATATAAACACCCAGACACGGAACAAACACAAATGCTCATCACACTAATGTTTGTCCCGGGTGAGAATCGAACCCATGACTCTTAGTTCAGAAGGCGGGGGCAAATGTCTTCATTTTCTCCTATACCCTCCCTTCAGGGCACTCCCCTCGAATTACGCGGTAGCCTTAACATGCTGGGTACGGAAGTGTGCTGCAATCTCAGTCAAAGGGACTACATCGAGAGCGTCATCTCAACGGCTTCCAAGAAATTGGGGGTCCTGAATAAATAAATAACCCAAGACATGCCACGCTGGGCCACACAGCGCGGCCTAGCCCCAAACTAAGCCGAAGCTTGTACTATGGGTACTAGACAACTGATAAACTTACTTAGATACTTTTTTTTTGTAAATAAATACATATTATACATAGAAACCACCCAGACCAATACAAACAGACATGTTCATGAACACAAATGTTTGTAGTGTGCGGGAATCGAACCCACGACCCTTGGCTCAGAGGGCAGAGGTCACTACCAAATGAGTCACCGAGCCTGTCTTCACGCCGGGTCAACTGTGTCTTTTGTACAAGACTCAGGTGCGGCCCTGTGTGGAGTACTGCTCGCACCCTTGGGATGGATCTGCCAAGTACCTTCTCGATGCCCTTGACAGATTGCAGCGGCGGGCTATCCGTATTATTGGTGATGATGATGTCTCTAGAGCCTTAGAACCAGTGGCGGTTGTAACTTAAGTGCGCTCGTGCGCTGAACCACCAATTCAAAAGTTAAAGATTACAAAATATTCCTTCATCTTTATTTTTAAATTACCATTTTAATATTATTTTTTTAAACTACATAAACGTATAAAAAATATATTTCCGATTATGGTGAAACAGTTTTGAACGCTTTACTAAACTATTAAGACTCGTTTTCCTGTGAAGACAATTATTCTCGTGCGCTTCGGCGAGTGCACGAGGACTGCTAATACAACTTGTATGGTAAACGAGTTAACACGCCTGGCGCGTGAAACAAAAGATAGTTCATAGAAATGTACCGAGAAATGTGTCTGTTCTCGAGCGCCGCACGGGCGAACCGAACATTACCGAAAGCACCCGATGTTTGACGAATTGACCGCGCGCGGCCGGTCAACCGGCAGCCATGATTGACATCACATTGTGTGACGTGTTAATTATTGTTTGTTTACATTATCGCACTTTTTTTAAATTATACAAACAATACCCGATTTTAATAAATAGGTGATTGAACATTTCGCTTCAGAAATATGTCGTCGCATTGATTTAATGAATAAAAATAATAAAAATAAACTTAATTTATGCCAATTGTATAAAGTGTAAGTAGGTAGGTTTTTTTTACTTATTTTAATATTTTAGTAAAGTGCACCACCAGTTCGATAACCCACCAGCCGCCACTGCTTAGAACCCTTACAATTGCGTAGGGATGTTGCATCGCTGAGCGTCTTTTATCGCCTATACCATGGGGAGTGCTCTGAAGAGCTATTTTCTCTTTTACCTCCCTCACATTTTCGACATAGGACCACTCGGGCTGGCATGCGTTGTCACTGTTTCACGGTAGATAATATTCCTTCGCGCACTAAAAAGTTTGGTAACTCTTACTTGTGCCGTACCATTAAAAAGTGGAACTCTCTGCCAGCACACGTGTTCCCGCCTTCATATAGTATGGGATCCTTTAAACTTGTTGTTTGCTACTTAGGGCAAACATCTGGAGGGTATACCTATAATCACCACGCTGGGCAGGTGGGTTGGCGATCGCAGGGCGTAGCTTTTCGCTCCGGTGATGCTGCTGCCCGTCATCGGCCTGTAGTACTTATTTAGCTACGCCTTCAATTGTAAGTAGTGGTCATACCGCCACCAGTCGGTTGCCAGCGCCTCGTTTGTTATTCGGCAGGATGCACCACGGGCAGGTGGGGTTGGCTTGGAGCGAAAAGATGATAAGCCGCTCCCTTACATACCATGTTTTATACTTACTATGTAGTGATTAATGTGGATCACATAAAATTTTCCCTATGCTTATTCTTAAAGGTCATGGTATAGCTAAGAGTCTCTTAAGCAGTAGCTCAAGAGATACTTAGCTTACCTTAGACTAGCAAACAGTAACCCATTTATTTTTACAAATAGAGCGTTCAAGATGACCTCACTCCGTCTGATGGTAAGCGGTCGTGAGGTCCAAATGTTAGGTCGACAGGCACAATAGGACAAACTCACCGCGCCTGTCGCCCTCACCCTGAAGGCCCACTGAGATGCCGTTTCACGCCCCGCCTAAAGTACCCAGGATTGTAAGAGGAAGGAAATGAGCTGGAAGGGCATTCCATGACTTAATGACACGGGGCAGGAACGAAAACTAAACCTCTTGGTAAGCACACTATAGTTTGAATGGTATGCGGATGACAACGCTGTCCAGCACGTTATATTCGGGAGAGGACAGGAGAGGATGGGATGGGTTGAAACAACTTTTCGGAACATTCCCCATTATAGAGACGGTAGAGAATACTAAGACTGCGTAGGAGATTCTTAGCTTAAAAACTCACCAATTTGGGGATCTGGAGCAGGAGCACTGGCAGCCATACTAACCTGTAAATTACTATGAATTAGTAAAACATAATTTTGTAAGGCTTATTATAGTTGGGAATGTTAGGGAGCAACTCTTTGCCAGGCTCCTTGTTCCCCGAGATGTCCGATGTTCAAGGCGAGAGTGAACCGGTTTTTGATGGGTGAGCGCGCTCCATCGTAGACTGTGATATCGCTTACCATCAGGTGAATTGCATTCAAGCGCAAACCCATATAGTATTAAAAAAAAGCTATCATCTTTTCGCTCCAATCCACCCTCCTGCCCATGGTGCATCCTGCTGAATAACGAACGAGGTTCTGTCAATCGACTGTTGGCGGTATACGGATTGACTTTTTGTACGGATGGATGGTATGTCTACTACGCAAGGATGGTAAGCCAACCTCCGTCTTGTATCCCGATGGCGGAAAGGAGCCGACGAAATCAATTCATACAAATTCCCTTGCACATGCTCCGAAATGTATCCTATAAAAAACCGACAAACATGCAATGAGACGGTTCTTTGGCGGATGATGTCGTTACAGAGACTCCAGAGAGCGACGTCAAAGTAATCATTGGCGGGAACTCGATGCTAGCTGTCAGTGTCACCGTAACGTCAAACGTCAACTGTCAACGATAGTGCGGTGACTCCTGGGCGGTATTGGCTGGGTGCGAAGTACTAGGTGGGGGTAACATAATCTATCGCAGCGCTCATGGTGGTCAAAATTAAAAACAATGCAAGCTCTGTCATCAGATGTTTGTCAATGGCAAAGCGATTCTACATAATACATTACCTATACATAGATGTTTGCCTTATGATGAGAGCGTGAATTATTGAACTCTGCCCTTGTTCTTAATTCTTCTACATCGGTCCTCGGACATGTCCAGCGAATACCAACAACTTTCCTTTAAATACGGTTTGTGGTTGGAATTTGATATTGTAATAACACTCACAAACCCGGTCTTCAAAACAATACTCATTTCGTACTGAAAACGATATTTAATTTATTACTAGCGATAGAGGAACATTTACTGTTATAACGAAACCATTAAAGTAGCTTAATCTTTTTGTTTTACTGTAAAACTACAACTATAAATGAAGTAAACAAACCCTGACACAATCAAAACTAAACACACTTTTTGGACTTACCTACCTCATTTGATTTGAATGACCAAAATGATTTCAAAACCTTTTTTCCACCCAAATCGTGGTATCACAACAATTTATTAGTCGAAAATATTTGTTATTTTTTCATTTCGATATTTTTTCACAAATTTACGACCTAAATGTCAATGTGACAGAGCTCACAAAGTTGTGGACGCTAGTTGGCGCTGTAATCGCGCACGGAGCCAATAACCATCACAATTGAAGGCGTAGCTAAATACCACAGGCCGATAACGGGCAGCAGCGTCACCGGAGCGAGGAGCTACGCCCTGCGCCTGCCCAACGTGGCGATTTTGTTTATATCCTCCAGATGTTCGTCCTAATGGTGATCAACTGGAGAGGCCTATATCCACCAGTGGACTGCAATAGGCTGATGATGAAGAGACTTACCACGGCGATGAGCAGAGCGAGACAGATAAGGAACTTCATGACGCTGTGAAGGAAGATATCTTCAGACAATGGTACACCAAAGCAGTATGCGGCTTATATAGACACAGATATTTTATGCTAATTAAAACGAATTGTTAAAATTTGGGAATATTTTTCGTTTGAAGAAAATAGGTTTGATTGACACATTTGGTTAAGAATTGTTGTCGTAATGAATACAATTTCCATTTTAAAGTTACACAAACATTAATTTATTTTGGTATGTAAGGATTCACATTCTTTAATTACTTGCGTACTTGCTTGCGTATCCAAAATCAAAAAATATACTCGTATTTCTCTTTACTAAATACAGATCAAGGGCGTGTTAGGGCCACAATTAGAAATATTTTTTAAATTAATTATTAATTAAGAGAGGTAGGACATAGCGAATCTTCGCTCGAATTGAGCTGCCCGTCCGGGGAAGGACCTCCACCCTATAGAATACCGCAGCCAAATGACCTCCGGGTCGTGTTTCTGCCGGTGAATAGGGTTTTCGGAACTCGTGGGGGGTTAGGGTTGGGCCGGCATGGCGGTGGCAACTAATGTTGTAAAAGATATCTAAAATGTGAATGGTGCTGCCACCTACTGATGGTGCTGCCACCTATCATTGTTTGTGCAAGTTATATTTGTTTTGTGTCTATGCAATAAATGTCTATTAGTCTATGGTACGAATCATAAATGGTCGTTTTATTAGAGGTTATGGGTTTACAATTTTTATTTCAAAAAGTAGTGTTAATTTAACAAGAATTTCGAAATCAGACTGATTACGAGTGTTAAAAACTTTTTGAAGTGTGTTTTCACTGTTTTGTGACGAACGATTGACTTTCACGCGGAATTATTGTACTTTGCGTTTTGCACACGGATAGTTACAATGGCGTCGAACTATTTGCTAAATGTACCCAAATTGCGTGGTCGAGAAAATTACAGTGAATGGTGTTTCGCGGCAGAGAATTTCAGGTAATCTTCGAAGGCATGAAACATTGTATAAAGCCAGAAGTCGGTGTGAAAATAGGAGCTGCAGATGACGAAAAAACCAGAGCTAAATTGATCACGACAATTGACCCGTCTTTGTACGTGCATGTGAAAACTGTAGCGACTGCGAAAGAGCTATGGGATAAACTTCAGAAACTATTTGAAGACAATGGTTTTTCTCGAAGAATAAGTCTGCTACGACACTTAATTTCGATACGCCTAGAAAATTGCAACACGATGACATCGTATGTAACGCAAGTTATTGATACGGCGCAAAAATTAAGTGGCACAGGATTCGAAATAAATGACCAGTGGACAGGATCATTGCTGTTAGCGGGATTGCCTGATCGATTTTCACCAATGATCATGGCAATCGAGCATGCGGGCATGGGCATAACGGCTGATTCCATCAAATCAAAATTATTGGACATGGAGTCGGTGACGGAAAAACAAGGTGAAGTTAGCGGTGCATTCGTTTCTCGTTCAAAGTTCAGTGAAATGAACAGAACGAAAAATAATATGTCTATGGCCAGAAAAAGTTATAATGTTGGTAGTACTGCTAACAATGGCGATCTGTCAAAATCAAACGTCAAGTCAGTGACATGTTATCGATGTAAACAAACAGGCCATTTTAAGAATCAATGTAGAAATAACGTGAATAATTCGTCACAGTGCAAGGATAAAAATCGAATGCAGTCTAATGCGTTCAGTGCAGTATTCCTGAGTGGAAATTTCAATAAAAATGCATGGTATATTGATTCGGGAGCCAGCGTACACTTGACAGCAAACGAAAGTTGGGTTTTAAATGCATCATATGAGAAGAAAAAGGAAATAATAGTTGCAAATAATGAGAAGTTACCTGTTTTATGTGCCGGCGATGTAAAGATAACAACGACTACTGAAAATGTGGATTATGACATTGTGGTTGAAGATGTGTATTGTGTTCCGAGCCTGACAACAAACCTCCTATCGGTCAGTCAACCCATAACGAAAGGCAATAGTGTACAATTTTCGGACCGTAGCTGTTCTATTTACAATAAGAAAAATGAACTGGTAGCTACAGCTTCCTTAGAAAATGGAGTGTACAAAGTGGATCTGTTAAACCAAGAAAAGTTGGCTGCAGCAGTTGTATCAGGTGTCACATGGCATCGCAGGTTGGGGCATATCAACAAAGACTACTTGAATAAGATGAAGACTGCTGTACAAGGTCAAAGATAAAGTCGACATAGGGAAGTCTTCATGTAGTACATGTTGTGAAGGCAAACATTCTCGCTTTCCCTTCAAGAGTACTAGTCAGAGAAGCAGTAATTTACTCGATATAGTTCATACTGATATCTGTGGGCCCATGGAAAATGTATCATTGGGTGGGTCCAGATACTTCTTGTTGTATGTCGACGACCATACCCGTATGGTGTTTGTTTATTTTCTGAAGCACAAGAATGAGGCGCTGAAATATTTTAAAGAGTTCAAAGCCCATGTGGAAAATCAAACAAAGAAGACTATCAAAGTATTAAGGAGTGACAACGGGCTAGAGTACTGCAATAAAGAATTTGATAATTATTTGAGTAGCGTTGGCATCATACATCAGAGAACCAATCCATACACGCCACAACAGAATGGATTATGCGAGCGATTTAATCGCACAATTGTTGAAAAGGCAAGATGCTTACTTTTTGATGCTAACCTAGGCAAAGAATTTTGGGGTGAAGCCACCAATACGGCAGTGTATCTACAGAATCGAAGTGTGTGTGCGGCATTGGGAGATAAGACACCATATGAGATATGGAATGGCTGCAAACCAGATATTGGTCATATCAGAATCTTCGGTAGCACTGCAATGGTCCATGTAGCTAAAGAAAAGCGGAAGAAATGGGACAAGAAGTCAGAGAAATGTATACTCATCGGTTATCCAGAAAATATAAAGGGATATAGACTTTATAATCCAGAAACAAAGAATGTGCTAACTAGTAGAAATGTGATAATAACTGAACAGGAATCAAAATCTGAATGTCAGATAGAAGTTCATCTTCAGAGTTTTGATTCAGTGGGGGAAAATGTAGTTCAGATGGAGGAGTCTCTCCTTGAAACATCGCAATCACACACTAGTGGAGATGAGTTAAGTTCCGACGACACATTTTTAGATGTGAATGATGAGACATATGTACCCAGTGACAGTGAACTGAATGAGGACCCTATTTCTCACACTCGATCCAAAAGGGAAAGAAGGCCTCCTAAAAGATATGAATTTTCTAATCTGTGTACAGAAGATGACACCTACATTGATGCTGCGGATTTGTCTGTACGTGAAGCTTTGACTGGACCTGAAGCTCAACAGTGGAAAATAGCAATGGCTGAAGAATTGCAAAGTTTTAAAGATAACGATGCTTGGTAGTTGACGGATGCTCCACAAGACAGTAGAGTTGTTCAGTGCAAGTGGGTGTTGCGTAAAAAATATGATAGTTATAACAATATTCGGTTTCGTGCGCGTTTAGTGGCGAAAGGTTTTTCACAAATCGAAGGTGTAGACTATACTGACACTTTTAGTCCTGTAGTGAGACATACCACTTTAAGATTATTGTTTGCATTGTCTGTTCAACTAGGTCTTGATATTACGCATCTTGATGTGACAACTGCTTTTTTTAACGGCGTCCTTGAAGAAGAAATTTATATGAAAATACCAGAGGGTTTCTCAGAAAAAGTAATGAAAGCTCAAGTTCTTAAATTAAAAAAATCTATATACGGGTTGAAACAGTCTTCAAGAGCGTGGTATAGAAAAGTAGAGGAATGTTTGTTAAAAATTGGATACATAAAATCTAAAATAGAACCATGTATGTTTTTAAAGTTAAAAGATAAATTAAAAACAATTGTCACAGTATACGTAGACGATTTCTTTATTTTCTCGAATGATAGTAAAGAAACCAATTTTTTGAAAAAGGTATTAGGTGATCACTTTAAGATTAAGGATTTGGGTCAAGTTAAGAAATGTCTGGGTGTAAATGTAAATAAATCTAAGGGAACAATATCATTAAGTCAGGAGGACTATATTGATCAGTTGTTGCATAAATTTAGTATGAGTCAATGTAAAACAGTTCAGACCCCTATGGAGACTAAATTATGTGTATCTAAAGATGAGAATAATGTAGATGAAATGTTTCCTTATCAACAAATTATTGGTTGCCTTATGTACCTCGCTGTCCTTACCAGACCAGACATAGCTTTTGCAGTAGGTTTTTTGAGTCAATTCAATAATTGCTACACTAAAGAACATTGTTCATATGTTAAACGTATATTAAAATATTTGAAATTGACCAAACATCACGGTTTAAAGTTTAGTGCTGATGGAAGCAAAGTTATAGAAGGATTTGTGGATGCTGATTGGGGTTCCAATGGTATTGACAGGAGATCTTACACGGGTTTCTGTTTTACACTAGCAGGTTGTGTAATTTCATGGGAAACAAAAAAAAAACAGAAAACTGTAGCTTTATCCAGCAGTGAGGCTGAGTACATGGCATTGACTGAAGCCTGTAAAGAATCTCTTTATTTAAGGAATCTACAGCATGAAATAACAAATAATATGTACACTATTAATTTATACAATGATAATCAGAGTGCATTAAAGCTGTCAGCAAATCCTGTTTTCCATAAAAGAACCAAACACATTGATATCCGATATCATTTTTGTAGAGACTGTGTAGCAAACAAAATAGTAAATGTAAAATATTTGCCAACAGCTGAAATGCCCGCTGATGTACTCACCAAAAGTTTGTGTGTTGAGAAGCATAATTATTTTTTAAAGAAATTGGGTGTTCAGCTTGTTTCTAAATGAGTAGTAATATGTATTGTATACATTATTAGATATAGTGGGGGTGTTGTAAAAGATATCTAAAATGTGAATGGTGCTGCCACCTACTGATGGTGCTGCCACCTATCATTGTTTGTGCAAGTTATATTTGTTTTGTGTCTATGCAATAAATGTATATTAGTCTATGGTACGAATCATAAATGGTCGTTTTATTAGAACTAACAGGTAACTGACCAGTTACTTGCCTGTTGTCACAGCGACTCGGGCTTCTCTTTCGCTTTCCATCGGGCGTAGGGAAGCCATTATGTCGAGCTGCTACGAGTATAATAAAAAATTGTTTTAAAGAAGCTACGCCCTGCAATCGCCAACCCGCCTGCCCAGAGTGACGATTATGGGTATTACCTATCCTCCAGATGTTTGCCCTAAGTGGCGAACAACTAGAGAGGTCTATGTCCAGCATTGGACTGCAATAGGCTGATGATGATGATTCCAAATCAGCCGGAAGCCAGTCCGTTGTCATGACCTGGACTCTCTTGACTTTTCATCAGGTGAAATGGGATCATTACGAGATAAGAGAACAAAGTACTAACACTTTGCTCGATCCTGGACTCGCACCCAGCACTTGCCAGCCATCTGGCCTGGCCTAAAGGCTCATTTGGTAGTGACCTCTGCCTTCTGAGCCAAGGGTCGTTCGATCCCCGCACAGTACAAACATTTGTATGTATGAACATGTCTGTTTGTATTGGTCTGGGTGTTTACTATGTAAAATGTATTTATTTAAAAATAAATGTATCTAAGTAAGTTTATCAGTTGTCTAGTACCCATAGTACAAGCTTCGGCTTAGTTTGGGGCTAGATGGCGATGTGTGGCCCAGCGTGGCATGTCTTGGGTCATTTATCAGATCGTCGTTCCACCCGGCCTCAGGGCGTCCTTCACTACTAATCCGGTGAGCTATGACGATGAGTTTGGTTCTCTATCGAATCACCTCATTATGGATCCGATCCCGCAGAGAAACACCCTAGCATAGCCCCGACCCGACTAATCCTAAACTAAGCCGAAATTTCTACTATGGAAACAACTGAAAAACTTACATGGAGACCTTTTTAGGGTTCCGTAGCCAAATGGCAAAAACGGGACCCTTATAGATTCGTCATGTCTGTCTGTCTGTCCGTCCGTATGTCATAGCCAGTTTATTCCGAAACTATAAGAGCTATATTATTGAAATTTGGTGCGTAGATGTATTCTGTTAACCGCATTATGATTTTGAAATAAAATCAAAAAAAAATCTAAAATTTTTGGGGTTCCCCATACATAGAACTGAAACTCAATTTTTTTTTTCTATCAAACCTATACGTGTGGGGTATCTATGAATAGGTATTTGAAAATGATGTTGAAGTTCCTAACATTTTTTTTTCTAAACTGAATAGTTTGCGCGAGAGACTCTTCCAAAGTGGTAAAATGTGGGTCCCCCCCCCCCCCCCCCTCCACCCCGTAACTTCTAAAATATGGGCATGATAAAACTGAATAAAATATATGGTGTGTATTACTATGCAAACTACTAACGAAAATTGGTTTAAATGAAATCTAGACAGTAGTTTTTTTTTTAAACGTCATAAATCAAATTAGGTACATAATTTTTTCATTCAATCAGTGGTATGGACGGAACCCTACGTGCGCGAGTCCGACTCGCACTTGGCCGGTGGCGGCGTAGAGCGGGCGCGTCTACCGCGGCCTCACGCTCTCTTTCCGCCGCCTCCTTCTGCGAGATCACTGTCTCGCAGAATGCGAGCATCGCTCGCCAGGTCTCCTTCGACGCCGTCATCTGCCGCAAGAGTTGCGGCAGATCGAGGTCCTGTGCGACAGTGACGAGGACGGAGCGCTCATTGGCCCAGGCAGGGCAATGCCGAAGCGAATGCTCTGTCGTGTCCTCCGAACCACTGTCACATAGCAAACACCTAGACTAAACACACAGACTTGATCACACAAATGTTTGTTCTGTCGGGGATCGAACCGGCGACCACTAAGGCAGAGGCAGCATTCAGTACTACTTAACAAAACTGGTTCTATCATCCATTATAATTAGTTTATTAAGTATCGAGAACATATTATGAAACTAGCTGTGCAAGCGGCGTCGCACGCGTGGATATCGGGTTTCAAAAAAAACGGACTTCCATAAATTTTAAGTTAGACCTCTAGCAATACATTAGTGAAAACCGCATTTAATTCCATGCAGTAGTTTTCGCGTGATGCGCGATCAAACATAGGTATATAGATATAAATTTCTCGCGTTTTCCGAACACTTCCCGTCACTGCTCTGCTCCTATTGATTGTAGCGTGATGAAAAGTATACTATAACCTGCCCAGGAGTATGAAGAATAATCGTACCAAGTTTCGTTAAAATCCGTCTTGTAGTTTTTTTTTCTATAACGAACATACAGACAAAAATTTTACTGATTGCATTTTTGGCATCAGTATCGATCACTAATCACCCCCTGATAGTTATTTTAAAAATATATATTTCATATACAGAATTGACTACTCTACAAATTTATTATAAGAATAGATCTATCTATATATAAGATATAGATAGATATAGATAGATAGATATAGATTAAATTTTGTATATTTTTTTCGCACAACCATGTGTGGAATAGGGAATATGCATGAAAAATTGTTTCATGTTTTTACTAATTTATCGTAAAAAAGATAAAAATATACTACGAACAGTGAAAACAAAATCAAAATTGGCTGAAAAATGGGCGAGATACAGTCGTTGAAAGTTAATATATCCGTCTCTTTCACACGCAACAGATTTTTCTATGGAGTTTGTATGGCGCGCACGGTACGTGACGTCATCCGCCACGTCGGATCTCTCTGTCTAAGCAATAACTTTAACGCTTTATAACTCGCTTAATAGAACAGATAGTTTAAAAATTCTTCGATATTTATGTCTTTTATCTTCCAGATGGAAGATAAAAGATCTCAATAAATCCATAAACAAAAGTCATGCATATTAATATTAAGAAATTTATGTACTGTATTTAATCAAACAGTCAATCAATCAACAGCCCTGGTCCGTCCACTGCTGAACGAAGGCCTCCTTTAATTCGCGCCACATTTCTCTATCCCGGGCTTCCATCCAGCCGCAGCCAGCAGTTCTTCTTAGGTCATCAGCCCAACGGCTCCTCGCTCCGGCGACGCTGCTGCCCGTCATCGGCCTGTGGTATTTAGCTACCCCTTCAATCGTGATGGTCATACCGCCACCAGTCGGTTGCCAGAGCCTCGTTTGTTAGTCAGCAAGATGCACCACGGGCAGATAAAAGTGGCTTGGAGCGAAAAAATAGGTCGCTCCTTTACATCCCCTATTTCCCTCATGATTTGTATCTGTCACCGTGAAATTGTAAATACCGTTAGATTATGATCTATTTCGCGAGATTGTAAACTGTCGAAATATTGTGAACTGTAACATAATTCTTACATTTTAACTATCATTAACTATTATTTTTCGGTAGATTTTGGTCGATCAAAGTGTAACTGTTGATAATTTAACGCGTGACAGATTTTAATTTATGAATTTCACATCGATCGATTACAGTCTGTGACCAAATATCAGTTAAAATGTAAGCATTATTTTACAGTTCACAATATTTCGTCAGTTTACAATCTCGCTAGATAGATCATAATCTAACGGTATTTACAATTTTACGGTAACATTATCTATTATCAATTTTGATTTCGTTGATACCTTACTCTTCTTTTAAACCATTTCCTACCTTAAGGTTTTCTAGAAGAGATCGCTTATAGAGATACCACAAACATAAACATAACTGCCCAAATTGTACAATAAATTTATTTATACAAAGTTTTAAGTCAATTGTATGGTGTGCAATAAAGAATAGAATCTAAATATATATAACTCAAAGGTGACTGACTGACATAGTGATCTATCAACGCACAGCCCAAACCTCTGGGCGAATCGGGCTGAAATTTGGCAGGCAGGTAGATGTTACGACGTAGGCGTCCGCTAAGAAAGGATTTTGATCATCTCAAGGGGATAAAATAGGGGATGAAACTCTATTTTACGCGGACGAAGTCGCGGGCATAGCTAATTTTTAGGGTTCCGTAGCCAAAATGGCAAAAACGGGACCCTTATAGATTCGTCATGTCTGTCTGTCTGTCTGTCTGTCCGGCCGTATGTCACAGCCAGTTTATTCCGAAACTATAAGAGCTACATTATAAAAATTTGGTACGTAGATGTATTCTCTTAACCGCATTAAGATTTTAAAGTAAAATCAGAAAAAATCCAAAATTTTTGGGGTTCCCCGTACATGGAACTGAAACTCAAAAAATTTTTTTTTCATCAAACCCATACGTGTGGGGTATCTATGGATAGGTATTTAAAAATGATGTTGATGTTTCTAACATCATTTTTTTCTCAGATGAATAGTTTGCGCGAGAGACTCTTCCAAAGTGGTAAAATGTGTCCCCCCCCCCCCCCCGTAACTTCTAAAATATGGGCACTATAAAACTAAATATGATGTGTATTACTATGTAAACTACTAACGAAATTAGTTTGAATGAAATCTAGACAGTAGTTTTTTTTTAAACATCATAAATCAAATTACCTAATTTTTTTCATTCAATCAGTGGTACGGAACCCTACGTGCGCGAGTCCGACTCGCACTTGGCCGGTTTTTTATATGACTGAGGGGGCAAACGGGCCTGAAGGTCACCTAATGTTAAGTGATCACTTCAGCCCATAGACACCGTAACGAGATCTTCCTTTCTATCCGTCTATTTAAGAGTGGGGTGGGGTAAATATACAATTTTATATGTTGATGGAATTGTATTTATTTGACTTAAAACAAAAAGAGGTCAGTAACTTGTTAGGTAGTCCAATGTTTTCTGTACCGCGACGTGTAGTAGGTTCAAACAGATTTAACCTGGAATAGAACTTTATTGTAAAAATAGTTTTTATCTTTAAATAAAATAATAAATAACTAACCCAAGACATGCCACGCTAGGCCACACAACGCCGGCTAGCCCCAAACTAAGCCGAAGCTTGTACTATGGGTACTAGACAACCGATAAACTTACTTAGATACTTTTATTTCTAAATAAATACATATTGTAAAAAAACACCCAGACCAATACAAACAGACATGTTCATGAACACAAATGTTTGTACAATCCGGAATCGAACCCACGAGCCTTGGTTCCGAAGGCAGAGGTCACTACCAAATGAGCCATCAAGCCAATCAGCCTGATCTTTGATCCTTAAGCGTTTAACGTTTTGACTAAGGCAAATCCCCAAGAATGACAATCATCATTAAGCTACTAATGAAATGTGGCTATCCACAAATCACGTCTTGAATTTCATGACTTTTCGACCGAGGAGCCCGGCAAAGAGGTCCATAGTTCATGGACCCCTTACCCCTCCTTAAGTGTCACGTAATTTATGGATGGCCCATAGCTATATAACTTTACCTTTCTTCATTCTCTTGCCCTGTGGGGGTATACCTGAAAAAAAAACCAATATCAGACACACCTTAGTTACGCTGGGTGAAACAGCATTGATTCCGTCGTAGAAATTGGAGGGTAGTAGGGTTATTTCCAGGGTCAAAAAACTAACATTATATTAAGTCCGTATTTTAGATTATAAAAAAATATTAGACACGTATTTTTTTTTTGTCGATTATACAAAAAATAACAACGATACAAGGCATCAAAATTTAGGACCTTTTCACGATACCGGCCCGCGCCTGGTCCCTTTCCCCCCAAACATACGTCGGTAGGGCATCTCCCAGCAACGCCCTGAGCCGAGGCTCGAGCCCCACAGGGGGCGCCCTCGGCATCGTTGCTTAAATTTTAGGGGTGAGAGCCTTCCGCTCCCACAACAGTCTGGTGATGATGACAAGGCCGGCCTGGCCATCATCGTAGTCATTTAGAAAAAAAATCAAAATTTAGGAGTGGGAGTCTTTGTCGTCACCTCTTGCGAAAAAATGCCACGAGGAGTGACGTCACACGTAACTTTAGAGGGCAATATATTTGTAATTTTTGGTCTCATTTAGAAATTAAAAAATACGTGTCTCTTATTTTTAAATATATAAGATTTTATAAGACGGACTAATTACATTTTTTTTGGGGAAACAATTTTATTATTAAAGGTTAAAAATGGTCGGCCTATTTTATTTCTTTCTTTTTTTATCATTATAATGAGTTTTAGTGTACGTGTTTTATTATATTTTATACTAGCTGTGCCGGCGGCGTCGCACGCGTGGATATCGGGTTTAAAAAATAACGGACATTCATAAAATTTTAAGTTAGACTTCTAGCAATACATTGGTGAAAACCGCATTTGATTCCATGCCGTAGTTTTTGCGTGATGCGCGATCAAACATGCAGATAAAAATTTCTTCCGTTTTCCCAACGCTTCCCGTCACTGCTCTGCTCTCATTGGTTGTAGCGTGATGAAAGTATACTATAACCTGCCCAGGAGTATGAAGAATAATCGTACCAAGCTTCGTTAAAATCCGTCTAGTAGTTTTTTTTTCTATAGCGAACATACAGACAGACAGACAAAAATTTTACTGATTGCATTTTGGCATTAATATCGATCACTAATCACCCCCTGATAGCTATTTTTAAAAAATATTTCATGTACAGAATTGACCTCTCTACGGATTTATTTTAAGTATATAGATATAGATTTATAGTAGCACGGCACGTCCCTAATGGAAAGCGAAAGAGAAGCCCAAGTCGCTGCAACAACGGGCGAATAACATTGTAATTTTGTCAAGAGAAACTTAGTAAATTCCCACTAGAGTTGCACAAAATAGCAATGATAGGTAGCTTGTAGTTAATAAAACTCATTGAATACTTACCGATAGGAAGGTTTGATAAGTTGTCCAGGACGTCACCTGGTGTGAAAAAGAAATAAATAGGTAAATCACTTCGTGTCATCATCATCATCAGCCTATCGCAGTCCACTGCTGGACATAGACCTCTCCAGTTGTCCGCTTCTTTGGTCAAACACCTGGCTTCACCCATAATCGCCTGGCAGGCGGGTTGTGTATCGCAGGGCGTAGCTCCTCGCTCCGGTGACGCTGCTGCCCGTCATCGGCCTGTGGTATTTAGCTACGCCTTTAATCGTGGTGGTTATATCGTCGGTTGCTAGAGCCTCGTTTGTTATTCAGCAGGATGCACCACGGGCAGGTGAGGCGCGAACGGCTAAAATATGGAATTCTCTGCCAGCTGACCTCTTTCCTGAGTGTTACAACTTGGAGGTTTTTAAGGCTAGAGTGAATAGGCTTTATCTAAGTAAGCACGCTCCATCCTAGACCACATCATCACTTAACATCAGGTGTAATTGTGGTCAAGTGCTTTCTTAGAACTAAATAAATAAATAATAAATAAATAAATAACCCAAGACATGCCACGCTGGGCCACACAGCGCCACCTAGCCCCAAACTAAGCCGAAGCTTGTACTATGGGTACTAGACAACTGATAAACTTACTTAGATATATTTTTTTTTGTAAATAAATACATATTATACATAGAAAACACCCAGACCAATACAAACAGACATGTTCATGAACACAAATGTTTGTACAATGCGGGAATCGAACCCACGACCCTTGACTCAGGAGGGCAGAGGTCACTACCAAATGAGCCACCGAGCCTGTCAATCGAACCCACGACCCTTGACTCAGAGGGCAAATTAAAAAGAAAAATAAAGAGGGTGGCTTGAAGCGAAAAGGTGATGGGTCGCCCCCGTAAGGGTGTTACACACGGGTTACATCCCCATCGAGTGCTAAAGAGAGAAATGTAGATTATTTGACGACCAATTAGGCTCAATAGACGCTGCCTCTAACACAGTAGCCGCGGGTTCAATCCCTGCACAGTACAAATATTTATGTCTGTTTGTATTGGTCTCGGGTGTTCACTATATGTAATACTAGCTGTGCCGGCGGCGTCGCACGCGTGGATATCGGGTTTCAAAAGCAACGGATTTCCATAAAATAGTTCTTCCTAAATTTTAAGTTAGACCTCTAGCAATACATTGGTGAAAACCGCATTCAATTCCATGCAGTAGTATTTGCGTGATGCGCGTTCAAACATACAGATAAAAATTTCTCCCGTTTTCCCAACACTTCCCTTCACTGCTCTGCTCCTATTTCTAGTAGCGTAATGAAAAGTATACTATAACCTGCCCAGGAGTATGAAGAATAATTGTGCCAAGTTTCGTTAAAATCCGTCAAGTAGTTTTTGTTTCTATAACGAACATACAGACAGACAGACAGAACAGACAGACAGACAGACAAAAATTTTACTGATTGCATTTTTGGCATCAGTATCGATCCCTAATCACCCCCTGATAGTTATTTTGAAAAAATATTTCATGTACAGAATTGACCTCTCTACAGATTTATTGTAAGTATAGAAGATAAGATAAGTATAGATAGATGTATTTATTTACAAAAACAAAAATTTTCAAGTAACTTTATCAATTATCTAGTACCCATAGTACAACCTTCGGCTTAGTTTGGGGCTAGATGGCGCTGTGTGGCCCGGCGTGTCTTGGGCTGTTATTGTCATTACTCTTGCTAGGTAACAGACTGGGGTTGCTATTAATATAAAAAAGGGAATTAATTAATTAATTAATTCCCTTCGTCAGCCTATTGCAGTCCACTGTTGGACAAAGGCTGCTTCCCCATTTTGGGAAAACATCTGGAGACTTTACCCATTACACTGGCAGGCGGGTTGACGATCGCAGGACGTAGCTCCTCGCTCCGGTGACGCTGCTGCCCGTCATCGGTGACAGACTGGGGTTGCCATTAATATAAAAAAGGGAATTAATTAATTCAGCAGGTAGACACTTACCGAGCTCAATCGGGAGTTTTGCTAAGTCTTTCAGGGTGTCCTCTGTAAGCAAAAAATTTAATTGATTATTTTTTATAGAAACACGACATAATGGCTTCCCAACGCCTGATGGCAAGCGAAAGAGGAGCCCAAGTCGCTGCGACAAGGCGCAAAGTCAAAATCAAAATAATATTTATTTGTATAGGTTTTTAAAAAAAACACTTACAAATCGTCGAAGCTACCACCGGTTCGGAAAGCAGCATTCTACCGAGAAGACACCGGCAAGAAACTAGTAGTTGCTCTTACCGGCCAGTCAGTTGCCACCGCCATGCCGGCCCTAACCCCCGGCTGCCGAAGCAGAGCTCACCCCACGAGCTCCGGAAACCGTACTCTCCGGCAGAAACACGACCCAGAGGTCATTTAGCTGCAGTGTTCTATGGGGTGCAGGTCCGTCCAAATCGAGCGAAGATTCGCCATGCCCTAACTTTTTTTTTCTACCACCAGGATGGCAAACAAGCCTACGGCCCGCCTGATGTTAAGCGGTTACCGCAGCCTATGGACACCTGCGACACCAGGGGTATCACACGTAACCACAATAAAAAACCGCCTGTTATCCCGACTTCGGTCGGGACCAGGGAGCCTGACCTCTAGGCTGCCCCAAGTGGGGGGGCCAGCCCGAGTCTGCCTAGCAGACCAGCGCTGACAGCTTCGCGGTGTTATAGTCAAGGATCCGCGTTGCTGTCGCCCAAGGCGCATTGACGGTGCAAACCAGGGTTTTTTAGTGGGTATTCTCTGCCGACGCGGAGCGAGTCCCACATAACCCGTCTGCTCCCCCGGGCAGCGGGTATGCGTAAACTGCATTTCTCCCTGGTGAAACAAAAAAAAAAAAAAAAAGGGGTATCACACGCGTTGCCGACCCTTTGAAAATCTCTTCACAACCTTCTCGATGGACCCTGTAGTACCCATACTGTAGTCTCGGGAGAGCCTCGGCGAGAAGCTCAATCCATAGCCTGAGTGTGCGCGGCAAAAAGTTTCTGTTGAGGTGCAGCACACATTTTGTGCGAACGAGTCTGCGGCGCACAAAAAGTCTGCGAGGCGCGCGAAAAGTCGCGGATTTTTCACAGACTCAACGCAGACGACGCACATCTTCGATCATTCTGTCGGCAGGGCTGTAGCGACGTAGATGCTATGGAAGTCGTGCAGAGATCGCGAAGTATTATTTTGTACTTACATTAATATTTAAAATCCGTAACAGATACCTACTTTATTTTTATTTTACACGACTGTTTACCAAAATTAGAATAATTTTTGACAGCTCCTTATAAGCTTAATTGGTCTCTGTACGGTTCTACTTACATGGTAAAGTCTATTAAAAACTTAAACTTAGCGTATTTTGTTTTTTATTTAGGCTTCGTACATTAGATGTCCAAACAGGAGCGAGATAAACACACACACACAAAACACAAGCATACCTACTTCTTCCCACAATTTTCTTTTTAAACGTCTATCATGATATTCTGCCTTAGAAGTATCATAAATTGCTGGTCTGTTTTGTATTTCTTGAATTAGCATCATACATCGACCTCTGGCGCCATGATTATGGATCGCGTGCGTTACGTCCAACCCTAGCAACTGCAGATTGCGGACTAAGTTGTGCGCCGTCTGCGTTAGCGCGTGTTGAAGCAAACGTTCCATTTTTTCGCGCGGCGCGGCGCGATCCGGTCTGCCGGAATTACACGGATTTTTTGTGCGCCGGACTTTTTGCGCGTTGTCTGCGTTACTTCATACAATTGCATAGGTTCTATTTTCACAGACTAAAAAGTGCGTCACTGATAGTCTGCCATCTGCGCTGCGCCTGAAACGTACCGTACGGCTCTAGGGTATGAGGCTGAATCCACTGTCGACGGCGAGCGGTGCGGTGGTAGAATGTCCCCATAGGCATCGTCCCAATCAACTCCTTAAAAAACTCCCGATTAAACAAACGGTAGAACACGCATAATAAAGAGAAAACTCTCCTCAGATTTAGCGAACCTACCTCTCTTAAAAACTACTTCATCATCATCAGCCTATAGCAGTCCACTGCTGGACATAGGTCTTTCCAGTTGTTTACCACTTAGGGCATCACCTTGAGGATATACCCAAAATCGCCACGCTGGGCAGGCGGGTTGGGTATCGCAAGGTGTAGCTTCTCGCTCCAGTGACGCGGCTGCCCGTCATCGGCCTGTATTATTTAGCTACGCTTTCAATTATGATGGTTATACCGCCACCAGTCGGTTGACAGCGCCTCGTTTGTTATTTGGCAGGAGGCAGGTCACGGGCAGGTTGGCTTGGAGCAAAAAGATGATAAGATAACTTCCTTAAGTCCCCATCAAATGCTTGTACTCACTGATTTTGTCCCATAGACCGGGATCGGGTTCCGGGTCAGCCACGGGCGCGCAGGCCACCAAGCCCATCTGAAAGTATAATAAATAAATAAATATCTGATTTAATTGTGGAAACCGCGTCTCGGCAAACGTAATGTAGGACCCCCTTAGGCCAGATGGAGGGACGATCTGCGCAGGACGGCTGGCAAGTGCTGGCTGCGAGAAGCCCGGGATCGATCAAAGTGGCGAACATTGGGAGAGGCCTATGTCCAGCAGTGGTCTGATACGGGCTGATGATGATGATGAAATAAATATCAGACAACATCACATACATTGCGCCGATCCCAAAGTAAGTAGCTTAAGCACTTGTGTTATGGGTATCAGAACAACGAAGGTATCACAAATATATACACGAAAGTTTGTCCCGGGTAAGGGTTCGAACCCACGACGCTTGGTTCAGAAGACAGGAGTCACTACCAATGGGCATGGTGACGAAAAAAAAGTAATTAGTCCGTCTTTTAGATTGTTTAAAAATAAAAGACATGTATTTTTTCATTTGTAAATAAGGCCAAGAATGACAAAGATATAACCCATTAAAATTACGCGTGACGTCAGATTTTGGGAGCTTTTTCGCAAATGAGTGATGTCAAAGACCCCCACTCCTACATTTTGATGCCTTGTATCTTTGTTATTTTTTGTTTAAATGAAAAAAGGAAAAATACGTGTCCAATATATTTTTAAAATTTATATCTAAAACTAGCTTTTGCCCGCGACTTCGTCCGCGTCTTTAAATTTATACATACAAAAGTTTTTTCCCGCTAACTCCCGTTCCCGTGGGAATTTCTCAAAATACAGCCATAACTAAACTTTATATTTACTAAGGTACCTGCATGCCAAATTTCAAGCGTCTAACTTAAGCGGTTTAGATTTTTCATACAAAAGGATTTTCCCGCTAATTCCCGTTCCCGTGGGAATTTCGGGAATTCCTTTCTTAGTGCACCCCTACGGTACCTAAGCTACGTCCCTTCCAAATTTCAAGTGCCTACGTTTAGCCGTTTGGGCTGTGCGTTGATATGTCAGTCAGTCAGTCAGTCAGTCAGTCAGTTTCTCCTTTTATATATATATATAATAGATTCGGACTAAATACAATGTAATTATTTTGACCCTGGAATCATCCCTATAAGCTACCAAGTTAAGTTTGGGACTAGATGGCGCTGTGTGGCCCAGCGTGGCATGTCTCGGGATTTCGGATCTCGGGATAGAAATTGGGATGTAAGGGAGCGGCCTATCATCTTTTCGCTCTAAGCCACCCTCACCTGCCCGTGGTGCATCCGGTTGAATAACAGACGAGGCTCTCGCAACCGATTGTTGGCGGTATAACCATCAAGATTGAAGGCGTGGCTGAATACCACAGGCCGATGACGGGCAGCAGCGTCACCGGAGCGAGGAGAAACGCCCTGCGATAGCCAACCCGCCTGCCCAGCGTGGTAATTATGGGTAGGTTTACCCTCCAGATGTTTGCCCTAAGTGGCGAAAACTAAGAGAGGTAGGGCATAGCGAATCTTCGCTCGAAGTGAGCCGCCCGTCCGGGGAAGGACCTCCACCCTATAGAATACCGCAGCCAAATGACCTCTGGGTCGTGTTTCTGCCGGTGAGTAGGGTTTCCGGAGCCCATGGGGGGGTTAGGGTTGGGCCGGCATGGCGGTGGCAACTGACAGGTAACTGACCAGTTATTTGCCAGTTGTCACAGCGTCTTGGGCTTCTCTTTCGCTTTCCTTCAGGCGTAGGGAAGCCATTATGTCGAACCACTATAAAAAAAAAAAAAAAAAAAAAAAAAAACAACTGGAGAGGCTTATATCTTGCAGTGGACTGCGAAAGATGATGATAATGACGAATCACAAGACTTACCACAGCGATGAGCAACGCGAGACAGATAAGAAACTTCATGATGATGGAGGATTCTTCAGACAATGGTATAGAAAAGCCTGGAAGCGGCTTATATAGGCAGAGATCTCTTATGCTAATTAGAATGAACTACGTAATTGTTCAAATTTGAAAATATTTTTTTTATTTACCCATAAAAGGTAAATAGTTATGATTGACACATTTTGGTTAAGAATGCACAGGTTTTTGTTGTCCTAATGCATAAAAGGTTCATTATATATTATTACGGTTACACAAACATTAATATATTTTTATAACTAGCGACCCGCCCTTGCTTCGCTTTGTGTATTTAATAATTATTAAAATAAATAAATAAATAACCTAAGACATGTCACGCTGGGCCACACATCGCCACCTAGCCCCAAACTAAGCCGAAGCTTGTACTATGGGTACTAGACAACTGATAAACTCACCTAGATATGTACTATTTTTTTTGTAAATAAATACATATTGTACTCGTACATAGACAACACCCTTGTAGCGGAACCTCCTTGCAGGTTTATTTGTAAATAAATATAAAAAGCAAAAGCAATCTGGTTTTAGAAAATGTCGTAGCACAGCCACAGCCCTAATAGATGTAGTGGATGATATACTTACAGCACAAGATATTGGCAAAGGCACAATCTTGGTGCTGTTAGACTACTCCCGTGCGTTCGACACAATCAATTCCAGTATTTTATTATCTAAACTCCGTTATTATGGGTTTGACTCTGCAACTCTGAAGTGGTTCACTAGTTATTTGTCTGAACGATCACAATATGTTGAAATTCGAAAGGAAAATGGGTCTACAGCTTGTTCAAAAACGTCAAAATTAACCAGAGGGGTACCACAGGGATCCATATTGGGGCCGATACTTTTTATTCTATATACCGCAGATATTATAAAAAAGCTAGAAAATTGCCGTTATCATTTATATGCTGATGATCTTCAGCTTTATGTATCTTTTAAACCTGAAGCAACCGCTGCAACCGTGGATAAATTGAATGAAGTTCTGGACCGAGTTAACCAATGGAGCAACAGTCACAACTTAGTATTAAACCCTACGAAGTCTAAGTACATTATATTTGGATCACAAAATATAATAAATAAAATACACGCTCAGAAACCACGCGTTTCAATCACAGGTAATCCTTTAGATAACGTAACACAAGCTCGTAATCTGGGCATCCTAATGGATGAAAGGTTACATTTCGAAGGACATGTGCTAGAAATTATGCGCAATTGTTTCTACAGGTTGAAGGTACTTTACAATTTACGGGACTATGTGA
This sequence comes from Conogethes punctiferalis, assembly GCA_031163375.1. Classification (NCBI taxonomy): domain Eukaryota; kingdom Metazoa; phylum Arthropoda; class Insecta; order Lepidoptera; family Crambidae; genus Conogethes; species Conogethes punctiferalis. The sequence continues at coordinate 6,433,761 of CM062106.1, read as the reverse complement.
ACGTGGACGCGCGAGTTCGATTATGTGAATCCCTTATACTTTCAAAGCTGAATTATGCTGACACTGTTTTCGGTGGATGTTTATTAAAGCGCACTAAGAAGTTGATGCAACGTATACAAAATGCTTGTGCCCGATATTGTTTTCCGGTACCTCGACGATCACATATCACTCCATTCTTGAACCAAAACAATTTATTAAATATGTCTGCTAGATACACCCTCCACTTAGGATCATTGCTTTTTGAAGTTATCAATAAGAAAGAACCTTCTTACCTCTTCGGAAAACTGAGATTTGCGCAGTGCAAAATGAGAATTGCTCCACGTTTGATGTTTCCTCAGTACAATACGGCTGCGTTTCGTGGCAGTTTTCGCTATGCTGCCACAAAATGCTGGAACAACCTTCCGCCACCAATCAGAATCCTAAAATCTGTTGCTTCTTTTAAGAGAAATCTTAAAAGATATCTTGTTAATGAACAAAAAGTTTAATAGCCATTCTGTCTCTCCTGTGTTCTCATTCCCATCTGTCACATTTCGTACACTCAATGCTCCACCCACTAATTCTCCAACTCTCACACATTCATGCACACAATGTATATAAATTATTAAATGTTAAATGTTGCCTACTGTTGCGCTCTGCGTTTGTTGTTAATAATAAGTGTTTTTGTTTGTATAATAAGTGTTTTTGTTTGTTTCTATAATTATAATTTTACGTTTTTTGTTTAAATTTTGCGTTGGCCGGTGTTGCGACGTATTCGTGGTTTCCACTGAAAACCAGCGTTATGGCAAATAAATATTTGCCATGACATTATAGCTGAGTGGACACCATTTTGGCCACATCCTACATAGTAGCTAGAGTTTATTATTATTATTTTTTTATTATTATTGTGGTTCTTTTATTATTTTTAGTTATAGTGTTACATTGTGTAATTGTGGCCAAATAAAGCTTTTCTTATTCTTATTCTTATTCAAAATTTGTTCGTTGACAAACGTCACAAAATTGATTTGTCGCATTCTGGTTTTTAGTATTCTTTATTTTGATATATGTACTGTAAATTGTAAATATTTTATTAATGTATTCATGGACGTAGAAAATAAAGTATTATACTGTACAGATAAAAACCATTTCTTTATATATCTTCCAATCAACACCTACGCACGCCGCGCCGCAGCCTGCCATTGCTAAACCCTCATCATTTCAGATAGACATTTAATTGAGTTACATTTTAGCCTTTTATTCATCATCATCATCAGCCTATCGTAGAGACATAGGCCTCTCCATTTGTTCGCCACTTTGGGCAAACATCTGGAGGCTTTACACATATTCGCCACGCTCTGGGCGGGTTGTGTATCTTGGGCGTAGCTCCTCGCTCCGGTGACGCTGCTGCCCGTCATCGGCCTGTGGTATTTAGCTACGCCTTCAACCGTGATGGTTATACCCGCCACCAGTCGATTGCCAGCGCCTCGTTTGTTATTCGGCAGGATGCACCACGGGCAGGTGACGGTGGCTTGGAGCGAAAAAATGATCGCTCCCGTACATGCCGTTTTAGTAAGGCTCTCTAATTATTTTCTTGTCATACATGTTGATGTACCATATGTTACTCAGGGTGAGTGTAGCTTTCCAATGGTGAAAGAATTTAAAACAGAAAAAGACAGTTTTTAAATTTGTTCATTACAAATAAATAGGTATCAGACAACATCACATACATTGCTCCGATCCTAAAGTAAGTAGCTGAAGCACTTGTGTTATGGGTATCAGAACAACGAACGTACCACAAATAAATACTTAAATACAAATATAAACACCCAGAACGGAACAAACACAAATGTTCATCACACGAATGTTTATCCCGAGTGGGAATCGAACCCACGACCCTTGGTTCAGAAGGCAGGGGTCACTACCAATTGAGCCACCGAGCCAGTCAGTATTACAAATACATCATAAACACACATACAAAAGAACAAATCGTTTCTCTTTATAATATTAGTGTAGATGTCAAATCCCACATTCCAAATTCATTTGCGTACTTGTTTGGGTATCCATAAATATACTTACTCGTATATTTTTTGTTACTAAATACAGATCAAAAGCGTGTTAGGTCATGCATAGAATGGGATTCCGTATTCGCGTGTAAATTAAAGGGATGTAAGGGAGCGGCCTATCATCATTTCGCTCCAAACCAACCTCACCTGCCCGTGGTGCATCCTTCCGAATAACAAACGAGGCTCTGGCAACCCACTGGTTGCGGTATAACAATCACAATTGAAGTCGTAGCTAAATACCACAGGCCGATGACGGGCAGCAGCGTCACCGGAGCGAGGAGCTACGCCCTGCGATCACCAACTGTGGCGATTATGGGTCAAGCCTCCAGATGTTTGCCCCCAGTTGATGGTGTAATGTCCGTGGGGTTTCCAGACTTAGAATAGGACCACCCCATTTCATTCTGTGGGTGTTTTTTTTTTATGCAAGAGGCGGCAGACGAGCAAATGTGATGCCTGATGGTAAGCAGTCGACACCGCCCATGGACACCCGCAACCCAAATCGCGTTCTGGGGTCACTACCGGCCTTTTAAATAGGAGTACGCTCGTTTCTTGAAGGCTCCCAAGTCGTAGCTGTTCGGAAAGACTGTCGCAGGTTCCACAAAACCGATGCGCGTGTCGTAGGAGACGCTAAGGAAATATCTACATACTTATAATAAATCTGTCAGAGAAGTCAATTCTGTACATAAAATATATTTTCAAAATAACTATCAGGGGGTGATTAGTGATCGATACTGATGCCAAAAATGCAATCAGTAAAATTTTTGTCTGTCTGTCTGTCTGTATGTTCGTTATAGAAAAAAACTGTTGGACGGATTTTAACGAAACTTAGTACGATTATTCTTCATACTCCTGGGCAGGTTATAGTATACTTTTCATCACGCTACAATGAATATGAGCAGAGCAGTAACGAGAAGTGTTGGGAAAACGGGAGAAATTTTTATCTGTATATTTGATCGCGCATCACGCGAAAACTACTGCATGGAATTAAATTCGGTTTTCACCAATGTATTGCTAGAGGTCTAATTAAAATTTACGTACCATTTTATGGAAGTCCGTTTTTTTTAAAACCCGATATCCACGCGTGCGACGCCGCCGGCACAGCTAGTCATTAATAAACGGGCAGGAGTGTTAACCTGGGTACAAATAAAACCTACGGACACTAACCCGCCTGCTAAGCGTGATGACTTAGGCAAATCCCCCCTAATGACAATGCCAGGGCACAGCCAGACATCAGCCTATTACAGTCCACTGCTGGACATAGGCCTCTCGAGCTGTTCGCCGCTTAGGGCAAACATCTGGAGGGTATACCCATAATCGCCACCCTGGGCAGGCGGGTTGGCGATCCCAGGGTGTAGCTCTTCGCTCCGGTGACGCTGCTGCCCGTCATCGGCCTGTGGTATTTAGCTACGCCTTCAAATGTGATGGTTATATCGCCCCAGTCGGTTGCCAGCGCCTCGTTTGTTATTCGGCAGGATGCACCACGGGCAGGTGAGGTGGCTTGGAGCGAAAAGATGATAGGTCGCTCCCTTACATCCCTGGAATGCTAACCTGGGTACAAAAAACCTACCACTCTCAGACATATACGTCACCACCGGCGGGTTAAATCCCACATCAAAGGAAGGAGGAAATACATGCGCTGGCAATGTTTCAACATTTTAACGACGCGTCATAGACAAAAATAGACGCAATAGCTTATAACAATAGAATTTTAAAAGGACATTCGAACGTAATAAGTGTCTTAGGTATTTTAAATGGGTAGGTAACCTACTAATATTAGAATTAGTTTGTGCAAAAAAATAAAAAAACATTTCACTTAACTAAACATAGTTGTTGTTATTTATACGTGCAGTTTCGGAATGCTTGTCTTTCGATATTCTATCGGTTCTGTAGGAAAAGACTTGTCCCTACGAAAAGTGGAAGTACTTCCGCCGAGCTAGGTGATCGTGCTCGGGGGCCGCGGTCCGATGGATCTTGGTTTTTCGTATATATAACGAGTCGTGATGAAAACTTCGTATGCGCATTGTAGGTCTTCCATAGAAGTTGTATGGAGCGATTTCATTTTGTATGGCCGCGGAATTTACATCGCCATCTGTTGTTAGCTGGCGGAACTAGTGATTGCATATTGTAGCGACGTGGAGATAGTTGTAGCGGTGTGGAGATAGGTGTCGCTACATGTCGCTACAGTTTCACGCTCTCCACAGCGTGCGACGGAATTATTTTACTTGATTCCTCCCGCCCTTTTTAACATCGTCATCATCATCATCATCAGCCTTTATTGGTCCACTGCAGGACATAGGCCTCTCCCAATGTTCGCCACTTTGATCGATCCTGACTCGCGTCCAGCACTTGCCAGCCGTTCTGCACAAATCGCCACTCCACCTGGCCTGAGGGCGTCCTACACTACGTTTGCCGAGACGCGGTCTCCACTCCAGTACTCGTTTATCCCAACCCAACGGTTTTTACATTGGATGAGAATACGGCGAATAGGTACCGTTATACGGTGCAAGTTCCTAAGCCTCGAACAGCACGTTTCGCCTCTACTTTCATAGTACGAACGGCCAAACTATGGAACTCTTTGCCGAATGCAGATATATTTTTTAAATATCCTTGAATATTTGGAGGGTAGGTAAATGAACGGGAGGCATGATTTATTTATTTTATTGCGTTTCCTTTTATCATATACTTTTAGTAAGGGATGTAAGGGAGCGGCCTATCATCTTTTCAGTCCAAGCCAACCTCATCTGCCCGTGGTGCATCCTGCGGAATAACAAACGAGGCGCTGGCAACCGACTGGTGGCGGTATAACCGTGACGATTGAAGGCGTAGCTAAATACTACAGGCGGACGGGCAGCAGCGTCACCGGAGCGAGGAGCTACGTCCTGCGATACCCAACCCGCCTGCCCAGCGTGGCGATTATGGGTATATCCGCTAGATGTTTGCCCTAAGTGGCGAACAACTGGAGAGGCCTTTGTCCAGCAGTGGACTGCGATAGGCTGATTATTACGATGAGCAATACAGCGTATAGGCGCCGTTATATAGTGCAAGTTCCACACTAGTTTTGTCTCTACTTTCATAGTGCGAACGGCCAAACTATGGAGGGCAAGAAAGAACGAGAGTTCATCAATAGATTGTGTAAGTTATTAAGTAAATAGGCTTTAAGTAAAAAAAAATTACCCAAGACATGCGACGCCGGGCCACACATCGCCATCTAGCCACAAACTAAGCCGAAGCTTGTACTATGGGTACTAGACAACTGATAAACTTACTTAAATACTTTTTATGTAAATAAATACATATTATACATAGCAAACACCCAGACCAATACAAACAGACATGTTCATGAACGCAAATGTTTGTACTGTGCGGGAATCGTACCTCAGATGCTCAGATGGCAGAGGTCACTACCAAATTTATATTCATACTAGCTGTGCCGGCGGCGTCGCACGCGTGGATATCGAGTTTCAAAAATAACAGACTTCCATAAAATGGTACCTAAATTTTTAATTAGGCCTCTAGCAATACATTGGTGAAAACCGCATTTAGTTCCATGCATTAGTTATCGCGTGATGCGCGATCAAACATGCAGATAAAAATTTCTCCCGTTTCCCACACACTTCTCGTCACTGCTCTGCTCCTATTGATTGTAGCGTAATGAAAAGTATACTATAACCTGCCCAGGAGTATGAAGAATATTCGTACCAAGTTTCGGTAAAATCCGTCCAGTAGTTTTTTTTTCTATAACGAACACACAGACAGACAGACAGACAAAAACTTTACAGATTGCATTTTCGGCATCAGTATCGATCACTAATCACCCCCTGATAGTTATTTTGAAAATATGTTCAAAGTCAAAGTCAAAATACCTTTATTCACATAGACTTAAAATAAGCACTTATGAATCGTCAAGTAAAAAATAATGTAGAAATACAAAAAGTAAAGTAAGAATGTGAATAAAAGCAATTTAAAAGAAGCTACCGCCGTGTTCGGAAAGTAGATTTCTACCGAGAAGAAACGGCAAGAAACTCGGTAGTTACTCTTTTTAAATCGCCAATTGTTACATGTTTAGGTATTACAACATTTTTTAATATTTTAAAGTTAAACAATGCAAAATAAAAGTTGAGTCTATACAATGCAAAGTTTACTACGAAGCAGCAGTCCAAGAGATGTCGTCGTTGAGGAAATCTTCTACTCTATAATAGCCCCCTTTTATAAGTAAGGACTTCATGTATGATTTGAATTTGTGAATGGGCAGTTCAACAATATGTTCCGGTAACCTGTTGAACATTTTGATACCCAATCCTACAAACGACCCACTCACCTTACTCAGCCTCAGACGTGGAACGGCAAGCTTGTGCTTATTTCTAGTGTTTAAATTATGATTATCTGAATTTTTATTGAATTGATTTAAATGTTTACGTACATAAACAACACAGTCAAAGATATACTGTGTTCAATGTACAGAATTGACCTCTCTACAGATTTATTATAAGTATAGATAGATGTTCTATTAAAGAATTATATTATTTAATTAAGTATAATTAGTATAAGAATTGCTGTCCTCGCACCTATTTGTAATACCCAAAAGGTGACTAAGTCATAAGGTCCAATATTGTACGAGTGTAACACCCACACTGTACACTTAGTGAGCAAATAAAGAAAATTGAAAAATTGAAAATCGAGCCATTCATGGTATTAAGAACGGGAAAAAGGGGAAAGGGAAGAAAAAGGGAGGCTCAAAGGAAATTAAATATAATATAAAAGTAAGAAATAAAACAGAAATAAAATTATCACGCACCACGCACAACGATTGGAAAAGCACACAGGAGAATTTTCATAGAACAGAAGATAAACGTAAATATAAAAAAGTATAACCTCGAAGGAGGTTGGCCATGCGGCCAGTCCGTAACACATGGCTCGCAAAAGGGAAAGGCAAAAATACTATATGTTCATGCAATTATATTTATTTCAGTTTACAGCCAGTTTGAGGTGTTGTTTTCTGGAGAGCACCATATCGGAATCCTGTCAGGCCCAAGAAGATTTAACCTGAAATAAAAACAGAAGTTTGAATTATAATAGGTTTTAACCGACTTCAAAAAAAGGAGCAGATTCTGATTTTTTTTGTTGTGTGTTTGTTACTACATAATCTCCTAGAATTGTTAACCGATTCTGAAAATTCTTTTTTTATTTGGAGGAGTGTACTAGAAAGTACACTCCTCCAAATAAAAAAAGAACTAGAAAGTTAGACCCATTGTCACCTACTGAAGTCGGGTTTTATTTTGCTATAAAAATGTTGTTATTTCTGTTTGATTTACAAAAATTGTTCATGTTTTTAACTATTTTGGGTAGTCTTGTCGCTTGAAAGACTATTATTTTCGTGTGATGACAATCTAAATGAGTTCCGTCCTATATTCAGCCCCAAGAAATGCCGTAGACAAAACAAGACGTTAATTATTAAACCATAATGGTTATCACTACTCTATCGATACATATAATATCTCCAATCGATAGATATATCCAAAGGTTGTCTGGAAGAGATCGCTTATATCTACGTTAATATAAATCTCACTACACAATCCGTTAGATATTCAAAAGCGAAAGTGATTTTTTTTATAAAAGAGGCGGCAGACGAGCATGTTTGATGCCTGATGGTAAGCAGTCGACACCGCCCATGGACACCCGCAACTCAAATCGAGTTCTGGGGTCGCTGCCGGCCTTTTAAATAGGAATACTCTCGTTTCTTGAAGGTTCCCAAGTCGTAGCTGTTCGGAAAGACTATCGCAGGAAGTTGGTTCCACAAAACCGAGGCGCGAAGCAAGGAGTTCCTCATAAAGTTGTGACATGAACTAATAATGAAATAAAGCAATATAATTTTACCTTTCTTGCCTCCTATCCTCTTGCCAGTTTTGGGCACGCCTGAAAAAGACAGACAATATTACATACATTTTCATATCACTAGATGACAAAATAACCCAAGACACGCCACGCCGGGCCACACAACGCCATCTAGCCCCAAACTAAGCCGAAGCTTGTACTATGGGTACTAAACAACTGATAAACTTACTTAGACACTATTTGTAAATTAACATTTTTACATAGTAAACAAACACCCAGACCAATACAAACAGGCATGTTCATACTGTGGGGGGTCGAACCCACAACCCTTGGCTCAGAAGGCAGATGTCACTACCAAATGAGCCATCGGGCTAGTCAGGCAAAATGGCTGCCGGACGCGTAATGGTAAGCGTTCACCGAAGTCCATGTACTCCTGCAACACCAAGGGCATCGCATGCGCTTTGTTGAACCTTTAAAAACCTATTTACTTTAGACTTAAAATACCCCATACTGTATTCCCCTGAGAACACCTCGGCACAATACCCTCACCATGTTTTTTTTTTTATAGAGGGCGCAAACGGGCTAGAAAGTCACCTGATGGTAAGTGATCACTTCAGCCCAAAGACACCGCAACACCAGGCGAGTCACAGGTGCGTGTCGGCCCTTGAGAAATGTATAGGCTCGCTTTTTGAAGGTCCCTAAGTCATATCCGTCATCATGTTTTCGAACATCATCATCATCAGCCTATTGCAGTCCACTGCTGACCTCTCCAGTTGTTCGCCACTTAAGACAAACATCTGGAGGATATACCCATAATCGCCACGCTTGGCAGGCGGGCTGGCGATCGCAGGGCGTAGCTTCTCGCGCCGGTGACGCTGCTCCCTGTCATCGTCGTGAGGCCCTTTTAATTTGGACATCACAGCAGCGCCGGGTCCGATCTTTGATTTTTCTGTTTTGTCTTTTTTTTTGTTTTTTTGTACTTATATCGGTTTTTGTGTTTTCTATTTTTAGGGTACCGTAGCCAAAATGGCAAAAACGGGACCCTTATAGATTCGTCATGTCAGTCTGTCTGTCTGTCTGTCTGTCTGTCCGTCCGGATGTCACAGCCAGTTTATTCCAAAACTATAAGAGCTACGTTATTGAAATTTGGTACGTAGATGTATTCTGTTAACCGCATTTCGATTTTAAAATAAAATCAGAAAAAAATCCAAAACTTTTGGGGTTCCCGATACATAGAACTGAAACTCAAAAATTTTTTTTTCATCAAACCTATACGTGTGGGGTCTCTATAGATAGGTATTTATTTTATGATGTTGAGGTTTCTAGTTTGCGCGAGAGACTCTTCCAAAGTGGAAAAATGTGTGTCGTCGTCCCCCCCCCCCCCCCCCCCCCGTAACTTTTAAAATATGGGCATGATAAAACTGAATAAAATATATGTTGTGTATTACTATGCAAACTACTAACGAAAATTGGTTTGAATGAGATCTAGACAATAGTATTGTTTTTAAACGTCATAAATCAAATTAGGTACCTAATTTTTTTCATTCAATCAACTCCAATAATAAAGAAAAACATTTATTTAGCTGTATAGTGGTACGGAACCCTACGTGCGCGAGTCCGACTCGCACTTGGCCGGTTTTTGATGTTGTTTATTTCTTTCTTTTTGTTTTTTTGTCTTCTTGAAATGTGCTTTGTATATTTGTCGATGTTTGTTGTTGTGTTGTTCAGATAATAAATAATTTCTTATTTCTTATAGTACTTACCGACGGGGAGTTTTGAAAAGTTGTCCAGGACGTCACCTGTGGATAAAAATAAATATTTAATCATCATCATCATCAGCTTATATCAGTCCACTGCTGGACATAGGCCTCTCCCAATGTTCCTTACTTCAAAGCGGTGAAATATATTCAATGGACAAATTGGACAGAGATTGTTATCTTATCTTCTATATACTTATAATCTATATACTTATAATAAATCTGTAGAGAAGTCAATTCTGTACATGAAATATATTTTTAAAATAACTATCAGGGGGTGATTAGGGATCGATACTGATGCCAAAAATGAAATCAGTAAAATTTTTGTCTGTCTGTATGTTCGCTATAGCAAAAAAAACTACTGGACGGATTTTAACGAAACTTAGTACGATTATTCTTCATACTCCTGGGCAGGTTATAGTATACTTTTCATCACGCTACAATCAATAGGAGCAGAGCAGTGACGAGAAAACGGGAGAAAATTTTATCTGTATGTTTGATCGCGCATTACGCGAAAACTACTGCATGGAATTAAATGCGGTTTTCACCAATGTATTGCTAGAGGTCTAACTTAAAATTCAAGTACCATTTTATGTAAGTCTGTTATTTTTTAAACCCGATATCCACGCGTGCGACGCCGCCGGCACAGCTAGTACAATATAAAGTAATAACGTGAAATTAAGTAATTTTTTCGGACACGTAAGGTGCAGCGCATACGGCACACTTTTTGTGCGATAGAGTCTGCGTCTGAGACATTTAAAAAGAGCGTCTAGGTCTGCCGACAGAATGATCGAAGATGTGCGTCGTGTGCGTTGAGTCTGTGAAATATCCGCGACAGATTTTTGAGCGTCGTGTTATACTGCATATAATTGCAAACAAGTGCGTCGCAGATAGTCTGTCGTCTGCGCTGCCTCTAAAAATTCCTTTTTTTATTTTCGTGATACATATTTCGAAATCAACCATTATGAGAGGTAGGGTATAGCGAATTTGGCTGGCTTGTACTTTTTTCTGTGTAAATAAATACATATTATACATAGTAAACACCCAGACCAATACAAACAGACATGTTCATGAACACAAATGTTTGTACTGTGCGGGAATCGAACACAACCCTTGGCTCAAAAGGCAGAGGTAACTACCAAATGAGCCATCGGGTCGGTGGCTTACCAAACTCAGCGGGGAGTTTTTTCAAGGCGTCCTCTGTGGGCAAAAAAAAACAATGGTTAGAATCACCTTAGGGGTTGTCCATTAATCACGTGAGGCTTGAAAGGGGGGGGGAGGGGTTTGATAAAAATCACGAAAATAACACAAGGGGGAGGGGGGGTGTAGTAAGATATCTCGTGTATTTATTTTTTTAAAAGGCTTTTATTAAGGGCTTTTAGTTTTTGTAAAAGGTTATTTCCCATGCCATACACCACTTTGTCAAGCATGATTTAGATGCAATATTCATTTTTACGAATGCACCCGGCAGAAGCGCATTCAACCGTGTTGAGAGAAGAATGGCGCCTTTAAGCCGGGAATTATCTGGACTCATACTTCCGCATGATTCTTATGGAACTCATTTGGATGAACAAGGGAGAACAAAAGATCATGATCTCGAAAAAATGAACTTTCAGAAGGCTGGAGAAGTTCTCACAGAAGTATGGAATAATATGGTTATCGACGGCCATGACGTCGTAGCAGAGTACCTCGAGCCCGATGACATTGCTGAAAGCTTTGTTCCAGACTTGCCTTGTCTGCAGTGGTATAGCGAGCATGTGCGAGAGAGCCAGTATTTGCTTCAGGTAAATTAGTAAAATCTCATTTATTATTATTTTATCATTTACTTTTCTTATCTAATATGATTAAGATATCTTAATATCATTACCAGGTGGTGAAGTGTGATGACCGCGCTTGCTGTGGAGATTTGCGGAGTTCTCTTCGATCTATTCTTCCTGAACGCTTCGTTATACCTCCTTACCCAATTTTGCAGTCGTCTAGTGGTCTATGTATTCCGAAGCCTCAAGAGCATGATGGCAAGACGTTTGCTACATTTCTTCTGCGTCGGTCTCTTGGAATCACCCCAACGCATGAGGGCTTTAACAAATTGCCGTATGACCTGTATTGCCCTAGTCTGCAAAAGGATCGTCGCCAACTTTTGGAAAGGACGTGCCAGTGGTGTGGATTGTACTTCTGTACAAAGAAGAAAGTTAAGGAACATGTAAATTCATGTCACAAGCAACCTAATCCGAGCAGTAATAGTGTAGCGATGCACAATGTTCGTCCTTCACGCATCCTCACGCGACGATCAATCGGCAGATCGAAAGAAATTCTCTGCGTTGTGCGCGAAAATGATGACACCGAGTGGCTTGATGAAACCGATGTTGATTTTCAACAAAGCACAGTGCCAACAACTGACCTGCAAGATGCTTATCCAGTTGTTAGTGTTGAAGAATGTCTTGCTAATCCGTGGTCCGAGGACAATATACATTAAATATATTCATGTACTAGTACAATACATGTTTTTCCTATGATTACACTCTTCGTTTATTCTTATTGTTATGGCAATCAAAAAAAACTTGCAACCTGGTGTAGACATTTTTATTATGGTCCTTAATTTCAGAATAAAATAAGATTATAGTTTATACCTGTATTTAAATTAAGATAATATTCAGAAAATTTTAAGATTCTTTGTAGGTACTAAAAATACACGTGATGTTGAGAAGGGGGAGGGGGGGGTGGTCTTAAACCTCACTACGTATCACCAATGTGGGAGGGGGGGTTAAAAAATGCTAAAAAAAGATCACGTGATTAATGGACAACCCCTTACTGGTTTAATGATAAAACAATATCATTACTCATCATCATCATCAGCCTATCGCAGTCCACCGCTGGACATAAGCCTCTCCAGTTGTTCGCCACTTAGGGCAAACATCTGGAGGATTTACCCATAATCGCCACCCCGGGCAGGCGGGTTGGCGATCGCAGGGCGTAGCTCCTCGCTCCGGTGACGCTGCTGCCGCCATCGGCCTGTGGTATTTAGCTACGCCTTCAACCGTGATGGTTATACCGCCATCAGTCGGTTGCCAGAGCCTCGTCTGTTATTCGGCAGGATGCACCACGGACAGGTAAAGGTCTTGGAGCAAAAAAAGATGATGGGTCGCTCCCTTACATCCCTTTAAACTATTTGATAAAATATAACTTATTCCTTTGTATATAATCTATAACCCGAAAAAACCTTTTGGCTTTTGACAAGGTTTTTTTTTATAGTAGCTCGACTTAATGGCTTCCCTACGCCTGATGAAAAGCGAAAGAGAAGCCCAAGTCGCTGTGACAACAGGCAAGTAACTGGTCAGTTACCTGTCAGTTGCCAGTTGTTGATATTGAAATGAGGGGCGTTACTGTGAAGCAAGAATGTCCAAAAGGTCCACCTCAAAAGTGACATTTGTGTCAAATGCTTGTTACTCACTGATTTTGTCCCATAGACCGGGATCGGCTTCCGGTTCAGCCACGGGCGCGCAGGCCACCATACCGATCTGAAAGACAAACTTATGTTAAGATAACTTTCTCGTTAAAACTGGTAACATCTACATCTATCTTCTTCTAAGTACTTATAATAAATCTGTAGAGAGGTCAATTCTGTACATTAAATATATTTTCAAAATAACTATCAGGGGGTGATAAGTGATCGATACTGATGTCAAAAATGCAATCAGTAAAATTTTTGTCTGTCTGTATGTTCGTTATAGAAACAAAAACTACTTGACGGATTTTAACGAAACTTGGCACAATTATCTTCATACTCCTGGGCAGGTTATAGTATACTTTTCATTACGCTACTAGAAATAGGAGCAGAGCAGTGAAGGGAAGTGTTGGGAAAACGGGAGAAATTTTTATCTGTATGTTTGAACGCGCATCACGCAATTACATGGAATTGAATGCGGTTTTCACCAATGTATTGCTAGAAGTCTAACTTAAAATTTAAGAAGAACTATTTTATGGAAATCCGTTGCTTTTGAAACCCGATATCCACGCGTGCGACGCCGCCGGCACAGCTAGTAAATAAATAAAATCTTTATTGAACAATGTTCCTTAGATAATAGTACAGAGGCGACATGAAACCCATACGTGTGGGGTATCTATGGATAGGTCTTCAAAAATGATATTGAGGTTTCGAATAATATAATATGATGTACATTACCATGCAAACTTCCACCGAAAATTAGTTTGAACGATATATCTTCTATACTTATAATAAATCTGTAGAGAGGTCAATTCTGTACATGAAATATTTTTTCAAAATAACTATCAGGGGGTGATTAGTGATCGATACTGAAGCCAAAAATGCAATCAGTAAAATTTTTGTCTGTCTGTCTGTCTGTCTGTCTGTCTGTATGTTCGTTATAGAAAAAAAAACTACTGAACGGATTTTAACGAAACTTGGTACAATTATTCTTCATACTCCTGGGCAGGTTATAGTATACTTTTGATCACGCTACAATCAATAGTAGCAGAGCAGTGAAGGGAAGTGTGGGAAAAACGGGAGAAATTTTTATCTGTATGTTTGAACGAGCATCACGCGAAAACTACTGCATGGATTTGAATGCGGTTTTCACCATTGTATTGCTAGAAATCGAACTTAAAATTTAGGCCAGTTAATGAAAGTCCGTTATTATTGAAATCCGATATCTACGCGTGCGACGCCGCCGGCACAGCTAGTAATAATTAGTTTTTTTAATACGTTATAAATCGTAAACGTATAGAATAAATCGTATACGTTATAAATTGTATTAATTTCATAGCACTGTAACTAGATGTTAGCTTTTTATGCCGTGTACACATCTTTGTGGAAATGCAGCCTAAGAATGTAACCATTTTCTTCACTAAATATGCCTAGCATGTATTGTTGTACTATGTTTTGTGTACCATTAAATAAATAAATAAACCCCATTTCACCTTTCATTCAATCAACTCCAGTATAATAAAGAAATAAAGAAAAACATTTATTTAGATGTATAGTGGTACGGAACCGTTTTTTATATAATACTTATAGCCTATGTCCACCGGAGATAGCGTAGCTTTCCAACAGTGAAGGAATTATTCAAATCGGGCCAGTAGTTTCGGAGTATTAAATGTAAATAAACAATCATAATCTTTCCTCTTCATAATTTTAGTGTAGATTACAAAGGAACGTGAATGGGAAGAAGTTTCCTATGGGGGTGTTGAAGAGGGAACTTTTTTTTTATAGGAAGAGCTTTCAGGATGACCTCACTCCACCTGATGGTAAGCGGTCGTGAGGGCCAAAAGTTAGGTCGACAGGCATAATAGAACAAACCCATTGCGCCTGTCGCCCTCACCCTAAAGGCCCACTGAGATGCCGTTTCACGCCCCGCTTAAAGAATCCAGGATTGTAAGAGGAGTATTTCCTGAGAGTGTTTCCTACACATGAGCTGGAAGGGCATTCCATGACTTAATGGCATGGGGCAAGAACGAGGAACTAAACCTCTTGGAGCGCGCCACCATCGTCTGGATGGTATGCGGATGACAACGCTGTCCAGCACGTGTTGTTCGGGAGTGGAAAGGAGAGGATGGGACGAGTTGGAATAACTCTTTGGAGCATTCCCCATTGTAAAGACGATAGGGTAAACTAAGACTGGCAATGTCTCTACGTAGCTGAAGAGGTTCTAGGTTCTTAGTCACCTCTTGATGCCCAACAATACGGATAGCACGTCGCTGCAACCTGTCGAAAGCCTCTAGCAGGCACTTAGCAGAACCGTCCCAGAGATGAGAGCAGTGCTCCACACACGGACGAACCTGTGGCTTATACATATATAAGACACAGAGCTGCACCGGAGTAAAAAACCGTCTCACTCTGTTCAGGATTCCGAGTTAGCGGGAAGGATGGTGGCGCGCACCAAGAGGTTTAGCTCCTCGTTCTTGCCCCGTGCCATTAAGTCATGGAATGCCCTTCCAGCTCATGTGTTCCTACCTCTTACAGTCCTGGGTTCTTTAGGCGGGGCGTGAAACGGCATCTTAGTGGGCCTTCAGGGTGAGGGCGACAGGCGCAATGGGTTTGTTCTATTATGCCTGTCGACCTAACTTTTGGACTTTAAAGCTCGTCTTATAAAAAAAGCTGTTTTTATGACTTACCACCACAACAAGCAGGGCGAGACAGATAACGAACTTCATGATGCCGCGATAGAAGATATCTTCAGACAATGGTTTACCATAGCCAGGAAGCTGCTTAAATAGTCACAGATCGAGCGTTATGCAAATAACTCCAAAAAAAATTGTTTTTGGAAAATATCAAAAACAGGGTAGGTACAATTTTGATTGACACATTTGTATGGGAATCAACAGCTGCATTGTAGTCTTATGACGTAAGTTACTCGTATTAGGTTGGATTTGTATTGTTTTAAACATAATATTAATTTGTTTTGAAAGTCAAAGGTACTTGTTTGCGTAATCAAAATTTTGTTTACGTAAGTACTGAAAAATTTATAGGTATTATGTTACTAGGTATGCATGGGACATTAATAACTTGGGCTGCAAAATGAAAAACGAAAATATCTTTATTTTTTATAGTTATTTTTTTATACGGCTACAATGGTTTCCCTACGCCTGATGGAAAGCGAAAGAGAAGCCCAAGCCGCTGTGACAACGGGCAAGTACTTCACTGGTCAGTTACCTGTCAGTTGCCACCGCCATGCCGGCGCAACTCTAACCCCCACGAGCTTTGGAAACTCTACTCACCGGCACAAATACGACCCGGAGGTCATTTTGCTGCGATGTTCTATAGAGTGGAGGTCCTTCGCCGGACAGGCGGCTCGATTCGAGCGAAGATTCTCTATGCCCTACCGCCTAAGCCACACATACATTGCTCCGATCACAAAGTAAGTAGCTTAAGCTCTTGCGTTATGGGTATCAGAACAACAAAGGTACACAAATATATACTTAAATACATATAAACACCCAGACACAGAACAAACACAAATGTTCATCACACGAATGTTTTTGTCCCGACTGGTAATCGAACCCACGACTCTTGGCTGAGAAGGCAGGGGCCACTACGAATTGAGCCACAGAGCCAGTCGAATTTATTCACATATACTTATGACAAGCACTTGTGAATCGACAAATTAAACGTTCAAACCAACAAGATACCTAGATCTAAATACTGTACTCATATCATCATCATCATCAGCCTATTGCAGTCCACTGCTGGACATAGGCCTCTCCAGTTGTTTGCCACTTAGGGCCGACATCTGGAGGATTACCCATAATCGCCACTTGGGGCAGGCGGGTTGTGTATGCAGGGGTATTTGCCCTCCCCGGACCAGGAGTGCCGGCCGCTTATCATCTGCGGCTGGCCAGGGCAGGCAGGGATATGGCCGTATGCTTCGGCGCTACCCGTGTCCCTGCAACTTGCTGCCCACTGGCGACACAGGGGGGTTTAGTGGGTATGAGGTGTGAGTCCCACACACCATGCCGCCTCCCCCCGGAGACGGCATGAAGGTGCATAATGCATTCCCCTCTTAAAAAAAAAAAAAAAAAAAAAAAAAAGGGGGGGTTGTGTATCGCAGGGCGTAGCTCCTCGCTCCGGTGACGCTGCTGCCCGTCATCGGTCTGTGGCATTTATTTAGCTACGCCTTCAATCGTGATCGTTTGTTAGTCGGCAGGATGTACCACGGGTAGGTGAGGGTGGCTTGGAGCGAAAAGATGATGGGTCGCTCCCTTACATCCTTTACATACCCTTACATCCCTAGACAGCTTGTACTATGGGTACTAGACAACTGATACACTTACTTAGATACTTTTTTTAAAAATAAATACATATAATACATAGTAAACACCCAGACCAATACAAACAGACATGTTCATGTGAATACCGCAGCCAAATGACCTCCGGGTCGTGTTTCTGCCGGTGAGTAGGGTTTCCGGAGGTCATGGAGGTTAGGGTTGGCGGTGGCAACTGACAGGTAGGTAACTGACCAGTTACTTGCCCGTTGTCATAGCGACTTGGTCTTCTCTTCCGCTTTCCATCAGGTGTAGGGAAGCTATTATGTCGAGCTACTATAAAAAAAAACCGGCCAAATGCGAGTCGGACTCGCGCACGTAGGGTTCCGTACCACTATACAGCTAAATAAATGTTTTTCTTTACTTTTTATTATATTGAAGTTAATTAAATGAAAAAAATTTGGTGATTTGATTTATGACGTTTAAAAAAACTACTGTCTAGATCTCATCCAAACCATTTTCGTTAGTAGTTTACATAGTAATACACATCATATATTTTTTTCAGTTTTATCATGCCCTTATTTTAGAAGTTACGGGGGGGACGACACACATTTTACCACTTTCAAAGAGTCTCTCGCACAAACTATTCAGTTTAGAAAAAAATGATAATAGAAATCTCAACATCATTTTAAAATACCTATCCATAGGTACCACATACCCCACATGTATAGGTTTGATGAAAAAAAAATTTTTGAGTTTCAGTTCTATGTTTGGGGAACCCCAAAAATTTTGGATTTTTTTCTGATTTTATTTTAGAATCTTAATGCGGTTTACAAAATACATCTACGTACCAAATTTCAATAATGTAGCTCTTATAGTTTCGGAATAAACTGGCTGTGACATACGGACGGACAGACAGACAGACTGACAGACATGACGAATCTATAAGGGCCCCGTTTTTGCCATTTTGGCTACGGAACCCTAAAAAGGGATGTAAGGGAGCGGCCTTTCATCTTTCGCTCCAAGCCGACCTCACCTGCCCGTGGTGCATCCTGCCGAATAACAAACGAGGCGCTGGCAACCGACTGGTGGCGGTATAACCATCACAATTGAAGGCGTAGCTAAATACCACAGACCGATGACGGGCAGCAGCGTCACCGGAGCGAGGAGCTACGCTCTGCGATACCCAACCCGCCAACCCAGTCGGCGATTAGGTATCGGTATATCCTCCAGATGTTTGCACTAAGTAGCGAACAACTGGCGAGGCCTATGTCCAGCCGTGGACTGTAATAGGCTGATGATGATGATGATATCAGTATAACCATATGTATAAGTCGCAGTCATCTGAATGAATCTCCTATTTAATAGAATGGCTAGCGCGTTCGTTGAATGACGATATTTAATTGAATGACTAGGCTGAACGTTGAATAACAAGCACCACTAAACGTCCAACTAGGTAGCGGATTTTAACAGCCCTTTGAACAGAGCGGACGTAAAAGCAGTCAGGTAGGTGATTGTAAATTAGTTAATTTTTTTATCCAATGCGGCGTTAGTAGTCACCAAAACAAATATGGCGTCAAACATGATCAAAAGATATGAACAGTGTTGATACTTTTTTGATTAGATTTACTTTAAACTGATTTATTCGTCAGCCCCAAAGAAGCCCCAAAGAAAGTGAACGTGGCAAAGCCCGGACGCTTTGACAAGGAACGAGATTGACTTTATCATAGCGGACAGCCGGCATATATTCAGAGATGTCTCCGTGATCAACAGGCTTAACACCGGTAGTGATCACAGACTGGTCCGAGGCACTCTGAATATCGACTTTAAAGCCGAACGCGTTCGCTTGATGAAGTCAAGACTCCTACTCTGCTCCAAAGCTTAATGGGAACTGAAAGAAAGCGTGAGGCCGCGGTAGACGCGCCCGCTTTACGTCGCCCCCGGCCCGGGCGTCGCCGGAGGGCATACAACGCATCATTAGCCGTCTGAGCCTCTCCTTCGTGCCCCAAGTGATGAGTGCGCCACACCGTTGCACGAGGTCCGCCCGGGGAGCACTCTATTGCTCCCCGGAGCCGGGGGTAGGGGTATTTTCCATCCCCGGACCAGGAGTACCGGCCGCTTGTCATCTGCGGCTGGCCAGGGCAGGCAGGGATGAGGCCGTATGCTTCGGCGCTACCCGTGTCCCTCCAACTTGCTGCCCACTGGCGACACAGGGGGTTTTAGTGGGTATGCCCTCCCATTTTGGGATGTGTGAGTCCCACACACTATGCCGACTCCCCCGGAGGCGCCATGAAGGTGCCTAATGCATTCCCCTCTAGAAAAAAAAAAGGTTTGACGCTGATGATGATCTCCCAACATCGACGGGCAAATGCGGTCTTTATTCGCTTCGCAGTCAAAATCACCGCCTGGTAGTCTGCAAAGCGCCTTAGAATGACATTGTATAGAACATAGGACATGTTACCGATTAACATAAGTGTCATTTAGAAGTTTTGACAAAAACAAACATTTTATCTACCTATCTTCTATCTATCTATCTTCTATACTTATAATAAATCTGTAGAGAGGTCAATTCTGTACATCTAAATATATAAAACTCAAAGGTGACTGACTGACTGACTGACTGACTGACTGACATAGTGATCTATCAACGCACAGCCCAAACTACTGGACCGATCGGGCTGAAATTTGGCATACAGGTAGATATAATGACGTAGGCGTCCGCTAAGAAAGGATTTTGATTAATACCACCCCCAAGGGGATAAAATAGGGTATGAAAGTTTGTATAAACCTTTGTCAATTTTGAGCCGATTGAAAGAAAGAAAGAAAGAAAGAAAGAAAGAAAGAAAGAAAGAAAAAAGTTTATTAGTATCACTTATTACAATATTACAAATAACATTCAAATGTACAATAAAAATACAGTGTGACACTAAAGGGTGTCCACTCAGTATAAGCCGAGGTATTGGGCTAAGACTTTGCATGTGTAAAGCTACTATGACGTAGGCATCCGCTGAAAAAGGGTTTTGATCATTTCTACCCCAAGGGGATAAAATAGGGGATGAAAGTTTGTATAAAACTTTGTCAATTTTAAACCGTTCGGGCTGAGACTTCGCATTCATAAAGTTACTATAACGTAGAAAGGGTTTTGATAATTTCTGCTCCCAAGGGGATATAATAGAGGATGAAAATTTGTATGAAACTTAGTCAATTTTAAACCGTTCGGGCTAAGACTTTGCATTCACAAAGCTATACCATGACGTGGTAGATATTGCCAAGAAAGGGTTTCGATAAATTCCACTCCGAAAGGGATAAAATTTCAAATGTTAGAATCAACCATTTACGTGATAAAATAGGGAAAGAAAGGCCGAGAAATAAAATAGCCCAAAACTACTAACTCCTCTCAATAAATGGCGTTACCGGTCAAATTAAATCTTAATGTATAAAAGGAGAAAAGAAACTTACTGACTGATATATCAACGCACAGCCTAAACGGCTAAACTTAGGCAGTTGAAATTTAGAAGGGACGTAGCTTAGGTACCGTAGAGGTGGACTAAGAAAGGAATTCCCGAAATTCCCACGGGAACGAGAGTAGGGAATATGCTTGAAAAATAGTTTTATGTATTTACTAATTTATCGTAAAATAGATAAAAATATACTATGAATAGTGAAAACAAAATCAAAATTGGCCGAAAAATGGGCGAGATACATTCGTTGAAAGTTATTATATCCGTCTATGTCACGAAAACAGATTTTTCTGTGGAGTTTGTATGGCGCGCACGGTACGTGACGTCATCTGCCACGTCGGATCTCTCTGTCTAAGCAATAACTTTAACGCTTTATAACACGCTTAATAGAGAAGATAGTTTAAAAATTCTTCGATATTTATGTATCTAAAAGATAAAAGGTTTTATCTTTTTAATTCATAAAAAAGTCATCCATATTCGCATATCCTATTAGCGGGAAAATCCTTTTGTATGAAAAATCTGAACCGCTTAAGATAGACGCTTGCAATTAGGCATGCAGGTACCTTAGTGAACTTCAGTTGCAATAGGATATTGCAAACTTCCCACGGGAACAGGAGTTAGCGGGAAAACCTTTTGTATGAAAAAATCTAAATCGCGTAAGATATACCTAGATGATTGAAATTTGGCATGCAAGGTACCCTAGTGGACGTAAAGCTTACTTGCAACGCGATATTGCAAAATTCCAACGGGACCAGGAGTTCTTGGGAAAAAACTTTTGAATGTAAAAATCTAAACACGCGGACGAAGTCGCGGGCAAAAGCTAGTGAAATATATTTTCAAAATTTATCAGGGGGTGATTAGGGATCGATACTGATGCCAAAAATGCAATCAGTAAAATTTTTGTATGTCTGTCAGTCTGTCTTTCTGTCTGTCTGTATGTTCGTTATAGAAACAAAAACTACTCTACGGATTTTAACGAAACTTGGTACAATTATTGTTCATACTCCTGGGTAGTAGGGATTGCAATCCGGTATCATTTTCAATCCGGCCGGATTTCACTCATCATCAGCCTATTGCAGTCCACTGCTGGACATAGGCCTCTCCAGTTGTTCGCCATCTAGGGCAAACTTCTGGAGGATATACCCATAATCGCCACGCTGGGCAGGCGGGTTGGCGATCGCAGGGCGTAGCTTCTTGCTCCGGTGACGCTGCTGCCCGTCATCGGCCTGTGGTATTTAGCTACGCCTTCTATCGTGATGGTTTTACCGCCACCAGTCGGTTTGCCAGAGCCTCGTTTGTTGTTCGGCAGGATGCACCACGGGCAGGTGAGGATGGCTTGGAGCGAAAAGGTGATAGGTCGCTCCCTTACATCCCCGGATTTCACTACTATTTACTAATCCGGATTTTAAACTTACTTAGGGCCTAGATTTTTCGTTTTGATAATACATAAAAAAAAAAATACGTATTTATGGAAAATAAAATCACTTTTAATGATATTTTTTGGTATTATTTGTAATTTTTGGTACTATTTGTACCAAATGAAATTATGAAACTATTCTAAATTTGGTGTCTAATTATTTTACAAATATCGAATCAACATCCAAACGTATAATTTTCAAGTTTCTAGCTCTGAAAACGACGATACTTTAAATATGTTTTCATCCCCCTTTTTCAACTCCAACAATATATATTTATTCATATCGAATCAACAGCCTAAGGTATAAGTCTCAAGTTCCTAGCTCGAAAAGTAACGATAATTCCATAGAAATTTTCACCACCCCCTTTTCAACCCCTATAAAAGTTAGATATACGCTGTCCTGTGACGCTGTCGTAGGATATTTTTTATATAATTTTAAGGAGAACATTTCAAACGCGACGGAAGCTTAAAAATCCGACCAAGTGCGAGTCGGACTCGCGCGCGTACCACTGATTGAATGAAAAAATTAGGTAATTTGATTTATGACGTTTAAAAAAAACTACTGTCTAGATTTGATTCAAACCAATTTTCGTTAGTAGTTTACATAGTAATACACATAATATATTTTTTTCCGTTTTATCATGCCCATATTTTAGAAGTTACGGGGGGGGGGGGACACATTTTACCGAAACCTCAACATCATTTTAAAAGACCTATGCATAGATATCCCACACGTATAGGTTCGATGAAAAAAAAAATTTTTGAGTTTCAGTTCTATGTATGGGGAACCCCAAAAATTTAGGGTTTTTTTCTGATTTTATTATAAAATCATAATGTGGTTAACAGAATACATCTACGCACCAAATTTCAATAATGTAGCTCTTATAGTTTCGGAATAAACTGGCTGTGACATACGGACGGACAGACGGACAGACATGACGAATCTATAAGGGTCCCGTTTTTTCCATTTGGCTACGGAACCCTAAAAACCTGGGGCTATGTAAAAAAAAAAATTATTTTACAAGAAAATTAAACATTCTACATACTTGTACACTATAATCAGACGGGGTGTCCATGTCGCAGTCATCTGGTTGAATCTCCTATTCAATTGAATGGCTAGCGCGTTCATTGAATGACGACATTCAATAGAATGCCTGAAGGACAACTCGTCAAGTTATTGATTGAAACGTTCAACGTCTTGACTGAACGTCATTTTAGCATAGTCGTTGAATGGGTAAAAGCCAACTTTAGTTTATAATTTTTCTTTAAAAGTATCCGGTGGCGGCGTATTAATAGGTAAATCCATGCTGTCACACTATTTTATTACGAATCAGTCAGTTTATAGTAAATCTAATCAAAAAATTATCAACACTGTTCATATCTTTTTGATCATCTTTGACGCCATATTTGTTTTGGTGACTACTAACGCCGCGTGGGAAAAGAATGAACTAAATTACAATCACCTGACTGCTTTTACGTCCGCTCTTTTCAAAGGGCTATGTTTCAATCCGCTACCTAGTTGGACGTTAAGTGACGCGTGTTTAGTTAACATTCGGTCTAGTCATTTAATTGAATGTCGTCATTTAATGAACGCGCTAGCGATTCAATTGAATAGGAGATTCAACCAGATGACTGCGACATCCACATCCTGATTGCAACGAGGATGCACTCCTCACATCAGTGTTCCAAGCTGCAGTCCAACATTCATGACACACTACATCATTTAGGGTGCAATTAACACATCGCGTGTTAGTAGTTAAGGAAGACTGTGTAGAACTTGGTCCAGGTTGCATGCCGTGGTCATCATGTGAAGAAGGATTGTCAGAGTCAGTATTCATAATAAAAGTTGTTTTAAACCGCAAAAGAACCAAACGATTTGTTTACTACGAAACGAACGGTACCTACGCAAACGACGGACGAAACGTAATGACATAATATTTTTCTGACATTTAAGCAGTGTCATACCTCCAACTCCATGATTTTTATAGCATCACTAGCTGTGCTCGCGACTTCGTACGCGTGGAATAGTTATTTTTTCCCCGTTTTTTTTTTACATTTTCCATTATTTCTTCACTCCTAGTAGCTGCAGCGTGATGTTATATAGCCTAAAGCCTTCCTCAATAAATGGTCTATTCAACACAAAAAGAATTTTTCAATTCGGACCAGTAGTTCCTGAGATTAGCGCGTTCAAACAAACAAACTCTTCAGCTTTATAATATTAGTTAAGATATTATAATATATATATATAATATATATATTTGATGAACAGGATAATGTCGTAGAATAAAACGCCGTCGAACTTTGCGTAAGGTATTGTACTGGTATAAAAGTATAACAACTAGACTTCTTAGGTTACTTATTAATCACTTCTTCGTCGAACATAGATTTTCCTAACTATCGTTGCTGCTCCGGTGCCCGAAATCGAATGGCCAGTTGTCCGTCCGTCCGCCCATCATCGCTTTCCCCCCTCCTTTTTTCCCGCCTATTTTGCCGCCAGAGAGGCGCATTCTAGAAATTACCAGTGTTGCCACTGAATTATTACAAAAACATACTAAATCTATGGACTATAATTAGATAAATATTAAAAATCATGACATATATATATATATAATAATATAATATATAATATATATATATATATATAGTATATAGTATAGTATAGATTTATCTTTTTATCACTGGCACAAGAGACGTTGCATCCATGTGCGTTCTCTACCGCATCTATCATGGGGAATGTTCTGAAGAATTGTTTGGTTTACTGCCTGCAGCGGAGTTTCTTCACCGCACCACACGTAACCGACTGAAATTCCATCCACATCATCTCGATGGCTGGCGATCCTCGACTGTACGTTTTATGAGGAACTTCTTGCCTCGCGCCTCGGTTTTGTGGAACCAACTTCCTGCGGCAGTCTTTCCGAATAGCTACGACTTGGGAACCTTCAAGAAACGAGCGTATTCATATTTAAAAGGCCGGCAGCGACCCTAAACTCGGTTAGAGCTGCGGGTGTCCATGGGCGGTGTCGACTGCTTACCATCAGGCATCACACTTGCTCGTCTGCCGCCTCTCGCATAAAAAAAAAAATCTTTTTATATTTCCTTAAATTACCTCCAACTTCCATGGGGTAATGAGCAAGGTCAAAAATAAAATACAAATGTTTAAGATTTTTTTAAATAATCACATTTGTTTGTCCTGGGTCTAAAATGGGCATTCCTCTTTAGGTACCATTTTATAAAAGTCCGTTATTTTTGAAACCCGATATCCCCGTGTGCGACGCCGCTGGCACAGCTAGTTTTGTCTTAAACCTAATAAAAGACCATCAATTTGGTTCGGTCGTAATGAACGCTGTCTGTGCAGTGGCCGTGGGCTCGAACCCCGCACAGTACCAACTTGTGTGCTAACATGTCTGTTACTTCCTTCGCATGCATACTTTTTTCTTCTTTTTTATATTTCGTCTTATATGCTGTGTTCTTTCCAATCTCTCGTGTGCGTGGTTTTACTTTCTTGTTATTTCTATATTTATATTAATTTACTTTGAGTTCGGTTTTCCTTCCTTTTCCCTTCTATCGTCAACAATGTCTGTTTGTACTTTGTAGTGGTCTGGGAATTTGGAGATTGTTTAAACTTAAATTACGCGCCCCTTATTCTTAGTTATTTTATTTACATGTGTGAGTGAAAATATTAACACCGGCACTTCATCTGTGTGCGAGCGCCGATTATTTGGTGAACTATGATTTGTTGCGATTGAGATGTAAGGGAGCGGCCTATCATGATTTCGCTCCAAGCCAACCTCTCCTGCCCGTGGTGCATCCTCCCGAATAATAAACGAGGCGCTGGCAACCGACTGGTGGCGGTATAACAATCACAATTGAAGGCGTAGCAAAATACCAAAGACCGATGACGGGCAGCAGCGTCAGCGGAGCGAGGAGCTACGCCCTGCGATCGCCAACCCGCCAGCCCAGCGTAGCGATTATGCGTATATCCTCCAGATGTTTACCCTAAGTGGCGAACAACTGGAGAGGCCTATGTCCAACAGTGGACTGCCATAGGCTGATGATGATGATAATGATTTGTATGTGCACATGACGGCTGAGTCGAGTGATGAATCCGACAACGCTCGCTCTATGGAGCAAAGACTGTCGCAGTAAGTTGGTTCCACAAAACCGAGGCGCTCCTCTTCTCTACATGAAAAAAGTTAATTTACATCTGACAAAAAATCTGTCAATCAAACTTACATTACGTCAAGAGTTAAACCCAATGTACTTTAGTACAATAATACGACTGATAAGCTGAGACCGAAGCCGAGCATGCCAGCAAGTGTAGAGGGATCAGTGATCCCGCCCAGGTAGCCAATTAATTTAGGGAGCAATTTAGGGTACAGTCCCTGTTAGGACACAGTGATACAGGATCGAGCACAGGGATAATAGCTAATGGTGGGCGAATAGTGCGAGTTTCATCGAAAGAGATTGCGCGGTGGTGAAAAGCATGAACCGGGGAAAATCCCCGGACATGACTCATTGAGCATAGAGCATTTAAAACACGCAGGAATTCATTTACCGAGAGTACTCGCTATGTTTTTCACCTTCTGCATAGGCCACTCATATCTTCCTGAACAGATGATGCGCACAGTGGTTGTCCCGGTTATTAAAAATAAAACTGGGGACGCTTCTAGCTTGTCCAACTACCGACCCATATCACTAGCCACGGTAAAATAGCCAAGGTGCTGGACGGTGTGATTGACAGTCATCTCAGTAAATATTTAAACTTGCATGATGCTCAGTTCGGGTTTCGAGCCGGACTGTGTCCACAGAATCTGCAATACTGAACCTGAAGCACTATACCAGCAGGAAAACGCCAGTGTACGCCTGCTTTTTAACCGACTTCGAAAAAAGGAGGAGGTTCTCAATTCGTCTGTATGTATAATATTTTTTTTTTTTTTTATGTTTGTTCACCGATATTTCCGTCAAATATGGATGGATTTCAAAAATTTTTCGACAGTTCGACAGAGGACACTTCCGAGGTGGTCCCATTATCACCAAGTCAGGATCTGATGATGGGATCCTGTAGAAATTGAGGGCAACAACCGAAAATTGTATGCTCATGTGGTGTTTTTGTTACGTAATCATATTTTACTCAGGTATATGCTTCCGGGCGTCAACATCTAGTGCTGATGATGAAGCCACAGAACTCCTTAACGGTTAGGAGTTAGGGGACAGTACTGACATTGGTCGATATTAAACTAGGTAGTAGTATGTACTTATGCAGGGATAATAGGGCAGGTGATTTGGTAAGTGATATGCTTGATTCTAGATCGCAAAGTCTCCACTTGACTTAAAGCAAAATTTTTCATTCCTAAGTAAAACTCTTAAGGACATTAATTAGCCAGGACATTAATTTATTCAAGGTCACAGCACATTAACGCAACTAAAAATAGAGATATAAAATTATTTAAAAAAAAAAATTAAACCGACTTCAAAAAATACACAAACGACCAAAACTAAAAAGTGATAAATAACGTAAGTAATTCTATCCTTAATACATAATTATTTATATATTACAATTATCACTTATTTTTGAAGTCGGTGCCAGCCAAACAAATAAATGTATATTGTCGTGTGGATTTGCCGGCCGCGCGCGTCATACAACAACAGTCTACGTTAGGTATCTAGAGACTGGCACCGACTTCAAAAATAAGTGATAATTGTAATATATAAATAATTATGTATTAAGGATAGAATTACTTACGTTATTTATCACTTTTTAGTTTTGGTCGTTTGTGTATTTTTTGAAGTCGGTTTAATTTATTTTTTATTAGATTTATCTAAGGCATTTGACCTTGTGGTGTATAACAAGCTATGGCAGAAGCTGATAAGGGAAATGAATTGAATAACAAAATTTAACAAATATTCAAATCAGTAAGACATGTACAAAAAATTCTTGTGAAATTTAATATGATCATTACGATACTGATCTGTCAAAAGCCGAGTAGATCTATGTCTGGTCGAGGGTACCTACATTATATTAAACAACTAGCTGTGCCCGCGACTTCGTCCGCGTGGAATAGTTTCTTTGGGTAGTGATTTTAATTGTTATAAATTAAGTTTCAAACTCAAAGATTTTCATTTCACAACCCTTTTGTATGAGAAGTTTGAAAGTTATACTTATTTATATCGAATCTACAGCCTAAGAAGAGTTTATCGCTCTAAAAATGACTATTCATCCATACAACTTTCATCCCCCCTTTCACTTTTGTTTCGCCGGTGGAAATGTGTTAACGCATTCTTGCTACTCGGGAGGTAGCAGGGTATGTTCGACTTACTTTGCCGCGAGATGGAAGTGAGACGAACCACAGCGCAGTCTGCTAGGCAGTGTCAACATAGCTTGATGGGCACCAAAGGGCCACTCCCGACCTCCAAGGCAGTGGTGCAAGGCAGGTGGTGCCCCCGCACGGTGGATTTTTATTGTGAGTTTGTCCACCCAGGCTGAAGTCTTGGCCTCTACCGAGAAACACGGCAGTGGTAATTATAGAAAACAAAACAGCAATTTATTGTATTAGATGTACTTATCACAAAAGACTTTACGTGTACGACTAAGTGATAACTGATTTTCATACAGATTTTTTTTAAGGAAAATAAACAAAGTCAAGAAAAATACCATAAAATCGAAATTATTTAGTTTACATTTTAATACAGTTATTTTAGTATCAAAATGGGGAGCAGTTGTTGCACTGTTGCAGTAGTTCTAGACATTCTAGGTCCGGGGTACCGTCCTCCCGTTCCTGAGGGCGGTGTGAGTCCCACATACCCGGGGGAGTAGCGGGGTTGCGTAAAAACTTTTTCGCGGCGCGGCTCTCGGCGCGAAAGAAGCTTCCAGAATTAGTGAAAACCGCATCTTAATCGGATAAACGGTTTCTGAGATTAGCGTGCACAAACATACAGACAAACAGACAAAAATTCCAAAAATCATTGTTTTGTGTACGCTGCTGCCCGTCATTGGCACCAGTCGGTTGCCAGAGCCTTGTTTGTTATTCGGCAGGATGCACCACGGGCAGATGAGGTTGGCTTGGAGGGCAAAAATTTTTGCTCGCTCTTTTACATCACCGTTTAATATATAGGTATACCTTATATTTGTTATTAATTTGTTGGTTTGAGCAACTGGGGAGGCCTATGTCCAGAAGTGATGAATGAATGAATGAAGATGATGAATTTCTGAAATAAATGAATATTATAATAAAGTATCACTCGGGTGTAAGGGAGCGGCCTATCATCATTCCGCTCCAAGCCAACCTCACCTGCCCGTGGTACATCCTGTCGAATAACAAACGAGGCGCTGGCTACCGACTGGTGGCGGTATAACCATCACAATTGAAGGCGTAGCTAAATACCACAGGCCGATGACGGGCAGCAGCGTCAGCGGAGCGAGAAGCTACGCCCTGCGATCACCAACCCGCCTGCCCAGCGTGGCGATTATGGGTATATCCTCCAGATGTTTGCCCTAGGTGGCGAGCAACTGGAGAGGTTTATTTATTTATTTATTTATTTAATCTTTATTGCACAGTAAATGAGTGTACAAAAGGCGGACTTAATGCCACATAGGCATTCTCTACCAGTCAACCATTGGGCTAAGCAGAAAGTAATATTATGGTAGTGTGCCAAAAAAGTTTGAAAAAACAAAGACTAATACTAATATGTATAATATATAATAATAATATAATAAATGTCCAGCAGTGGACTGCGATGGGCTGATGATGATGATGATGATGATCACTCGGGTGTGGTTGACACAACAATCCATTTGCGTAGTTTAAAAATGTAATAATAGAGTTATGGAAATTCCGTCGAACGTGCAACAATTGTTAGTAGCTGAAATAAATTAAAATTTTGTTATTTAATACTTTTGGATTCAAAAACAAGTAAGTAGGTACAGATATATACGTATTGCATAACAAAACAAATTTAACACATTCCAATATGAACACAATTTCTTGTGCGATATAATTCATAATGAGAACTTGGCTGACTGTTTTTGACTTATTATTATGTCAATCAAAGTTTCCAAAACCCGAATATTTTCAAATTTCAAACAATTATTTTGTTCTAATTAACATTTCATTTCCGACTATATAAGCAGCCTGATGGCTTCCGAACACCATAGTCTGAGGATATCCTCCATCACAGCACCATGAAGTTTGTTATCTGCCTCGCTCTGCTCGTCGCCGTGGTAACTATTTATTAATATTTACTTCATCATCACCAGATAGTATAAAGCTTCATCACCCGGCTGGCTCTTTGGCTCAATCGGTAGAGACCTCTGCCTTCTGAACCAAGAGAGTGCGTCTCCCACTCTGGACAAACATTCGTGTTATGAACACTTGTGTTTGTTCCGTGTCTGGGTGTTTATATTTGTATTTATGTATATGTTACCGGAAATGTGTTAAAACATTGTATACAATTCCTAGGATATGCAATGTTATTTCTAAGATCGCAAGGAAATTAGATTAGTCACATTTCCTAGAAAATCTATACATTCCCTAAATAGCAGCCGGAAATGTAAAATGGACGGATGTAGTTTTGGCTAAAACCGATGATGAATTCTATCAAATTGGTTCCAAGAACGAAATCTCAAAACAATTGTGTTCACGATCTCAAAGTAATGTGTGTCCAAGAGTTCTTCTAATGCAGAGGAAGATTGGTCTGGGAGCTTACTATGATACGTATTTATTAACAAAAAAAAGTATCCATAGATGTAAGTTTATCAGTTGTCTAGTACCCATAGTACAAGCTTCGGCTTAGTTTGGAGCTAGATGGCGCTGTGTGGCCCAGCGTGGCATGTCTTGAGTTATTTATTTATTTCAGTTCGCCTTCGCGGCAGCCGCTCCTGCTCCTATCCCGGACCCTGAACCTGAAGCCTTCCCTGAGGCAATGCCGGAACCTGTGCCTGGCTTGTGGGACGCAACCAGTGAGTATAAGCATTTGATCATGTTCATCTTCCTATAGCGGTACTGCTGGACATAGGCCTCTCCAGTTGTTCGCCACTTAGGGCAAACACCTGGAGGTGGAAGTCGCCACGCTGGGCAGGCGGGTTGGCAATCGCAGGACGTAGCTTTTCGCTCCGGTGACGCTGCTGCCCGTCATCGGCCTGTAAGCTACGCCTTCAATCGTGATGGTTATACCGCCACCAGTCGGTTGCCAGCGCCCCGTTTATTCGGCCAGATGCACCACGGGCAGGTGAGGGTGGCTTGGAGCGAAAATATGATGGGTCCCTTACATCTCATCCCGTTGATGTTGTCTTTTACTGGTCTAATTCTTAATCCGGATACCACAAAATCGTCATCATAGTGATATCTATTATCTATCTTCTATACTTCTATAAATCTGTAGAGAGGTAAATTCTGTACTTTAAATATATTTTCAAAATAACTATCCAAAAATGCCAAAAATGCAATTAGTAAAGTTTTTGTCTGTCTGTCTGTATGTTCGTTATACGTAGAAAACTACTAGACGGATTTTAACGAAACTTGGTACAATTATTCTTCATACTCTTGGGCAGGTTATAGTATACTTCATAATATTTCATCACGGTACGATCAATAGGAGTAGAGCAGTGATGGAAAGTGTTGGGAAAACGGGAGAAATTTTTATCTGTACGAGTATGTTTGATCGCGCATCACGCGAAAACTACTGCATGGAATTGAATGCGGTTTTCACCAATGTATTGCTAGAGGTTTAACCCTAGAGTAGTCGCGCCTTCTCGTGAAACGCGAGTGATCGCGTAGTGAGCATTTTGCCGCCCGTACGTAATACGATTTTTTTTTGTTTATACGAGTTATTACGCATTTGTATTTATGTTTTATCGATTAAATAAAACACCAACTATTAAAATAGAAATCATTTATTCAAGTTTCATTATTAGAAATAACAAAGAAATGCTTTGGGAAATCTCAGGTAATTATTTTTGTTTTTTGGAACTCGTGTCATTATTATTTCTGTAAAATTTTTAAAAACTAAACTTTATAACAACATTATGCGTTTTCATCATCTACAGCGTGTATTTTACCAAAACAATCCTAGCACATGTACATGCAATGTTCGTTGCACAGTAACTTTGCACATCTGTTGCACCCTTTTTTTGTCCTTCTATTTTTCTTCGATGGACATACTTTGCATATACCCTCTCGAACTGAGGCTACATTTTGAGGCACAAATCGATAGATTTGGTACCGCAGACGTATCTGTAAAGTGTTCACGCCGGATCTTCTAACAATAATGTTGTCACTAGACATATGACTACATAGCCATGGCAATTTCCTTCAGAAATATTCGACCTAATAATAATTGGCCAGTATTTTCTTTATTATTAATTAAAACAAACTAAAATTAATATCATACCATATTTACATTAAATTAATACTATGCGCAATGAAAACAAATAATATTTCAACAATAGTAAAACCTAAGACCAATGAACTTCACTTACGTGAGTAGTCGCACGGTGAGCAATTTGCCGCCAAACGCGACATACCTCCAAAAACCTTTGTCTCCTGCGGTCATCCTCGCACTGATTTAATTTTAATTTCTAACACACGAAGGCGAGGGATGGAGGGGCAGCTACACGGACGCTTGACCTTGACAAATGCATAGCTTGCAAAATAAAACGAAACCTATGCCGCGGGCGGCAAAATGCTCATAGCGCGAGCACTCTAGGGTTAACTTAAAACTTAAGCACTAGGTATGTATAGATAGGTATTTTATGTAAGTCCGTTATTTTTGAAACCCGATATCTACGCGAGCGACGCCGCTGGCACAGCTTCTAATACATTTTTTAACCGACTTCAAAAAAGGAGGTTACCGGATATCTCCGAGAATTGTGAAACCGGTTTGGATTATTATTTTTTGTTTGAAAGGGTATACTTCCCTTAGTTGGTCCACTTGTCAACTTATTGAAGTAAGTAGGTTTTTTTTGTTACAAAATGCCATAATTAATATATTTTTTCTTATTTACAGAGAAGTTCTTTAAGAACTTAGCAAAAATTCCTGCCGCAGCTGGTAAATATTAATTTGTGTTTTAACTAATAGGATAATTAGGCAAAAACACGTCATTTTCAATCGTTATAACAAACAGCCAGTGTTACCAACTCCCAAAAAAACATTTTTAATTATTTCTAATAATTTTTTACTCCCAAAATCACCTTAATTTTTTAGTTTTCCCGATAAAAATAATTTTGATTCCTTTAGGCATCCTTAACATTATATTGTCGACACAAAGTACAAAATTAAATGAACAATCGTTGTACCTATATTATTACTACGCTGAGCAGAAAGGCTGGCAATCGCAGGAAGTAGCTCCTCGCTCCGGTGACGCTGCTGCCCGTCTTCGGCCTGTGGTATTTAGCTACGCCTTCAATCGTGATGGTTATACCGCCACCAGTCGGTTTCCTGAGCCTCGTTCGTTATTCGGCAGGATGCATCGCGTTATGATGACAGGTCGCTCCCTTACATCCTTAAGGAATATGGAATGGTGGTGATAACTTCAAACACATTTACTCATTTAAAATATTTTATTCACAGGTGATGTTCTGGATATCTTTGGCAAACTCCCAATCGGTAAGTATTCATAAAGATCCGACGATCAGTTTGGATCAGTGGATTATAACGTGGCTTACAACTTTTAAGATAAGTAGGGCACAGCGAATGTTCGCTCGAATTGAGCCGCCCGTCCGGGGAAGGACCTCCACCCTATAGAATACCGCCAAATAAATATAAATATCAGACAACAAGGTGTGTAAGGTCTGATATTTATTTATTTATTATTTATTTATTTTATATGGTAAAGCATGAAAAATAAATATTTCTTTTTAATAAAATTTGATGGAACAGTAACAATTAGTGATTTGATTATTGATAACTGATCAACATTTTGCTATCAGAACTTAGTTTAATAAAATTATATTTTTTTCTATAAAAATGATAACAACAAACTTAATATCCTCGCAATGTGTTTCCATTTTATTTCCTAATTAATTCAAATTCAAGTTTTTTCGTAAATTTCAGTATTTTAAGGAATTTTATATATGTATTGAATTAGACTTTTATAGTTTCGGTTTTCATATTGTCTTTTTTTTTCAGGCCCAAAATTACCCGGTGCAAAATTGAAAGGTAAAGTTATATTATCTTTTTTATACATCTGTCACAATTTATATCCGTTACATTTTGAATAGTTTGCGATATATTTTTTTTATTTTGATTCCTCTCTCCCCTTTAAATCATCGGACGAGGATACGGCGAATAAGTACCGTTATATGGTCCAACTTCCTAAGACTCCTACAGCGCGTTTCACCTCTACCTTCATAGTGCGAAC
This sequence comes from Conogethes punctiferalis, assembly GCA_031163375.1. NCBI lineage: Eukaryota > Metazoa > Arthropoda > Insecta > Lepidoptera > Crambidae > Conogethes > Conogethes punctiferalis. The sequence continues at coordinate 6,399,184 of CM062106.1, read as the reverse complement.
GGAACTATGGAACTCTTTGCCGGGCTTTTTGTTCCCCGAGAGATATAATCATCCGATGTTCAAGGCGAGAGTGAACCAGTTTTTGATGGACGGTTCTGGGTTAGAGATCCGGTGGGGACAATTTAGAGATTCCAATTTTATGGATGGGCCTTGAATTTCTTTTGAAATTGAACATAAAAACTGTTATTTTTAAAATGTTCGTTTTAATACCATCAAATTATTACAAGCTGTAATTGGATAGTTTGTTGAGGGTGATAAAATAGTTTAATACATATAGCAAAATACTCCAACTAAACACTCTACTAGCGCCATCTAGTTTCGTTATATGTAAAACTAAACCAACCGTTGTAATATTAATTACAAAACAATATCACTTTATCGCAATTACCTTCCTATTGCATTTTAAAAGACAGGAGACCCAAATACAGACAGAAAACCCCAAAGAGGGTGTTTTAAAATGAAATATCCGAGAGATGGCGTTATGTAGCTCTACGGTCCAGCTATCATGCAATTGGTTAGTTGCTATGTAAATGTCAGTGTCATGTCAAAATTAACCAATCGCGTTACAGTTGAACCTATCTATGTGGTGGCATTGAAAGTGATTTTTATTAAAACCTTTTTTCTTTTTCAGGCTAAGGAGCTATTCGAGTCAACCCCTATAACCCGGCACGCTACAAAAATCATCGGATTTGTTATATTTCTTTTCTTTTATAATGGCATAAAAATAAATCAATGAATACTGAACTGTATGAAATGTTTTTAGTAAAAACCTCCCTTTAAATAATTAAAGTTAAATAAAATAATAATAAATAACCCAAGACATGCCACGCTGGGCCACACATCGCCATCTAGCCCCAAACTAAGCCGAAGCTTGTACTATGGGTACTAGACAACTGATAAACTTACTTAGATACTTTTTTTTTGTAAATAAATACATATTATACATAGAAATCACCCAGACCAATACAAACAGGCATGTTCATGAACACAAATGTTTGTACTGTGCGGGAATCGAACCCACGACCCTTGGCTCAGAGGGCAGGAGGTCACTACCAAATGAGCCGCCAAGCCTGTCATAATTTTAGCCTGTTGTACATAATTATGATTTAACATGTATTGAGTCAATGTATTAGTAACGTTATTTATCGCTTTATAGCTATGCAGGTACACTAGTCGCTTATGTTTTTTGAAGTCGGTATAGTTTTTTTTTTAAAGTCAATTTTAATGTATATCTATATCTATCTATACTTATAATAAATCTGTAGAAAGGTCAATTCTGTACATGAAATATTTTTTCAAAATAACTATCAGGGGGTGATAAGTGATCGATGCTGATGCCAAAATAGGGTGGAGGTCCTTCCCTGGACGGGCAGCTCAATTCGAGCGACGATACGCTATGATGAATCTTGCTATGCCCTAGTACCTAAGTTTATATCAGTTGTATGTAGTACCCATAGTACAAGCTTCGGCTTAGTTTGGGGCTAGATGGCGATGTGTGGCCCAGCGTGGCATGTCTTGGGTTATTTATATTTTTTATTTAAAAAGTTTCTTTATAAAAACACGTCAAAATGACTGCGTCCTGCCCGATGTTAAGATAACGACAAAGTTCAAAAAGTGTAAGCGATCCTCATCACACATGGTTAGTGCGACGCGGATCGAGCACACTATGACGGCCTGCATAAGTGCCGCTTCACGCCCCGTTTAAAAGACCCACGACTATAAAAAGAAGGGAACACGTGTGCTCGAAGAGAGTTCCACGGCTTAATGGTCTATCAAAGTAAAATCTATCTTTCTATCTCTAGAAGAAGCGATTGCCCGTGATGCATCCTGCTGAATAACAAACGAGGCGCTGGCAATAGACTGGTGGCGGTATAACTGTCACCGGAAAATAGCAAGAATCGTAAGTTGATAAATTTCCTAGGTAGTTGATTAATTTACGGAATATAACAAACGGTAGTTGAAATGTATTATTTAACGCAATGGATTTCATTTAGTTGATCAACTTACGGTAGCCTGACAGTCATTTATTAATTTACGATTTTGACACAAGTAAAATCGTCCTCAAATGGGCCAATCGTTGCTCAATGTACTATTTAACGGTGCACTATTACCCGTAACTTAATACACTGTTCCCTGATTGGTTGCCGGGATAACGCCACGTGAGCCATTGAACCAATCAACGTTCACCTCATCTTCGTCGAATGATTTTACGGCAAGACCCCGTAAAATGATCAATTTACTAAAATACATACGTTAAATAATACATTTCAACTGCCGTTTATTATTTTCCGGAAGTTAATCAACTACCTAGGAAATTGATCAACTTACGATTATTGCTATTTTCCGGTGATATAACCATCACGATTTAAGGCGCAGCTAAATATTACAGGTCGAAGAGGGGCAGCAGCGTCTTCAGGTGTTTGCCCGAAGTGGCAAAAGTCTGGAGAGGCCTATGTCCAGCAGTGGAATGCGAAAGGTTTGATGATGATGATGATGATTTCAAAATACCGCAAAATATTGTTGATCTACCTATACATAGATTTAAATCTCGCATTAAGTCCATTTTAATGTCAAAAGGTTATTATAAAGTACAAGACTATATGGATGACAATATTACATGGACATGAAAGTCTGCTCGCTTGCGCTTTTTTAAAACGATATTATTATTGTATTATATATTTAAAAAAGGCTAACTGTCGAGTTTGTTGCGGCACTTCTTCTCGGCAGGCTACACGTCGAAGTGCTGGTAGGAAAAAAGTTTGACGTGCAAAAGTATTACTAGTGAATCTTTTTGCAGAAATAAACTATTTTATTTTTATTTTATAACATCGACGAGCAAATGCGGTCTTTATTTGCTTCGCAGTCAAATACACCGCCTTGTCGTCAGTAAAGCGCCTAAGAATGACATTGTATAGAACATAGGACATTTTACCGATTGACATAAAGTGTCATTTAAAAGTTTTGACAAGGACAAACATGTTATTTTGTTTTAAACATTATATAAGAGGCACCGAGACGTTTATTTATTTATTTATTTAAACTTTATTGCACAATAGAAACAGTGTAAAAAAGGCGGACTTAATGCAGTGTACAAAACGTTTATTGAATGAAACTTATTTTCATCATCATCATCGGCAGCCTGTGGCAGTCCACTGCTGGACGTAGGCCTCTCCCAAAATGCGCCATTTTGCTCGATCGGCAGCAACACTCATCCAGTTGATGCCGGCCGCCCTGCGCAGGTCGTCGCTCCACCTAGCTGAGGGCCGTCCCACACTGCGCTTGCCTGCTCGCGGTATCCACTGCAGAACTTTCTTACTCCACCGATCATCAGTTCTGCGGCAGACGTGGCCAGCCCATTGCCACTTCAGCTTACTTATTCGAGCAGCTATGTCGGTTACCTTTGTTCTCAGGCGTATTTTTTTTTTTTATAATAGCTCGACATAATGGCTTCCCTACGCCTGATGGAAAGCGAACGAGAAGCCCAAATCGCTGTGACAACTGGCAAGTAACTAGTTAGTAATCTGTCAGTTGCCACTGCCATGCCGGCCCAACCCTACCCCCCACGAGCTCCGGAGACCCTACTCACCAGCAGAAACACGACCCGGAGGTCATTTGGCTGCGGTATTCTATAGGGTGGAGGTCCTTCCCCGGACGGGCGGCTCAATTCGAGCGAAGATTCGCTATGCCCTACCTCTCTTACGTATTACTTCATTAGGGATTTTATCCCTCAGAGAAATTCCAAGCATAGCTCTCTCCATAGCTCACTGAGCCACTTTAAGCTTATGGACCAGCCCTACCTTCAGTGTCCATTTTCACCGGTTTGATTATTAGATAAATTTTATGTCTCCATCGAGACTTGGCTGGTTTTTTACAGAATGTTTTTGGTGGGATTTCATCAGATCATCAAATACTTCAGACCTTCGATTTTTTGACATCAAATGAAGCGGCCCGCCATGTTGAATATTTTTTTTAAAGGCGGTATATGTCGATCTCTAGTACCTAGGTTGCTTGGGCTCCTGGGGTCACCAGGTGACCCTGATTATCTACGATTTTCCTACTTTTTATAGTTTTCCCTTTATGTGGCCATTAAACCCTAACTCTGTACCAAATTTCAGCTCTCTGAATTTATGGGAAGTACTAGTTCTATTTCGATGATCATGAGCGAATGAATCAGTGAGTGAGTGTCGAAAATGTGAAACTTTGCTTACGCTTAACTCCGGAACTATACCTATGACCTACAGACTTGAAATTTTGGATTATAAGTATGTGATTATAGCTTACTGAATGACGAAAGGAATTTCAGCGTTCTGGTCTCATCCAGAGGTTCTCAAATAGGGGCCTGAAAATGCGGCGAAATGGTTCCTGTAAAGGATGGTATGGCAGTGTTTGCTTCGCGCTCGACTTGGCGGGGGCACGACTGCGGCTCCTAACCCGCCTGCCAAGCGTGGCTAAGGCAAGTCTCCCCATATAACAGTTGGCGGAGCCCTATGTCTAGCAGTGGACGTTGGCAGGCTGAGGATGATTAGATAGATAGATAGATATTCTTTATTGCGCACCATACAATTGACTTAAATCTAGGTATAACAGACACTCGTTGCACAATTTAGGCGGATTACTGTTTCTATTATGAATAGTTACAAATGTATGTTTACACTCTTTAGTTTTATTTAACAGCTAGCTGTGCCCCTGCGGCTTCGCCCGCGTTTAACCCCTATTTTACCCCTTTAGAGGGTGAATTCCGAAAAATCCCTTCTTAGCGGGCAGGCGCCCGTTATAAATGTAACTTTGTCTCTCCTGTAAAATGATGAAAATGTATATTCGCGGTGTTGTGATATAAGTGACGTCTGCTCTCTACATAAAAAAAGTTAATTTACGTCGTGTAAGTGTAAGCGGGCTGCTAGTTCATCATACTCCTAGGCAGGTTATAGTATACTTTTCATCACGCTCGATCAATAGGAGCAGAGCAGTGAAGGGAAATGTTGGGAAAACGGGAGAATTTTTTATCTGTATCTGTATGTTTGAACGCGCGTCACGCAAAAACTACTGCATGGAATTGAATGCTGTTTTCACCAATGTATTGCTAGAGGTCTACTTAAAATTTAGGCATAATTTTATGGAAGTCCGTTATTTTTGAAACCAGATATCCACGCGTGCGACGCCGCCGGCACAGCTAGTTTTGAATATAAGGTACTAGCTGTGCTCGCGACTTCGTCCGCGTGGAATAGTAATTTTTCCCCGTTTTTTTTTACATTTTTCATTATTTCTTCGCTCCTAATAGTTGCAACGTGATGTTATATAGCCTAAAGCCTTCCTCGATAAATGGTCTATTCAACACAAAAAGAATTTTTCAATTCGGACCAGTAGTTCCTGAGATTAGCGCGTTCAAACAAACAAACAAACTCTTCAGCTTTATAATATTAGTTAAGATTAAATAGTTTAGGGTGCGAAAACAAGTGAGCAGGTACAGACTTATATTGCAAAACAAAAACAAATTTAACACATTCCACATAATGAGAACTTTAGTTTTTGTTAGCAAAATATGTCAATCAAAAAGTTACTTACCAAAGTCAAATATTTTCAAAATTTTTAACAATTTTAAGTTCGTTCTAATTAACATAAGGTGCACTGATCCTATATAAGTCGCCTCCAGGCCTTGTACACCATTGTTTGAAGATATCTTCCATCGCAGCATCATGAAGTTTGTTATCTGTCTCGCCCTGCTCGTTGCCGTGGTAACTACTTCATAACATATTCATAATATTATCATCTGCCTATTGCAGTCCACTGCTAGACATAGGCCTCTCCAGTTCTCCGCCACTTAGGGCAAACATCTGGAGGATATACCCATAATCAACACGCTGGGTACGCGGGTCGGCGATCGCGGGGCGTAGCTCCTCGTTCCAGTGACGCTGCTGCCCGTCATCGGCCTGTGGTATGTAGCTACGCCTTCAATAGTGATGGTTAGACGTCAGCCTATCGCAGTCCACTGCTGGACATAGGCCTCTCCTGTTGTTCAACACTTTGGACAACTGCCTGGAGGATTTACCCATAATCGCCACGCTGGTAGGCGGGTTGGCGATCGCAGGGCGTAGCTCCTCGCTCCAGTGACGCTGCTGCCCGCCATCGGCCTGTGGTATGTAGCTACGCCTTCAATAGTGATGGTTATACCGCCACCAGTCGGTTGCCAGCGCCTCGTCCGTTATTCACCAGGATGCAACACGGGCAGGTGAGGTTGTTAGCTGGCGGAACTAGTGATTGCATATTGATATTATATTTTTGACTGGCTCGGTGGCTCAATTGGTAGTGACCCCTGCCTTCTGAACCAAGGGTCGTGGGTTCGATTCCGACCCGGGACAAACATTCGTGTGATGAACACTTGTGTTTGTTCCATGTCTGGGTGTTTATATTTGTATGGAAGTATTTATTTGTGGTACCTTCGTTGTTCTGATACCCATAACACAAGTGCTTAAGCTACTTACTTTGGGATCGGAGCAATGTATGTGATGTTGTCTGATATTTATATTGTAGCGGACATGGAGATAGTTGTTGCAATGTAGAGATAAGTGTCGCTAAAAGTCGCTACACTACATTTGTGGTATAAAAAGACGAGTTCTGGAGTTGAGACCGCGTCTCGGCAAACGTAATGTACGACGCCCTCAGGTGGAGTGACGATTTGCGCGGGACGGCTGGCAAGTGCTGGGATGCGAGAGGCCTAAAATCGATCAAGGTGGCGAACATTAGGAGAGGCCTATGTCCAGCAGTGGACTGACAAGGGCTGATGATGATGATGATGATAAAAAGAGGAGCGGCTATTATCTTTACCTGCCCCGTACTATTAAAGTTGTTTGACTTTCAGATCGGTTTCGTGGCCTCAGCACCAGCACCTATTCCGGACCCTGACCCTGAAGCTTTCCCAGAGCCATTCCCGGAACCTTATCCCGGATTCTGGTCCGGTACCAGTGAGTACCTATATTTTTAATTGGGGCATAAGAGCGCGACCTATCATCTTTTCTCTCCAAGCCAGCCTCACCTGCCCGTGGCGCATCCTGCTGAATAACAGACGAGGCTCTGGCAACCGACTGGTGGCGGTATAACCATCTCGATTGAAGGCGTAGCTACATACCATAGGCCGATGACGGGCAGCAGCGTCACCGGAGCGAGGAGCTACGCCCTGCGATCACCAACCCGCCTGCCCGGGGCGTAGCGATTGTAGGAAGAGCCTCCAGGGGTTTGCCCTAAGTGCAGAACAGCTGGAGAGGCCTATGTTTAGCACTGGACTGCGATAGGCTGATGATGATGAAGTGTCTCTAACTCAAGACATGTCAGGACATGTCACACAGCGCTATCTAGCCCCAAACTAAGCCGAAGCTTGTACTATGGGTACTAGACAACTGATAAACTTACTGACGATACTTTTTTTTTGTAAATAAATACATACATAGAAAACACACAGACCAATACAAACAGACAATATGTTCAAGCACACAAATCTAATGAGTGGGGATCGAACCCACGACCCTTGGCTCAGAAGGCAGAGGTCACTACCAATTGAGCCACCGAGCCAGTCAATTACTAAAACTAATTGCCTCGTTTTAATATATTTTGCCTTTTTACAGAGAAGTTCTTTAAAAATCTAAAGAAGATCCCTGTTGCAATCGGTAAGTACTCAATCCGTCTGATGATTAATGAGATGAGACAGACAGAAAAAAGCGGGCAAGTACGAATCGGATTCGCCCATGAAGGGTTTTGTATCAGCAAGTTTAAGAGAGGTAGGGCATAGCGAATCTTCGCTCGAATTGAGCTGCCCGTCCGCGGAAGGACCTCCACCCTATAAAATACCGCAGCCAAATGACCTTCGGGTCGTGTTTCTGCTGGTGAGTAGGGTGTCCGGAGCTCGTGGGGGGTTAGGGTTGGGCTGGCACGGCAGTGGCAGCTGACACGTAACTGACCAGTTACTTGCCAGTTGTCACAGCGACTTGGGCCTCTCTTTCGCTTTCCATCAGGCGTAGGGAAGCCATTATGTCAAGCCACTATATAAAAAAAAAGTAACATAATATTTAAGTAATCATTTTATTTTTATGACTATTATTTTTTGTTTTGGATTAATATTGATGCATCACCCAATTATAGAAACATTGATGAAAGAATTACTTCGCTTGTTTGAAAAGTCCCCGAGCTATCACAATTTTAAAATCACAAATTTGAACTCGCCCATAAACGCTTCATGCAAACTTATACGAAATCGTGACGTCACGGTTTCTTATTGCGTGTTGTTTTGTATGCCTCGTTTATGAAGGTTGTTCGATGGCTATATTAAGTGTGTTTATGTAATGCGTTTTGTATTAAAATATGTTTTAATTAATGTACCTTTAAGAGAGGTAGGGCATAGCGAATCTTCGCTCGAATTGAGCTGCCCGTCCGGGGAAGGACCTCCACCCTATAAAATACCGCAGCCAAATGACCTTCGGGTCGTGTTTCTGCTGGTGAGTAGGGTGTCCGGAGCTCGTGGGGGGTTGGGCCGGCATGACAGTGGCAACTGACAGGTAACTGACCAGTTACTTGCCAATTGTCACAGCGACCTCTCTTTCACTTTCCATCAGGCGTAGGGAAGCCATTATGTCGAGCCACTATAAAAAAAAATAGTGTTCTAATGATTTTTGATTCATTTTACACTTTTGAAATTGACTTTCCCGATGAACTTTTAAGGCCTATCGCGCTCTCATTTTGCAAAACAATTTTGTTGTGATTTCTCAAATCAGTGTTATTTTAATGGTTCTTTCTGGCAACCTTCAAATAACATGGAAATTCAACCATGGTCGTCTCCCTTATTTAAGTAATATTTTTTTCCAGGTGATATCCTAGATATGTTTGGAAAACTCCCTATTGGTAAGTTTTTTCAAAAATCAGGCAATAGAATATTTGACATAAAATGTACTACAGGTTTTCTATACAGCTTATTTAGTAAATGTGGCGAGGAAGTTACATTGCCATCTGTTGTTGGTGGGCGGAACTAGTGATTCTAAGTTGCAGCCTTGCAGAGATAGATGTCACTACATGTAGAATAGAGTTAGAGTTTTCTTAAAAAAGCAATCCACCACATAAAAGGAGGTCATCCAACTATAACGTGATTGGTTCGTTTTGACTTGGCACTGGTATTTACATAGCAACTGACCAATCACATGATAGCTGGACCACCCTTTCATGTGGTGCCATCTGGTTTTCAGAAAACCCTCATTGATTTGCAGATCAAACCTGTATGACACATCTTTTTTTTTCAGGCCCAGGAAAGCCCGGCATGAAATTAGGCAAGAAAGGTAATAATAATATTACCTATTTATTTAAATTCTTTAATTATCAATCTTTTTAATTATCAATCTTTTAATAATCTAGGTAACACAGTTTTATTAAATGCTGTTAGAAAATCCCAATTAAAAGTGATTGACAATAGTCACTTAACAAACATTTATCATCCGGTGACGCTGCTGCCCGTCATCGGCCTGTGGTATTTAGCTACGCCTTCAATGGTGATGGTTACACCGCCACCAGTCGGTTGCCAGCGCCTCGTTTGTTATTCGGCAGGATGGACCACGGGCAGGTGAGGTTGGCTTGCAGCGAAAAGATGATGGATCGCTCCCTTACATCCCCTGAACCAACATTTATAATAACTTATTAATAAACATTTTTTATTATTTCAGGATAAACCTATTTGAAGCTACACATGACACATGACGCTCCAGGAAACATGGAACTCGTAAACTACTATCTATCCTTTTCTAATGGCATAAACATAAATAAATGAATACATTACCAGAACAAATGTTTTTACTTAAACCTTTACAAATTGAATAGAATAGCCTAAGAAATATCTTTACTGATATAGACTTTAAACAATAGAGATAGAGTTAGGTGGCTCCCTTATATTCCCATCCCCAACAGACAGAGTAACTTTATTTACAATATTAGGTACCTATTTAAGGGAGCGGCCCATCATCTTTTCGCTCCAAGCCAATCTCATCTGCCTGTGTTGCATACTGCCGAACAACAAACGAGGCGCTGGCAACGGACTGGTGGCGGTATAACCATCACAATTGAAGGCGTAGCTAAATATCACAGGCCGACGACGAGCAGCATCGCAGGAACGAGGAGCTACGCCCTGCGTTCGCCAACCCGCCTGCCCAGCGTGGCTATTATGGGTGAAGCCTCCAGATGTTTGACCAAAGTAGGGGACAACTGGAGAGGCCTATGTCCAGCAGTCGACTGAGATAGGCTGATGATGATTAAAGATTATTTTTCGCAGTTGTGTGTCACTTTGGGGTTGTCATGATTTTTAATATTTGTCTAATTATTGCCCTCATTATTTAGTATGTTTTGTAAGAATTAAGTGGCAATACTAGTTTTACATGGCAACATCGACAGCGCGCCTCTCTGTCGGCAAAATAGGCGGGAAAAAAATGGAGGGGGAAGCTGTGCTGGGCGGATGGACGAGCAAGCGAGTAATTCTTTTACCAGCTTGGACCGAAGACAGACATCGAGGGAAATCTATGTTCGACGAAGAAGTTTTTTTTTATATAGTGGCTCGACATAATGGCTTCCCTACGCCTGATGGAAAGCGAAAGAGAAGCCCAAGTCGCTGTGACAACGGGCAAGTAACTGGTCAGTTACCTGTCAGTTGCCACCGCCATGCCGGCCCAACCCTAACCCCCCACGAGCTCCGGAAACCCTACTCACCGGCAGAAACACGACCCAGAGGTTATTTGACTGCGGTATTCTATAGGGTGGAGGTCCTTCCCCGGACGGGCGGCTCAATTCGAGCGAAGATTCGCTATGCCCTACCTCTCTAATTGTAATACTTTCATACCAGTACAATACCCTTACTCATAGTACGACAGAGTTTTATTCTACGTAGCATCGTGATCCTCATAGGATGTTAATCTGAGATGTGCGCGACTGACACCCAAGAGTTCACGTGAACACTTCTGTCATTGTTATCTAGGTATTGACAGGCTCGGTGGCTCATTTGGTAGTGACCTCTGCCCTCTGAGCCAAGGGTCGTGGGTTCGATTCCCGCACAGTACAAACATTTGTGTTCATGAACATGTCTGTTTGTATTGGTCTGGGTGGTTTTCTATGTATAATATGTATTTATTTACAAAAAAAAATGTATCTAAGTAAGTTATCAGTTGTCTAGTACCCATAGTACAAGCTTCGGCTTAGTTTGGGGCTAGGTGGCGCTGTGTGGCCCAGCCTGGCATGTCCTTGGGTTATTATTATTTCTAGTCATTTTCTATTGCGATAGATATTATGTCAATCAAAATATTCTACGTCAATTATTGACAAAGTAAACATATTTATAGAACAAACCAATACATGTTTACGAAATTTGGATTATTAGTTAAATGAAAAATAAATTACAGATTGAGAGCAAAAAATTTACGTAAATACTGACAAATGTAACAACGGTATATTCGCAAGCGCATCTATCGTGAACCGGCGTGGCAACAATATTCATAGCGTTATAAGATACGAACCTTTGTATATCGAAATCATTCATACATCATCATCCTAGCCCTTTTTCCCGATTGTCTCAGGGTCGGCTTCCCAAGCTGAGAGATTTGGCGAGGGCTAAGCTTTTACACAGAGCGACTGCCATCAGACCTCCGCAACACTTAGGGTAAGCTATACTACCCATTCCAGTTTAGGCGTCAGAGTTATCATCATCTCTGATATGATGTAACGACCTGCTATCTGAGTTGGTAAAGATAGCACCCGGGACCAACAGCTTACGTGCCTTCCGAAGCACGGAGGAAATTGATGTCAAATTTTGGTCACCCATCATCGGATTGACGCGCCAATGGTTGCACAACGTTGCGATCATTGTTAAGCGAACAAGACGGCGGCGCCATCGAAATCATTCATACATAACTAGATATACATCGTCAACGTCAGTCTATCGCAGTCCCTGCTGGCATAGGCCTCTCCTGTTGTTCAACACTTTGGACAAATACCTGGAGGATTTACCCATAATCGCCACGCTGGGCGAGCGGGTTGGCGATCGCAGGGCGTAGCTTCTCGCACCGGTGACGCTGCTGCCCGTCATAGGCTTGTGGTTTTAGATACGCTTCAATTCGTAATGGTACCGCCACCAGTCGGTTGCCAGCGCCTCGTTGTTATTCGGCAGGATGCACCACAGGCAGGTGAGGGTGGCCGGGAGCGAAAAGATGATGGGTCGCTCCTTACATCCCAGATCCCAGATTAATATAACAAAACAGTTAAGTACAGTGAGCGACGCAGCTCTAATTACCTTAGGGGCCTTTTAATTTATCAGTATTTTGCTACTATGTATATTAGGACATGTTAATTGAACATTATAGCAACTATAAATCTTCTTAAACCATCGTATCTTTAAAAAAAAACCGTATCAAAATCCGTTGCGTAATTTATAAGTTCTAAGCAAACAGGGATGTAAGGGAGCGACCTATCATCTTTTCGCTCCAAGCCAACCTCACCTGCCCGTGGTGCATCCTGCCGAATAACAAACGAGGCGCTGGCAACCGACTGGTAGTATAACCATCACAATAGGCTATTATGGCTAAAAATTGTAATTAGTCCGTCTTTTAGCTTATTCAAAAATAAAAGACACGTATTTTTTTATTTGTAAATTAGACTAAAAATTACAAAGTTATAGCCCGTTGAAATTACGCGTGACGTCACTCGGTGAGGCATTTTTACCCGAGCGAGTGACGTCAAAGACTCCCACTCCTAACTTTTGATGCCTCGTATCTTTGCTATTGTTTATTTGAATGAAAAAAAGAAAAATACGTGTCTTTTATTTTTGAATAAGCTAAAAGACGGATTAATTACAATTTTTAGCCATAATAGCCTATTGAAGGCGTAGCTAAATACCACAGGCTGATGACGGGCAGCAGCGTCACAGGTGTTTGCCCTTCAGGTGTTTGCCCTGAGTGGCGAGCAGCTGGAGAGGCCTATGTCCAGCCCAGGCCCGCCGTAAGCGGGCGTGCAAGGCGTGCAATGCACGCGGGCGGCGCATTAAGGGGGGCGGCAAATCAGACAACCATCGACTAAAATTCAGACATTGTCACCTCACAATACGAAAAAGATTATCCTTATAAAAATAATATGATGAACGGCGCCCAAATATTTCTTTACATCGTAGCATTACATAGCGCCATCTATTAAAATTCATGAGAACAAAGTTAATCCGTATCGTGCTCTATGCGAAATAGGGAAATCCCACAGATATCAGGGGAAATCCCCTTAAAACTATATTCTCATTTCTTTGTTTTTATTTATTTAACACAAATGCGAAAGTGATGTGAGTGAACAACAAACTTCAATTGTTTTGTTATAGCCCTAATGTGAGATCCGGAAACGGTCCGGGGTACTTAAAATTAATAATATTCTGTATATTTTTGTGCGAAGTGTGACTATAAAAATAATTTAGAAAATTATTTATATTATCCGTCGGCGCAAAAAATCATAATTATAGTAAGTGCGTTTGTTTAATTAATCAGCATATGGGCGCATTCATATAAACAGCAGGTATTCATGTAAAATTTAAAGGTTATTTTACTGAAAAAAAAATTAAAGTAAAAATTTATTTAAAAAAATGTATTAAAATAAATACAGAGTGTAACAAAAGTAACTTAAGCAACGAAAGGGGGACATTCCACCTAATCAATACGAACAACTTTTACTGTCAACTCTGAAGTCGCGAAAAAAAAAATAGTTATTCCATTACATTTGTGTGCAGTAGGTATGAACATTTTCATTTCGCAGTAGTATTGTGATTACTATTGTGATTTAAAGGGTATTTTTTTCTGTTATACAACTTAAGAGTAAAGATTTATAAAAAAAATATTAAATTATACCTATACAGGGTGTAACAAAAGTAACTTAAATCCCGAAAGGGAGTCATTCTACACATAAATACGAACAACTTTTACCATAGGGTTAACGGTGAAATCGCGAAAAAAAAATAACTAATCCATACAAAAAGTATGGAAAAGCTGATTTTTTTCCCGATTTCAGTGTTTCAGTGAAGGTTGTTCGCAATAATTCATTCATTAATAATAATATAGTAATAGTTCTATTAAATTTTTTGTAATTGCTCGTCATGATGGTAAAAATGTCAAAAATGTCAATCATGTATGTAAATCAAAACTGTTGTTTACGTGGTAAGAGCGAGGTATTCCCTACACAAGTGTCTTTGACTACTTTTTGGGAAGCCCCGGCAATTATTTTGTAATGTTTTTTACTTGCAATAAATACATTTTTATTTTTATTATTATTTTATTTATAATGGGTGGAATGATCGACCCCCTTTTGGGTTATAAGTTACTTTTGTACAACCGTATACTAAACTTTTTCAAAAAAAATCCAGGAACAGCAAAAAAAGGAAAAAAATTTCAGGAGCTCAATTTCGACGGCAAAAACGAGAAAAATATACAGAGGGAAAAAAAACTAGCGGGGTCTCTTGAGAAATTTTTTAGCAAACCAAAAAATAGGGACTCTGAATGTCAAGAGAATGTTGACGTACTTAATACCTATACCTACCTACATAATAATAATATGTATAAACTGCACCTTTCTTGCCTTCATTTTTTCATTTAATGTCGTATTAGTGTATCTATCTTGTATAAAATAACTTGATATAACATAGTTTTTCACTGTACAGCATTTTTTTTCACATTTTTATAAACACCTAGGTTTTGTAGTTAGATAGGGGCGGCACGATAGGAATTGCACACCGGCGTCCAAACCGCTAGCGGCGGGCCTGGTCCAGCCGTGGACTTTAATAGACTGATGATGATGATGATGAAGCAAACATTGGGACAGACAGAAAAGCGACTTTGTTTTTTTTTAGGCATTATGGGTTTGCGCTTGACTGCAATTCACCTGATGGTAAGCGATATCACAGTATATGATGGAGCGCGCTCACTCATCAAAAACCGGTTCACTCTCGCCTGGAACATCGGAAGATTGTACGTCTCGGGGAACGAACGAGGAACCTGGCAAAGAGTTCCATAGTTTGGCAGTTCGTACTATGAAAGTAGAGTGTGCGAGTCACAGCAGATATGAGAGGTAGGGTTGGGCCGGCATGGCAGTGGCAACTGACAGTTACTTGCCAGTTGTCACAGCGACTTTGGCTTCTCTTTGGCTTTCCATCAGGCGTACGGAAGCCATTATGTCGAGCTACTATAAAAAAAAACAGCACGTTTCGCCTTTACCAACTTTCAGCTTTTACCAACTTAGGAACTTGGACCATATAATACTACTAGCGACCCACCCCGGCTTCACACGGGTTCAATACTATTTTCTCCCGCTAACTCCCGTTCCCGTGGGAATTTCGGGAATTCCTTTCTTAGTGCACCTCTACGGTACCTAAGCTACGTGCCTTCCAAATTTCAAGTGCCTACGTTTAGCCGTTTATGCTGTGCGTTGATGTCAGTCAGTTTCTCCTTTTAAATAGGCATGGCTGAAAATTGTAATTAGTCTGTCTTTTAGCTTATTCAAAAATAAAAGACACGTATTTCATTCAAATAAACAATAGCAGAGATACAAGGCATCAAAAGCTAGGAGTGCGAGTCTTTGACGTCACTCGCTCTCGTAAAAATGCCTCACCGAGTGACGTCACGCGTAATTTCAACGGGCTATAACTTTGTAATTTTTAGTCTAAGTTACAAATTTATAAAAAAATACGTAGCGTAACCTAATAGGCTATTATAGTAATTATTAACTTATTACATTTTGTTGAACTATTTTCCAAAGAGTCTTTGTACATAATATAACTTAACACGTTTTTTTCCTTTACAATACTTTGAGCGTGAGATCTGTCAATCAAAATTAACCATTGTCAAAGAGAAATATCTACAAAATAAGGTGTTTTCAAGTTACCATACCAACGTCAATAGAGTCTTAACAATTAAAGTTGTGTTAAAATTAAATTGAATTATTTACGAGTTTGCAAACTAGCTCAAACTAATTAACATGATGTATGACTATATAAGCCGAGCATTTGCTTCCTCAAGCCATTGTCTGAAGATATCCAGCACAGCATCATGAAGTTCCTCATCTGCCTCGCCTTGATCGTCGCCGTGGTAAGATTTTTTTAGTCATCATCATCATTATCATCAGCCTATCTGGCTCGGTGGCTCAATTGGTAGTGACCACTGCCTTCTGAGCCAAGGGTCGTGGGTTCCCCGCACATTACAAACATTTGTGTGCATTATCATGTCTGTTTATATTGGTCTCTAAAAAAAAATGTATCTAAGTAAGTTTATCAGTTGTCTAGTACCCATAGTACAAGCTTCGGCTTAGTTTGGGGCTAGATGGCGCTGTGTGGCCCAGTGTGGCGTGTCTTGGGTTATTTATTTATTATTATTAATTATATTATCACAGCCCACTGCTGGACATAGGCCTCTTCCCAAGGCCTTTACCCAAAGTGGCGAACACCTGGTGAGCCAGGTGTTCGCCACTTTGGGTAAACCACTGGAGGTTATACCATTAATCGCCACACTGGGCAGGCGGGTTGGTGATCGCAGGTCGTAGCTTCTTACTCCGGTGACGCTGCTGCCCGTCATCGGCCTGTGGTTCCTAGCTACGCCTTCAATCGTGATGGTTATGGCCTCGTTTGTTATTCGGCAGGATGCACCACGGGCAGGTGAGGGTGGCTTGGAGCGAAAAGATGATGGCTCGCTCCCTTACATCCTAATTTATTGCATTATACGTATAAAAGGACTAACTTCTGTTGTAAAAGATTATATAAGTATATTTTCTCCCACAGATCGGCGTAGCTGTCTGTATGCCGGAGCCTGAACCGGAACCCGAACCCGGATTCTGGGACACTCTCCGTAAGTACAAGCAGGAGTGTAGAACCTTTTAAATACATACTTCTTGACACAATATAAAATCTAAGTATTTTGTTCCGCCCAGTAGGCTATTACGGCTAAAAATGGTAATTAGTCCGTCTTTTAGCTTATTCAAAAATAAAAGACACGTATTTTTCCTTTTTTCTTGGAAATAAACAATAGCAAAGATACGAGGCGTCAAAAGTTAGGAGGGGGAGTCTTTGACGTCACTCGCTCCCGTAAAAATGCCTCACCGAGTGACGTCACGCGTAATTTCAACGGGCTATAACTTTGTAATTTTTAGTCTAATTTACAAATTAAAAAATAGGTGTTTTTTATTTTTGAATAAGCTAAAAGACGGACTAATTACAATTTTTAGCCATAATAGCCTATTGCATCACGGGGTTTGACAAGTTACCTAAAAAGTACTGTATTTTTTTAAAAGAGAATCTATGTTATTTTTGTTTCAAATCAAAACAAAATTAAGTACATAATTATAATGTAATTGCCTTTTTTGACACAGTAGGTAATAGACTTAAGCATTTGTGTTAAAAAAATCTGGGGCCCTACTACAAAAAACGAAAACGATCGTTCGTTGAACGTATCACGTATTTTTGCCCCATAAATCCCTCTCATTTGTCCCTCCCGTGTTGTAATATATCAATTAAATTGTTGAAATCGACGTTGACGAATTTTAGTTCGTATATTCGAACACAGGAGGGACAAATGAGAGGGATTTATGGTGCCAAAATATACGATCCGTTCAACGAACGATCGTTTTCGTTTTTTGTAGTAGGGCCCCTGTTCTGTAGTAGGGCCCCTGTTCTATGGGCTGAAGCGATCACTTACCATCAGGCGACCTTCATGCCTGTTTCATAAAAATAATTCAAAAGCCTTTCAAAAAGTCTCCAGGCTTTTCGATTCTAGGATTCCAAGCGAAATTGTCTTTTTCCTAATTTGTAATTTGTTTTCTGCAGAGGACATCTTGGACAACTTATCCAAACTTCCTGTCGGTAAGTAATTAATTTAACCAATTATCTGTACGCTTTATGAGGAACTTCTTTCCTCGCACCTCGGTTTTGTGGAACCAACTTCCTGCGACAGTCTTTCCAAACAGCAACGACTTGGTAACCTTCAAGAAACGAGCGTATTCATGAAAAGGCCGGCAGCAACCACAGAACTCGATTTGAGTTGCGGGTGTCCATGGCGGTGTCGACTGCTTACCATCAGGCATCACACCTGCTCGTCTGCCGCCTCTCGCATAAAAAACAATTCTATTTACCTTATTAATAGCAACCAGCCTTTTCACACGACCACAATCGAGCTAGGTATATTTGCTGATGTCTAGTGCATATTTATGGAAAGGGCTATGCTCGGCGTCTCTCTGCGAGATCGGATCCGAAATGAGGTGATCCGGCAGAGAACCAAAGTTACCGACATAGCTCACCGGATCAGTAAGCTGAAGTGGCAGTGGGCTGGCCACATCAGCCGCAGAACCGATAACCGCTGGGGTAAACGAGTTCTGGAGTGGAGACCGCGTCTCGGCAAACGTAGTGTAGGACGCCCTCAGGCCAGGTGGAGTGATGATTTGCGCAGGACGGCTGGCAAGTGCTGGATGCGAGAGGCCCGGGACCGATCGAAGTGGCGAGCATTGGGAGAGGCCTATGTCCAGCAGTGGGCTGATGTGGGCTGTGGACCTTATTAATGGCGACCAGCCTTTTCACGCGACCAAAATCGAGCTAGGTATATTTGCTGATGTCTAGTGCATATTTCTGTCTCAGTTCGGGAACTGAACTCAAACGGTCTACCCCTTGCCAGTTTTAGAACTACCGGCGCCCTGGTAGAACTTTATACACCTCTCCCCCCTCTTCGCTCCAAAGAAGGAAATTATAGGTCTTCACAAGTAAAACATGACACTAGGGCGCCCTTTTCCGATTCGTCAAGTTGCCCTTATATTCCGGGCGCCCTGGGCATCTTCATCATCATCAGCCTATCGCAGGCCACTGCTGGACATAGGCCTCTTCAGGTGTTCGCCACTTAGGGCAAACATAGGATATACCCATAATCACCACGCTGTGCAAGCGGGTTGGCGATCGCAGGGCGAGGGCGTAGCTCCTCGCTCCGGTGACGCTGCTGCCCGTCATCGGGTATTTAGCTACGCCTTAAATCGTGACGGCTATACCGCCACCAGTCGGTTGCCAGCGCCTCGTTTGTTATTCGGCAGGATGCACCACGGGCAGGTGAGGGTGACTTGGAGCAAAAAGATGATGGGTCGCTCCCTTAAATCCCTGAACAACCATGCCCTGCCCTTACTGCTACTTGGTATACCTAACACAAATTGTTTGAAAAAGTATTTATTTCATGTTTTTTAATTTTCAGGAGTCCCCAAGACTGGCAAAAAAATCGGTAAAAAGGGTATGTATTATTTTATTTATTTTTTTGTGCAGTAACATAGCGTAAAGGTTTCCTCTTCTTACACCCTTGAAGTTTTGGGGTGGCAACTGTTAAGCAATTGATATGGTTGCTTATCCGTTGCCGAAGCGACTTGGGTCTCTCTTCCACTTTCCATCAGACGATGGTAGGCCACTACAATTCATTAGTGCTTACCATACAATTAAAAAAATAACCCAAGACATACCACGCTGGGCCACACATCGCCACCTAGCCCCAAACTAAGCCAAAGCTTGTACTATGGGTACTAGACAACTGATAAACTTACTTAGATACTTTTTTTTGTAAATAAATACATATTATACATAGAAAACACCCAGACCAATACAAACAGACATGTTCATGAACACAAATGTTTGTACTGTGCGGGAATCGAAACCACGACCCTTGGCTCAGAGGGCAGAGGTCACTACCAAATGAGCCACCGAGCCTGTCTCTGTCTTGCCTATTGCTTACCATACAATTAAAAAAATAACCCAAGACATACCACGCTGGGCCACACAGCGCCACCTAGCCACAAACTAAGCCGAAGCTTGTACTATGGGTACTAGACAACTGATAAACTTACTTACCTATATACTTTTTTTGTAAGTAAGTTCATATTATACATGGTACCTACTCAATACTCTTTATTGCTCATTAAATTACATAGTTAGTAAACACCCAGACCAATACAAACAGATATGTTCATGCACACACATTTTTGTACTGTGTGGGAATCGAACCCACGACCCTTGGCTCAGAAGGCAGAGGTCACTACCAAATGAGCTATCGGGCCAGTCTGTGATAATTAAAAAAAATAAGGTTTAAAAAAAAACAATGGTTTAATCCCATTATTTAAGAGAGGTAGGGTATAGCGAATCTTCGCTCGAATTGAGCCGCCCGTCCGGGGAAGGACCTCCACCCTATAGAATACCGCAGTCAAATGACCTCTGGGTCGTGTTTCTGCCGGTGAGTAGGGTTTCCGGGCTCGTGGAGGGTTAGGAAGGGGCCGGCATGGCGGTGGCAACTGACAGGTAACTGACCAGTTACTTGCCCGTTGTCACAGCGACTTGTGCTTCTCTTTCGCTTTCCATCAGGCGTAGTGAAGCCACTATGTCGAGCCACTATAAAAACAAAAGTTAGACTTACACTCCCTTTCATCTTTTCCAGGTTAGACCAGACTGATTTACGCCCCATGGATTACCTCAACTCAGAAGACCTTGAACCAGTTCAATTTGACAGACCCCGGAAATAACCTTCAGATAACAGATAGCCGGGAGGTTATCTCTATTCAATTGCAATAAACTTAATTTGTTTATACAAATAACACCTTTTGGTAGGGGAGCCCGGGATGCTAAATCGGGATTTACTCGAGCATTATAGAGACCTATTCGATTGCGAAGCTTAGATAATTAGAAGAAAAAAATGTTATATAATATATACACTTTCATTGGTGGGGGGAGCGGCTATAAATTTTCAAAAATGTAAAAAAAAACCGATGCATGGACATACTGGAGCGCGTCAGATATTGATAGCATCAATGTTTTACGTATTTTGGAAAATGTACGTATGTTAATCTGATTGTTTCCATGATGGGGGTAGTCATACGTAAGGGTTGAAATCGATAAAAAAAAAACTTAATCGAGCGCGTCAGATTTTCTAAGGGGGTGTTAAGTGAACCTAAAAAAAAGCTCTTATATAATAATCTGACGATTTGGATGTGACCCAAACTCGCAGCCATTTTTAAACTGTGTAAAAAAAAATCGCCATTTTGAAATACTCGAGCGCGTCAGATTAAGATATATATGGTTCATCTATATACCCTAGACGTGCTGTCTCATAATCTGACGATTATCTAGAGGGATTCGCCTAATCTGACAATTGAAAAAATATTTTTTTTATTTTTTCAAATCTTTGGCGTCATGGCGTCATGGCAACAGAAACCAGAGTGGGGACGGAGTGAGAGAGTCATAGATAGAGAAAAAGTGAGAGAGGAATAGAAACGCGGAGTGGGGAATACAGGGATTACGTAGCTGCACGCATTAAACTTTATTAATTAGTTTTCATTACTTCGGCTTATGGAAATCGTCAGATTATATATTTTTCGTGAACGTTGAATTATTTCCTTCAAAATAAAAAAAAAATTAGCCACGCTCGAGAAAGTCGAGATGACGTTTTTTTTTTACAAGTTTGTAACCCACCTACTTCTTAACGACAATCGGAAATTGTCAGATTAGTGGAATATATACTTTTTAGCATGTAACTAACTCACCCTACCTTAATCTGACGCGCTCAAGAATTTCTGATGATCAACTTTTTTTTACTAATCTGATCCTTTATCCTTGACGGTCGGCCGCATTTACGGGACTCATGTTTGGTGGAAGTATTTAATCGGGTACAAGGTATCTCCCTATATGTTAATCTGCCGCGCTTTAGTAACTCCCGAAATCCCCCCTTGGGCTCCCCTACTATTTTACTTAGAACCTTTTACTAAGATGTAAGGAAGCGACCCATCATCTTTTCGCTTCAAGTCACCCTTACTTGCCTGTGTTGCATCCTGCTGAATATCTTTTTTTTTTTTAAGGCCTTTATTTGATTACCACAAGATTCTGCTATTTGATACAGAAGCTTGGGGTAGTAATTAGTATTTTGAGTAGTTTGTAATTATTACATAATGTGTATAGTAGAAGATTGTGAAATGTGTATTTTTTAGTTCTAGGCCAGTAGTAGCTTATTAATTGTACATTTAGATTTGAGTTGTTACTAGTTAAGTTTTATTTAAATTTTAGCATGAATTAGTATTACTTTTATGTTTTGTTAAATGATTTTAATGTGCTTACTATGTATTTTACGAATTGTATGAAATGTTGTAAAACTTTCTCCTTTGATATAATATTTTGTATTGTGTATGGTTGAACTTTCAGTATATTACATATGAATTCATAGTCGTTCCGTTGTATTGCGTACCGCGGGCAATCGCGCAGTAAATGGTCTATTGTTTGCTTAGTGGTATCGTCGCACGGGCACGCATCTGAGGGTGTAATTTTAAATCTGCAAAGATAGTCTAAGTGGTAGCCATGACCGGTAAGTATTTGCGTTAATTCAAATGTAGGTGGAGTAGCTTGAAAAAGTTCATTAATGTCTTGTAGAGTTGGGCACCAGGTCCTTGTATGTTGTCCTTGTTCTGTGCTGTTGTATACTTCTTCGGACTGGGCCAAACTTTTGGCTTTAATTAACAATTTAGCATGGCTTAAAGGAAAGTTGGAGTAATCTGGAGACTTGTGCATTGTTGCTGCGGATTTAGCGGCAGCGTCTGCCATTTCATTGCCGTCTATTCCTATATGTGCTTTGACCCAGATTATTTTTACTTCTGCTTGCTTCTTTATATTTCTTATATGGACTTATATTTCGTATATTTGCGACTAAGGGATGTGTACTATTAACATTTTCAATTTCTTTTATACCAGATAGACTATCTGACAGTATAGCAACACCGGATATGCTATTGTCTGAAGCCCAACGCAAAGCCCGTAGCTAAATACCACAGGCCGATGACGGGCAGCAGCTTAGTTACGCCCTGCGATAAAGCCTCCAGATGTTTGCCCCAGTTTGCCCTAAGTGGCGAACAACTGGAGTAATCTATGTCCAGCAGTGGACTCCGATAGGCTGAAGATGATTTGCTTTAATCTTTCTCAAAGTAGGCTGGTGCCTTAAATAGGTAGTAAGAAGCCCAGAATTTGAAGTTTCATGATATTTGATAGCTTCCAAAAAGAACCATTAAAATCGGGCTTATTTGAGAACTTCCAAAAAGAACCATTAAAATCGGGCTTATTTGAGAAATCACAACAAAGTTATTTTGCAAAGTGTTGCAATGATGAAGGCGTCGCATGGGGCGTGAAGTTGTGGTATTAATTAAAGCTAGGTACTTATTAAGTATTTAATTACAAACTCTTTAGACGGTAGGTGCAGCCACACCTTTGCATGTTGTCCAACCAGACAGCATTCCATCCATCCTTTCCCGGAGCCGGGAGTAGGTAAGCCCGGGGTTTTTGCCCTCCCCAGACAAGCAATGAAAGGGAGCGACCGATCATCTTTTCGCTCCAAGCCACCTCACCTGCCCGTGGTGCATCCTGCTGAATAACGAACGAGATTCTGGCGATCGACTGGTGGCGGTATAAGCAACACGATTGAAAGCAACGCTAAACCACAGGCTGATGACGGGCAACAGCCTCACCAAAGCGAGCAGCGAACAACGACCTCCTGCGATCGCCAACAGTGTCAGATATATGTCATTAATATGTGGGGACGGCGTTTACCCCAGTCATTTGAGTGGCTATCCACTCGAATGTCGGTGCGAATTTTTACAATATACTGTAATATAAAATATACTTAATACATAATCAACGCTTTACTATAGAGGCACATTCATTCGTATGACATAAGTAGGTAGGTAAGTATGCAAGTAAGGGGTTTTTGGAAATATAGAAATAATTTTAACAATATCCGGGCATACGTACCTACCCACATAAAAACATTTTTAACATTCCTAAAACGACCTTTTGATCCCATTTTGACATCGTATTGGAATAAGTGAGACAAAAATTATGTACCAAAAAAGTTTTACAACTTTTAGCTATCTAGGTACCTACTACGTAAACTAGTTGTGCAATAACCAAGTGAAGACAATACGAATGCAGAAGTATAAGAGCTGGTCTAAATGTGCTTCCTAAACTAGCGCAATCTTAGTGGGTACCGGTAAGAAATTGCGTAATCTATTTACTTAAAACTTTTTTTTTCTTTCATTCATTCTTTCTCTACATGCAAGGCATTTTGCTCGTGGTCCAAGTGCACAATTTTATGCACCGCGCAACAAAAACAACTGTCATTACATCTGCCAAAAATCAAAATGGCCGAAAAAAGCTATGAAGTCTTCTTCGTATTAGAAAAATTTTAATCAAAAAACCTTGTGTTTGAATTAAATAAAACTGTAATTAACACTCACAATGAAAGAGATAGATATAAATATAGAAGGTTTTAACGTAAACGGAATATGTGTCGGGTGTCTGAACTACAATCGAAAGATGTTCTATCGGAGTGAAGTTAAGGAATGTTTTCAAATTTTGGCCGAAATCGACGTAAGTAAAGCTTAAATATCTATTTAAATACGTAAATTAGCATTTAAACTACGCGAATGTAACGTGTAATCGTAGAATTTGAGTCAGAAATGTAGTTAATCTTGATGTAAACAAGAACAAAAAGTATTGGATCCGCGATTGTTTTTTGTTTATTTTTAATTTTAATTTCCCGATTAGATTCTCAAATCTCCACCGATACGTTTTTTTTGTTATTATCTTTATTTAAATTGTAGTGCACTTATTTTTTATTAATTAATAGTAACGTTTAACTAAGCTGTAATTGGTATATTTGAATCAATATACTCATTTACAATTCAAGATTTGTCAGATTTGTAAATTCATATTTATTAAATAGGTACTACTTGATAAATAAGGTTCTCTATTTTGTCTCATACTTTTTAACCTTAACTGAAATAAACATTATTATTGAAATGTTACAATTTAAGATACCTAGGTTAATTTTAATTAATTACTTAATTTTAATGGCTATATTTTTTTACCATTCCTACCAACACTATGCTAAAAAACATAAAGTATCTACTCTGTACATCTTTCTTGTCTCTGCTTCCAGGTCCCAGACGGATTATCAGTGCAGGTGTGCTGGGAATGCCTCGCCACTGTTCAGAGTACTCTGAAGTTTCAGCGACAGATATCTAACGCTTACGAGATACTTCGCAATTATTCTAGAGAGGTAGGTATTTATTAATTTTATTCATTAGTAGCTGTGCCAGCGGCGTCGCACATGTGGATATCAGGTTTAAAAACGGACTTCCACAAAATGGTGCCTAAATTTTAATTAGTCTTCTAGCAATACATTGGTGAAAACTGCATTCAATTCCAGGCAGTAGTTTTAGAGTAATCCGCAATCAAACATATATTTTTTTAAAATATGTATTATTATATTTGACTAGCCAAACCGTCCTCGTTTCGCTTCAGGTAGTTTAGGTTGCTATGGTAACGTTTTCAATACACGTCAGTTTGAAAGATAGCTTTTTGGTAATTTTTTCACACCATGGGTTACATTATTTAACTTTTAGCACGGATCCCTAACGTTTTTATAAATATAATATACCCTATGTTCACTGGGGATAGTCTAGCTTTCCGACAGTGAAAGAATTATTCTCTTTGGTCCAGTAGATTCGGACCCTAATCATTACAAACATACAAAAATAGGTACAAATCTTTCCTCTTTATAATATTAGTGTAGATGTACAGAATTTACTTCTCTACTGATTTATTATAAGTATAGATCTTGTTATGCATGATGTCTTGTGTTATATATTTATCACTCATTTCAGCACACATTCCTCAACTCCCCATCGGACCTTACCAAGTATGCGAACACCCGTCTCACCGCATGCAAGGTGACGGACGAGCTCATCACCCCACAATCATCACCGTTGGTTAAGAAGGATGACGTGGAAGTCAAGAGTGAAACAAATGGCCACGTGGAATTGGATCCGTCATTGATTGGTAAGTTTGGTAATGTTTTTTTCTCTGAAAAGGCTTGTTGCCGTAAAAAATTTAATTAGTCCGTCTTTTAGATTGTTCACAAATAAAAGACATGTATTGTCTCATTTGTAAATTAGAACAAAAATTAAAATTACGCGTAACGTCAAAGAGTGGGAGCTTTTTCGCACAGAGTGATGTCAAACTCCTAAATTTTGATGACTTGTATCTTTGTTAACATAAAAATGTTTGAATGAAAAAAGGAAAAATATGTGTTTTTGTAATCTAAAATATGGACTACATATGTAATTGTCTTGACCCTGGAAAAATCCCAGGTTCGACTTCTGGCCGGGCTTTGTGGCGCCCTGTTTTCTCTCCACAATTTGACGTGTTGTTGCGAACAGAAAGAAATATTATCTTTAAATAGGCTATTATGGCTAAAAATTTTAATTAGTCCGTCTTTTAGCTTATTCAAAAATAAAAGACACGTATTTTTTAATTTGTAAATTAAACTAAAAATTACAAAGTACAGCCTGTTGAAATTACGCGTGACGTCACTCGGTGAGGCTCTCCTAACTTTTGATGCCTTGTATTTTTGCTATTGTTTACTAATTGAAAGAAAAAAGGAAAAATAAGTGTCTTTTATTTTTCATTAAGCTAAAAAACCGACTAATCACAATTTTTAGCCATCATAGCCTATTGTTCCATTCAGTTAAAAAACCCGCCTTCCAAGCATGGTGACTAATTCTAACGTCTATGTCCAGCAGTGGACGTTGACAGGCCGATGATGATGATGATTATCTTTCCAGAAGAAGAAGTTAAGAAAGAAGAAGCAGATGATGTTCATGAGAGCTTCTCGGATGCGGTGCTCGATGACTTCCCGAGTCAGGACCGGGATGACACTTCGGAAGATGACGTGCAACTGTCACAATTGAAACAGAGTAAAGAGAAGAAAGAGGGAAGAAAGAAGAGGGGGCGGAAGAAGAAGGGGGAAGAGGTTTCAATTGTATGAGCATATTGTAGTAGATGTAAGGAGGTGAGGATGTAAGGGAGCAACCTATCATCTTTTCGCTCCAAGCCATCCTCACCTGCCCGTGGTGCATCCTGCCGAATAACAAACGAGGCGCTGGCAACCGACTGGTGGCGGTATAACCATCACGATTGAAGGCGTAGCCACATACCACAGACCGATGATGGGCAGCAGCGTCACCGGAGCAAGAAGCTACACCCTGCGATCGCCTACCCGCCTGCCCTGACGATTATGGGTATATCCTCCAGATGTTTGAGTTTAAGTGGCGGACAACTGGAGAGGCCTATGTCCAGCAGTGGACTGCAGTATTATAGGCTGATGATGATGATGATAGTCCACAAGATAATGGTCCCTCAGCGAGCTATGGAAAGGGCTATGCTCAGCGTCTCTCTGCAGAATCGAATCCGAAATAAGGTCTGGCAGAGAACCAAAGTCACCGACATAGCTCACCGGATCAGTAAGCTGAAGTGGCAGTGGGCTAGCCACATCAGTCGCAGAACCGATAACCGTTGGGGTAAACGAGTTCTGGAGTGGAGACCGCATCTCGGCAAACGTAGTGTAGGACGCACTCAGGCCAGGTGGAGTGACGATTTGCGCGGGACGGTTGGCAACTGGGACGTAAGGGAGCGACCTATCACCTTTTCGCTCCAAGCCAACCTCACCTGCCCGTGGTGCGTCCTGCCGAATAGCAAACGAGGCGCTGGCAACCGACTGGTGGCGGTATAACCATCACAAATTGAAGGCGTAGCTAAGTACTACAGACCGATGACGGGCAGCAGCGTCACCGGAGCGAGAAGCTACGCCCTGCGATCGCCAACCCGCCTGCCCAGCGTGGCGATTATGGGCAACTCCTCCTCAATGAAAATGCAACCTAAGCCACGGCCCCCAGTTCCCGGCGGCCCCGCTATTCCTGGTCACGGTGGCGACCACGGTAACGGCGGGGCGGGGGGTGCTAAAAATCACCGGGCTACGGCAGGCCACCACACCACATTGACCCTGGCGACATACAACGGCCGCACTTTGAGGCTTGACTCGCATCTGGCGCAGTTGGAGGTGGAATTGGGAAAAATTAGGTGGCACGTACTGGGGTTATGCGAAGTCCGAAGAGAGGGGGAGGACACCGTAACCCTAGACTCAGGCCACCTCCTGTACTTCCGAGAGGGAGACAAAAAATCCCAAGGTGGCGTGGGGTTTCTGGTGAATAAGTCCCTCTCCGACAACGTGGTGGAAATGTCCAGTGTGTCGAACAGGGTAGCGTACCTTATCATAAAGCTCACCGAGAGGTATAGCCTCAAGGTGGTGCAAGTGTACGCACCGACCTCGTCACACTCGGATCATGAAGTGGAGGAAATGTTCGATGACATATCGAGGGCCCTCCACTTCACTACCAAGGCCCACTACAATGTCGTGATGGGGGACTTCAACGCTAAAGTGGGAGTACAGACTTGCAGCGAATCGGTAGTAGGATCCCATGGTTTTGGAGTCAGAAATCATAGGGGGCAGATGCTCGTCAACTTTCTCGAGCGTGAGGGGCTCTTCTTGATGAATTCTTTCTTCAAGAAAAAGCCCCAAAGAAAGTGGACGTGGCAAAGCCCTGACGCTATGACAAGGAACGAGATTGACTTTATCATAGCGGACAGCCGGCATATATTCAGAGACGTCTCCGTGATCAACAGGTTTAACGCCGGTAGCGATCACAGACTTGTCCGAGGCTCTCTGAATATCGACCTTAGAGTCGAACGCGTCCGCTTGATGAAGTCAAGACTCCGGCCTACTCTGCTCCAAAGCTTGGCAGGATCTGAAAAGTTTCAGTTAAACCTGGAAAGCCGATTCGCTGCCGTGGAAACCACAACTGACGTTAACCAGAACCTCGAAAATGTGGTTCGAGTCCTCAGGGAGGAAGGGACGAGATTTTGCAACATGCGGCGTATGGGTAAGAAGTCGAAACTTTCCGAAGAAACCTTAGGGCTAATGAGGCAACGACGTGAAGACCCACCCGTCACTTCGTCAGGAAAACGGACTCTAAACCGAGAGATCAATAAACTCGTACGACGCGACCTCCGACGCTTCAATACTCTTTTGATCGAAAGAGCTATTGAGCAAAATCGGGGGTCTAAGGTGTTCGTACAATCTCTTGGAAGAAGCCACCTGACTAAGCTGACCACAGCAAGTGGAGAAGTCGTTGCATCCAAGCCGGCGGTTCTTTCGGAAGTAGAAGACTTCTACGGCCGGTTATACGCTTCGCATGCATCTCGACCTGATCCCGAAAATGAGGATACTAGAGCCACATTAACACGCCATTTCACCGAAGACTTGCCAGAAGTCAGCATTGACGAAATCGAGATCGCTCTTGGGCAGCTTAAAAATGGAAAAGCCCCTGGAGAGGATGGCGTTACAACAGAGCTCATAAAGGCCGGAGGTAAACCCGTACTGAGGGAGCTCCGAAAGCTTTTTAACGCTGTCCTATTTGAAGGGAGAACTCCGGAGGCGTGGACTAGGAGTGTGGTTGTCCTGTTCTTCAAAAAGGGAGACAAAACCCTATTGAAGAACTATAGACCCATTTCCCTTCTAAGCCACGTCTATAAGCTGTTCTCAAGAGTGATCACGAACCGTCTTGCGCGAAGACTCGACGAATTCCAACCGCCGGAACAGGCTGGGTTTCGGAGCGGATACGGCACCATAGACCACATCCACACAGTGCGGCAGATTATACAGAAGACCGAAGAGTATAATCAGCCCCTGTGTCTAGCATTCGTGGACTATGAGAAGGCCTTTGACTCGGTTGAAACCTGGTCTGTTCTGGAGTCCCTGCAGCGATGCCAAGTAGATTGGCGATACATCCAAGTGATGAGATGTCTCTATGAAGCCGCCACCATGTCCGTCCAAGTACAGAATCAGCAAACAAGGCCTATACCGTTGCATCGGGGAGTGAGACAGGGGGATGTCATTTCCCCGAAACTGTTCACTAATGCAATGGAGGATATGTTCAAGACGCTGAACTGGAAAGGACGTGGCATCAACATAAATGGCGAATACATCTCTCACTTGCGATTTGCAGACGACATCGTCATAATGGCAGAATCGCTGCAGGACTTAAAACAAATGCTGAATGAACTGGCTGCCTCCTCTATGCGCATCGGCCTACGGATGAACTTGGACAAAACCAAGGTCATGTTCAATGAACATATTCTACCGGAACCGATTGCAGTACACGGCGCCGTCCTCGAAGTTGTTCAAAAATATGTATACCTCGGGCAGACACTGCAGTTAGGTGGAAACAACTTTGAGGACGAGGTGAATAGGAGAATTCAGCTAGGCTGGGCAGCGTTT
Organism: Conogethes punctiferalis; assembly: GCA_031163375.1. NCBI lineage: Eukaryota > Metazoa > Arthropoda > Insecta > Lepidoptera > Crambidae > Conogethes > Conogethes punctiferalis. The sequence continues at coordinate 6,368,939 of CM062106.1, read as the reverse complement.
GGGAAACTACGTCGAGTCTTCACATCGTCGATCCCACAGTGCCTAAAGACGAAAGTCTTCGATCAGTGCGTCCTACCGGTTATGACATACGGAGCCGAAACGTGGACACTCACGGTACGGCTAGTCCACAAGGTAAAGGTCGCTCAGCGAGCTATGGAAAGGGCTATGCTCGGCGTCTCTCTGCGGGATCGAATCCGAAACGAGGTGATCCGGCAGAGAACCAAAGTCACCGACATAGCTCAACGGATTAGTAAGCTGAAGTGGCAATGGGCTGGCCATATTAGCCGCAGAACCGATAACCGTTGGGGTAAACGAGTTCTGGAGTGGAGACCGCGTCTCGGCAAACGTAATGTAGGACGCCCTCAGGCCAGGTGGAGTGACGATTTGCGCAGGACGGCTGGCAAGTGCTGGATGCGAGAGGCCCAAAATCGATCATGGTGGCGAACATTAGGAGAGGCCTATGTCCAGCAGTGGACTGACACGGGCTGATGATGATGATGATGATGATGATGGTTGGCAACTGCTGGATGCGAGAAGCCCGGGATCGATCAAAGTGGCAAACATTGGGAGAGGCCTATGTCCAGCAGTGGACTGATACGGGCTGATGATGATGATATTTATTTATCTATGTAAAGCACTTTCCTTCACAGCCTCAACCGAAAGTGAAGTCTGAAGATGCACAAGCGAAGAAACTTGGCAATTTGTCTGATGATCTGGTCGAAGCATTCACCATGACTGAAGAGGAGATGTGGGCGCTCCGGGCCCAGGACCTCGCTAGCAAGGTAACTTGGAAGTTGCCACGTGTTTTTTTTTGTTTTATCAAAACTGTACATGTAATGTTTTCAAAATTTTTGTTAAACGGAATGTCTGTTTATTATTCAGATGCTCGAATGAAGACTGTGCCCGTTTTTATCGTTTACTAGCCAAACAGACAGACAAAAATTTTACTGATTGCATTTTTGGCATCAGTATCGATCACTAATCACCCCCTGATAGTTATTTTGAAAGTATATTTCATGTACAGAATTGACCTCTCTACAGATTTATTATAAGTATAGATAGTGTTACTCGATCGGAAAAATAAACTTAAAAAGCAACAGTCTGACTACAATGTGTATTTATTTGACTGGCTCGGTGGCTCAATTGGTAGTGACCCCTGCCTTCTGAACCAAGGGTCGTGGGTTCGATTCCCACCCGGGACAAACATTCGTGTGATGAACACTTGTGTTTGTTCCGTGTCTGGGTGTTTATATTTGTATTTAAGTATTTATTTGTGGTACCTTCGTTGTTCTGATACCCCTAACACAAGTGCTTAAGCTACTTACTTTGGGATCGGAGCAATGTAATTGATGTTGTCTGATATTTATTTATTTCATTAAAAGGGCTGCAATGAGATTATTTATGTTATACCATTATTTATCATACTGTTTTGTTTCTAGGAATTTGCGAGCAGAAAATACAAATGCGAGTCTTGTCTGATGTCTTTCAACACCCAGTCTCTGATGACGGATCACATGAACGGGAAGCATAACGTGGTGAGTGATGTGTAATACTCTCAGGACCGATTTCGGCCACAGCCGATCATCGTCACGTATACTTTTAAGGTTGGGTAGTGGAGCCGAGTGAAACGAGTAAAGTCTTGATTAGTGTTGATGCGTAGGATGCTCAAATAAAACCGCCACTTGCTATTGAATAACTTTTTTTTTATTCATCACACTCGAGGGGTTATGTGGTCGGAGAAAAATATTGATTGCGTGATTTAATTACATACAGCGCCATCTCTAATTTCAACACAGTACTACTTCCTTATTGAAATACAATTACTTATTTGTTTATAAATATTTTATGTTTTGAATATTTAATTTATTATTTACTTTATATAATTTATGTATTTATTAATTTTTAACTTTATATTTTAATGTGACTAAACCGTATTAAACAATTAGAACTACTTGTTTATTAGCAACTAGCTGTGCCGGCGGCGTCGCACGCGTGAGACGTTTACATTTTTTTTTATTTATTTATTTATTTACTAGCGTGCCAGCGGCGTCGCACGCGTGGTTATCGGGTTTCGAAAATAACGGACTTCCATAAAGTGGTGTCTGAATTTTAAGTTGTCCAGCTACTGTAAAAAAAAAGTTAGACCTCTAGCGATACATTGATGAAAACCGCAATCAATTCCATGAGTATTTTTCGCGTGATGCTCGATGAAACATGCAGATAAAAATTTATTCCTTCTTCCCAACACTTCCCTTGACTGCTCTGCTCCTATTGATTGTACCGTGATGAAAATTATACTATAACATGCCCAGGAATATAAAGAATAATTGTACCAAGTTTCGTTAAAAGCCGTTCAGTAGTTTTTGTTTCTATGACGAACAGACAGACAAAAATTTTACTGATTGCATTTTTGGCATCAGTATCCATCACTAATCACCTCCTGATAGTTATTTTGAAGATATTTTATGTACAGAATTGACCTCTCTACAGATTTATTATAAGTATAGAAGTTAATACCTTCGCGTTTTTATGCAGAAAGGCGACGTATGCTACCAATGCGACGTCTGCAAATCGTACTTCTTGACCAAGGAGCACGTCCACGCCCACCGAGCCCTCCACCTCACCGGCTACCGCTGCACGCGCTGCGCACGCGCCTCCGCCCTGCGACGCCTCGCGCGACAACACGCGCGCGTGCACGCGCAGACACAGCACGCGTGCCGCGACTGCGGGAAGGGCTTCAGGTGAGCAGCAGCGCGGCATACTGACAGCACGCGCGACAACACGCGCGCGTGCACGCGCAGACACAACACGCGTGCCGCGACTGCGGGAAGGGCTTCAGGTGAGCATACTGACAGCACGCGCGACAACACGCGCGCGTGCACGCGCAGACACAACACGCGTGCCGCGACTGCGGGAAGGGCTTCAGGTGAGCAGCAGCGCGGCATACTGACAGCACGCGCGACAACACGCGCGCGTGCACGCGCAGACACAACACGCGTGCCGCGACTGCGGGAAGGGCTTCAGGTGAGCAGCAGCGCGGCATACTGACAGCACGCGCGACAACACGCGCGCGTGCACGCGCAGACACAACACGCGTGCCGCGACTGCGGGAAGGGCTTCAGGTGAGCAGCAGCGCGGCATACTGACAGCACGCGCGACAACACGCGCGCGTGCACGCGCAGACACAACACGCGTGCCGCGACTGCGGGAAGGGCTTCAGGTGAGCAGCAGCGCGGCATACTGACAGCACGCGCGACAACACGCGCGCGTGCACGCGCAGACACAACACGCGTGCCGCGACTGCGGGAAGGGCTTCAGGTGAGCAGCAGCGCGGCATACTGACAGCACGCGCGACAACACGCGCGCGTGCACGCGCAGACACAACACGCGTGCCGCGACTGCGGGAAGGGCTTCAGGTGAGCAGCAGCGCGGCATACTGACAGCACGCGCGACAACACGCGCGCGTGCACGCGCAGACACAACACGCGTGCCGCGACTGCGGGAAGGGCTTCAGGTGAGCAGCAGCGCGGCATACTGACAGCACGCGCGACAACACGCGCGCGTGCACGCGCAGACACAACACGCGTGCCGCGACTGCGGGAAGGGCTTCAGGTGAGCAGCAGCGCGGCATACTGACAGCACGCGCGACAACACGCGCGCGTGCACGCGCAGACACAACACGCGTGCCGCGACTGCGGGAAGGGCTTCAGGTGAGCAGCAGCGCGGCATACTGACAGCACGCGCGACAACACGCGCGCGTGCACGCGGCTTCAGTCTGTCTGTATGTTTGTAATAGAAACAAAAACTACTGGACGGATTTTAACGATACTTGGTACGATTATTCTTCATACTCCTGGGCAGGTTATAGTATACTTTTCATCACGCTACATTCAATAGGAGCAGAGCAGTAACGGGAAGTGTCGGGGAAACGGAAGAAATTTTTATCTGCACGTTTGATCGCGCATCACGCAAAAACTACTGCGTGGAATTAAATTCGGTTTTCACCAATGTATTGCTAGAGGTCTAACTTAAAATTTAGGTACTATTTTATTTAAGTCCGTTATTTTTGAAACCCGATATCCACGCGTGCGACGCCGCCGGCACAGCTAGTTTATTTGTATTATTTTGTTTCAGCACGCGTTCGAAACTGTCTTACCACCGGACTAAGTATCACAAGGAGAAGCTTCAATGCGACTGTTGTGGAAAAGTGTTCGCGAGCAAGATGACGCTCAAGTATCATCTCAAGTGAGTGAAGTTCAATAGGCTGGCTCATCATCATCATCATCATCATCAGCCTATTACAGTCCACTGCTGGACATAAGCCTCTCCAGTTGTTCGCCACTTAGAGCAAACATCTGGAGGATATACCCATAATCGCCACGCTGGGCAGGCGGGTTGGCGATCGCAGGGCGTAGCTTCTTGCTCCGGTGACGCTGCTGCCCGTCACCGGTCTTTAGTATTTAGCTACGCCTTCAATCGTGATGGTTATACCGCCACCAGTCGGTTGGATACTTATAGTTATATGGCTGGCTCAGTGGCTCAATTGGTAGTGACCTCTGCCTTCTGAGCCAAGGGTTGTGGGTTCGATCCCCACACATTACAAACATTTGTGTGCATGAACATGTCTGTTTGTATTGGTCTGGGTGTTTTCTATGTATAATATGTATTTATTAAAAAAAAATGTATCTAAGTAAGTTTATCAGTTGTCTTGTACCCATAGTACAAGCTTCGGCTTAGTTTGGGGCTAGATGGCGCTGTGTGGCCCAGCGTGGCATGTCTTGGGTTATTTATTTATTAAAAAGTCATTTGTATTTGCTACGTTGACTAAAATATGCCCTTTATTTTCCAGGATGCAGACTCAGGGTAAAGATGACAAGCCTAAAGAGAAGCTGTACATCCCTTGCCGTGGTTGTCCCAAAGTGTTCCACTCCAAGAAGAGCTACCAGGCACATGTGTAAGTACTCATCATCAGCCTATTGCAGTCCACTGCTGGACATAGGCCTCTCCAGTTGTCCGCCACTTAGGGCAAACATCTGGAGGTTATACCCATAATCGCCACGCTGGGCTCGACATAATGGCTTCCCTACGCCTGATGGAAAGCGAAAGAGAAGCCCAAGCCGCTGTGACAACGGGCAAGTAACTGGTCAGTTACCTGTCAGTTGCCACCGCCATGCCGGCCCAACCCTAACCCCCCACGAGCTCCGGAAACCCTACTAACCGGCAGAAACACGACCCGGAGGTCATTTGGCTGCGGTATTTTATAGGGTGGAGGTCCCTCCCCGGACGGGCGGCTCAATTCGAGCGAAGATTCGCTATGCCCTACCTCTCTTTTATTCCGTCCACTGCTGAACGTTGGCCTCCTGTAATTCGCGCCACTTTTCTCTATCCCGTTCTACCCACATCCAGCAAATCATACCCTGGACCAAAATTTTATCGGCAATCCATATGCATTACATTTATTGACATATTTAATTACATATAAAAAAAGTTTCCTTTAATACACGTATAGCGGGATCTTAGACCATAATAATTAAATTTCCAGAGTAATCCACAACGGTCTCACCTACCCCTGCCCGGTGTGCGGCAAGCTGTTCCAATGGAAGCGCAACCTAGCTCGACACATGCGCAACCACCGCGAGAGAGACGCCGGGAACACGCACGAGTGTCGGCCCTGTGGCAAGAGCTTCAGCAGCAGGGAGTGCTACGTCAACCACATGCGGCTCAGCAAGCGGCACGTGCCGGAGGACGCCTACGTGTGAGTATACTGCCCAATACTGCCTCAGTATATTGCCCAATACTGCCTCAGTATATTGCCCAATACTGCCTCAGTATATTGCCCAATACTGCCTCAGTATATTGCCCAATACTGCCTCAGTATATTGCCCAATACTGCCTCAGTATATTGCCCAATACTGCCTCAGTATATTGCCCAATACTGCCTCAGTATATTGCCCAACACTGCCTCAGTATATTGCCCAATACTGCCTCAGTATATTGCCCAATAGTGCTTCGGTATACTGCCCAATAGTGCCTCGGTATACTGCCTAATAGTGCCTCAGTATACTGCCCAATACTGCCACAGTAGACTACCCAATACTGCCACAGTAGACTGCCCAATACTGCCTCAGTTTACTGCCCAATACTGCCTCGGTATACTGCCACAGTATATGCTGCCTAATACTGCCACAGTATGAAGGGGCTATATACTTTTGATTTCTTGGCAGTATAAGCCACAGTATTGGACAGTATTAGAGTAGCAAGAAACATGAGAGACCATCGCGAGAGGGACGATACTCTCGATAGATCAACCGGCAACACTATTGGACAGCATACTGTATACTGTGACGGTATGAGCGTGGCGCGTCACATGCGCAACCATCGCGAGAGACGCCGGGAACACGCACGAGTGTCAGCCCTGCGGCAAGAGCTTCAGCAGCAGGGAGTGCTACGTCAACCACATGCGGCTGAGCAAGCGGCACGTGCCGGAGGACGCCTACGTGTGAGTATACTGCCCAGTACTGCCACAGTATACTGCCCAATACTGCCTCAGTATATTGCCCTATACTGCCCTTACAGATACAGTATGCTGCCCAATACTGCCTCAGTATATTGCCCAATACTGCCTTAATATATTGCCAAATACTGCCTCAGTATATTGCCCAATACTGCCTCAGTATATTGCCCAATACTGCCCTAACAGCCACAGTATGCTGCCCAATACTGCCTCAGTATACTGCCCAATACTGCCCTTACACCCCAAGTATGCTGCCCAATACTGCCTCAGTATATTGCCCAATACTGCCACAGTATACTGCCCAATAGTGCCTCGGTATACTGCCCAATAGTGCCTCGGTATACTGCCCAATAGTGCCTCGGTATACTGCCCAATAGTGCCTCGGTATACTGCCCAATAGTGCCTCGGTATACTGCCCAATAGAGCCTCGGTATACTGCCCAATAGTGCCTCGGTATACTGCCCAATAGTGCCTCGGTATACTGCCCAATAGTGCCTCGGTATACTGCCCAATAGTGCCTCGGTATACTGCCCAATAGTGCCTCGGTATACTGCCCAATAGTGCCTCGGTATACTGCCCAATAGTGCCTCGGTATACTGCCCAATAGTGCCTCGGTATACTGCCCAATAGAGCCTAGGTATACTGCCCAATAGAGCCTCGGTATACTGGCCAATAGTGCCCCGCTATACTGCCCAATAGTGCCTCGGTATACTGCCCAATAGTGCCTCGGTATACTGCTCAATAGTGCCTCGGTATACTGCCCAATAGTGCCTCGGTATACTGCCCAATAGTGCCTCGGTATACTGCCCAATAGTGCCTCGGTATACTGCCCAATAGTGCCTCGGTATACTGCCCAATAGTGCCTCAGTGTACTGCTCAATACTGCCCCAGTATACTGCCAGATACTTCCTCATTGTACTGCCCAATACTGCCTCAGTGTACTGCCCGAAACTGATCAATACTGCCACAATATACTGCCTCAGTATACTGCCACAGTGTACTGCCTCAGTATAGTTCTGCCTCAGTAGTTCTCAGTTGATACTTTACAACATATATTGTGGTCAAGTGGAAATACTTAGCAAAACAAAAGAAAACACAGGATATTTACTTGTAACGGTCGTTTTCATTTGGTGAGTGAAAAGTCGAATCCAGACTGATTCCCTGTATGATTATTACTGCTGGAGATTAAACAGCTGCCAGGAAAAGTGAGAGTAGCAAGACATTGTGACAAGTGTTTCAAAATATATATTTATCATTATAAATATTGAAAAACAAGCAATCTCGATTACTGCTTACGCCATCTATGGGAACTTGCTTGAACTGTTTCATTTGCACTATCTGCTTTACTTAGCAAAATACATCGGCCCGCCCAGCAAATAAGTACCTCAACCTGTTACAAGATGGCGCCATTATCTGCTAACAAAAATTACGGCACTTGTGCTGCATGCTCAAAATGTATTAAAACGCGCCAATTTTTAAAATGCTGTCTGTGTTTAAAGCTTTACGATATCATATGCGTTAATATCAGTGAAAAACGATTTTACAATATGTTGACGCCGGAGTATAGGAGTATCTGGAAATGTCCTGAATGTAAAAGCAAGGTGCCTAAATCCGATAACACTGACACTCCGGTCAAGCAATCGGACAACATGAACATTACCTTCCGTAATCGCAATAATAACAATTTACAAGACACCTCGGAGGCACCCCAACCTTCAACTTCTGCTGCTACGGAGAGTTCAACGTCGTCCTTCTCCGAACTCCTAATCGAACTTCGCCTTCTTCGTGAAGAAATGAAAGCCTCCCGAGTAGAGATGCAGGAATTTCGAACCACAATAACGAACCTTACAACTGCCGTCGAATTAAGCAACCGACGTATCGACGAGCTCGCCGGGCGGGTGGACGCCGTGGAGCAGCAACGGGACGAGGTGCGGGAGGCGGCCGGGGACGCGTCCGCGCTGGAGCACACTATTACCGAGCTCAAACTTAGCCTCAACGATCGTGACCAGGAGTTACTTTGTAATGACATTGAAATATTAGGGATACCGGAAGAGAAAAATGAGGGATGTGCTCACATCGTAATCACTCTCGCACAAAAGCTTGGAGTGACATTGGAGGAACGTGATCTCGTCAGCGCGGAGCGCGTTGGCCCTATTAGGCGCCCGGCGGCCGAGGGCCAGGAGCCCCGGCCGCGGCCGCTGGTAGCGCGGCTGGCCCGCCGCGCGCAGCGCGACGACCTACTGGCGGCAGCGCGCGTTCGACGTGATACTACTACGGCCGGCCTCGGGCTGAATGCGGCTCCGCGACGATTTTATCTCAACGCGCGTCTAACGTCTACCAATAGACAACTTTTCTACAAGGCCCGAGAACAATCCATACGAGCTGAGTGGAAGTACGTATGGACCCGTGAGGGGAGAATCTTCGTGCGTAAGGATCAGGGCTCACCACGTCACCGCCTGCGCTGCGAAGCTGACCTAATTAAAATTTTTGGTCCCTGTTAATGTTTACGCGTCTATTAATAATATATTTTACAACACATCTCCTCTTCGTAATTCTTAATAATGATGACGCGTGTGTTTATTTTTATTTTTTTGGTTGCCTATATAGTATAATTTCTAAGTGTCTTACAATGAATATTATGGTGACTACATTATTTATGAGAGAATGTTATTTTTATGTTAAATTAATATTTTATTTTGTACTCTATTTTTATTGTTGCCATCTTAATGTGTTTTATGTCAGATTTCTAGATACAGTTAATACCTTTTATATTTTATTATTTTTTTCCATCACTGTATTCACTAATTGGAGTAACTGTGGATAATGGATCTCATATGTATAATTATACCATTACTTATTTTCCGCCGACTGTATCGAGAGTTAAGTACCGCTCAGCACTAGAGGTTTCGTACACTGTCTTACACTCGTATCTTTATAGTTTACATATTTATTTTGTTTTGTTCTGTTTTGCCTTGGTATACACTTATAATAAGACTACCAATAATAGGGTAAGTTATGTAATGATGATAGCTTACTTACTCACACATTGTTATAAAATTGACTGGCGTCACTCGTCCCTCCTTCATCAAATGTTAATGCACTGCAAGTATATTCAGATACTGCATTCTTTTTTTATACAATTTGTTAAATATAATAAGAAGTTGTCAGTTGGTCTTCTTAATCCCGGATCTCTCGGTACGCGTCATGACGAGTTTCTCGTTGCTATTGCCCGCCATAATGTCGATATAATGGCTATTAACGAGACCTGGCTCAGGGAAGGTGAGGAGGCTCGAGCTCCGTCTCCTCCCGGCTACCGCTTGCGCCACATCCCTCGCCCCGCTTCTATTCGATCCCGCGGAGGCGGCGTTGGGTTTTACATAAAACACGGAATAACAACAAGGCTTATTAAACATCCATGCTCTACGCCAGTGGAACAAATGTGGTTAAGTACGACTATAAATGGTATTAAGTTAGCAATTGGAACAGCATACCGTCCACCCTGGCTTAATGTAGATACATTTTTTGATGCCCTTAGTGAATCTGTATCGGGAATTGGCCATTTTGACATTTTGGTACTATTGGGCGATTTTAATATTAATACTTTGAATGACCAGGATACAACCACCAGGAAATTCTTGGACTTTTTAAATTGCTTTAGCCTTACCCAGTTCGTAGCAGACGCTACTCACTTCACATGTCACAGTGAAACACTAATTGATGTAGTGTGTTCCAATTTTCCTGTTTCTAATATATGTGTCGATCATATTCCAGACCTCAGCAGTCATGCTTTTATTACTTGTGAAATAGATATTATAAAAGAGAAACCGCCACCAAAATGGATCATGTATAGACCTCTACATGAAATAGACACTCAAAAATTTCATTCAGATGTTGCCTCTATTAACTGGGAAAGTATAATATCAGATGATGTCAATGCTATGCTGAGAAAATTTAACGATCTTATTCTCAAATTATTTGACAGCTACGCTCCTTTCAAATCTGTTCTTATTAAAAAGCATTCGTATCCGTGGATTACATACAACGTAAAAGAAATCATGAAGCTTAGAGATAAAGCCTTTGCGCGAAGTAAAATCACTAAACTAGATGCTCATAAAAAATACTATAAAGAGTTGAAATCTATCGCTAATTCAGCAATATACACTGAAAAATCCGCATACTTTAGCCATAATATCAATAATAATTATAAAAATGCACGCGCATTATGGAAAAATATTAAAAAAAATATTATTGATTTTAAAAAGAAGCAGAGAAATTTACCCCCCCATATAAACAATCCAGATAAAATAAATACCCATTTCTTAAATCTACCCGGCCGCAATAATACGAATAGTTCTCTCCATAGTTATTTTCAACATAATCGTTACGGATCCACAGTGTTCACACTGAAACCTGTTACCGAGACTGCTGTGGCAAATGCAATTAAGTCAATCGCATCCAATGCACAAGGTGCTGACGGCATCACCTTAAATATGATTTTACTTACTTTGCCTCTTACATTGTCTCTCATTACAGTCATTATCAATAGATCAATTGAAACCGGTGTATTTCCAGATCTGTGGAAAACTGCTATTGTAAAACCCATTCCCAAGACCCAACATCCTCATAGTTACAAAGATCTACGGCCTATTAGTATTCTTCCATTTATGTCGAAAATTCTTGAAAAAATTGTCTACATTCAAATGTCTGAATACCTCGAAGCTAATAACATTCTACCTAAGAAGCAATCTGGCTTCAGAAAAACTCACAGCACCGCTACTGCTCTATTAGACGTGGTCGACGATATTCTTGCAGCCCAAGACACTGGGGAGGGTACTATTCTTGTTCTTTTGGACTTTTCACGTGCTTTTGACACAATAAATATTTCTCTTTTGCTTTCAAAGTTAGTCTTTTACGGTTTTGATCCCCTTACAATTCAATGGTTCAATAGTTACTTAACTGGGCGCACGCAATACGTCGAAATATCTAATCCAGATGGGTCTCTATCCGTTTCATCCATATCACCTGTATCAAGAGGAGTCCCTCAGGGCTCAATATTGGGGCCCCTACTCTTTATTCTGTACTCTGCTGATATTACACGTTCTATTAACAATTCCAAGTTCCACCTCTACGCTGATGACCTGCAGCTATATACTTCCTTCAAGCTTAACGATATGAACTCAGCAGTTGATAAACTCAACGAAGATCTTGATCAAATTGCTCTCTGGAGTGATCAGAACTGCTTGGTCTTAAATAGAGACAAATCAAAATTTATGGTATTAGGCACTAAATTTCAAATTACGAATATTACCTCTCGTAAACCCCCGATTTCGGTCATGGGCGATCCTCTTGAATACGTTTCTCAGGCTCGCAACCTAGGTCTTATCATGGATGGAAGATTAAGGTTTGAGGAACATATATTAGAAACTGTTCGAAACTGTTTCTATAGGCTGAAGGTCCTTTGGAACATCCGTGATTATCTAAATGTTGATGTCAGGATTAAGTTATGTGAATCGCTTGTTCTTTCCAAACTTAATTACTGTGATACCGTATTTGGGAATTGCCTTCTTAGTCGCACTAAAAAACTCATTCAACGTGTACAAAATGCATGCATTCGGTTTTGCTTTCCGGTACCTCCCCGTTCACACATCACTCCATTCTTGAATAGCAATAACATGATTAATATGTCTGCACGGCATAATCTTCACTTTGCTAGTCTGCTATTTGGTGTAATAAAAAACGGCAAGCCGACTTATCTATTTGATAAGCTTAAGTTTGCCCAAAGTAAAATAAGAAGTGCTCCGCGGTTACTAAGCTCTCAACACAAAACGACCGCTTTTCGTGGCAGCTTCCGGTTTGCTGCCACGAAATGTTGGAACGACCTGCCGCCGCCCATCAGGAACACACAAACTGTTGGTTGCTTCAAGCTTAAGCTCAAAAGATTCCTGTTCGCCAAACAGAATAATGGTGCATAGCGGTCGTTTAGTGTTATATATTCTCTATGATTTCATTATAAATATTATCTTGTTTATCATACCTACACGTTTGAAAATAATACCTCTTTGCCAAGTTAATTGTCCACACTGTTTGTCTAATCGTAATTTCTTTCACTCTTGTAATATTTTATACTGACTTAATCTTAACTACTCATTGTTTTATCCCACTGTTATATGTATTCCCTCTTGACGGTTCCACCGAAAATCAGCGTCTTGGCAGGCTTTATGTCATGCCTCGACATTCACTGAGTGGATACCAATTTGGCTGCACATTGTATAGCATTGTAGCTTAGTTTTAAGTTACTTTACTTAGATTTAATACACCCTTGTATTTTTTAATGTGCGCTGAATAAAATATTTTCTATTCTATTCTATTCTATACTGCCACATACTGCCAAAAACTAGGGTTATTTATTTCTTTCTTTCTCCTTTGCAGCCATGCGTGTAATTACTGCGGTAAGAAATTCGCCTCAAAATGGTGTATGGTGGACCATATCGACTGGGATCACCTCAAGAGGATCAAGTATCAGTGCAGCGTTTGTTTCAAGGTACGTGAACAACTTCTCACACACTAGAGTAGAGTAGAAGATTTCCTCAACGACGACATCTCCTGGACTGCTGCTTCGTAGTAAACTTTGTTGCATTGTATAGACTCAACTTTTATTTGGCACTAGCTGTGCTCGCGACTTCGTCTGCGTGGAATAGTTATTTTTTTCCCTTTTTTTTTTACATTTTCCATTATTTTTTCGCTCATAATAGTTGCAGCGTGATGTTATATAGCCTAATGCCTTCCTCGATAAATGGTCTATTCAACACAAAAAGAACTTTTCAATTCGGACCAGTAGTTCCTGAGATTAGCGCGTATCAAACAAACAAACTCTTCAGCTTTATAATATTAGTTAAGATTGTTTAACTTTAAAATATTTAAAAATGTTGTAATACTAAAACATGTAACAATTGGCGATTTAAAAAGAGTAACTACCGAGTTTCTTGCCGTTCCTTCTCGGTAGAAATCTACTTTCCGAACACGGCGGTAGCTTCTTTTAAATTGCTTTTATTCACATTTTTTTACATTACTTTTTACATTTGTACATTATTTTTTACTTGACGATTCATAAGTGCTTTTTTTTAGTCTATGAGAATAAAGGTATTTTGAATTTGAACTACGACTCACTATGACTTCACTCCACCTGATGGTAAGCGGTCGTGAGGTCCAAATGTTAGGTCGACAGGCACAATAGAACAAACACATTGCGCCTGTCGCCCTCACCCTGAAGGCCCACTGAGATGCCGTTTCACGCCCCGCCTAAAGAACCCAGGATTGTAAGAGGAAGGAAACACATGAGCTGGAAGGTTTGAAGTGTGTACGTTTGTTTTTTTTTTTTATGTAGCTCGACATAATCGACATAAATGAATTTTTAATGATTTAATTTAATTCAATGTAATATTGATTTTGATTATCTTAACTAATATTATAAAGCTGAAGAGTTTGTTTGTTTGTTTGAACGCGCTAATCTCAGGAACTACTGGTCCGAATTGAAAAATTCTTTTTGTGTTGAATAGACCATTTATCGAGGAAGGCTTTAGGCTATATAACATCACGCTGCAACTATTAGGAGCGAAGAAATAATGGAAAATGTAAAAAAAAAACGGGGAAAAAATAACTATTCCACGCGGACGAAGTCGCAAGCACAGCTAGTAGTATAATAATTCGAATGGACTGAATTTCAACAATTAATGTCATCATCATCATCATCAGCCCATTGCAGTCCACTGCTGGACATAGGCCTCTCCAGTTGTTCGCCACTTAGGGCCGACATCTGGAGGATATACCCATAATCGCCACGCTGGGCAGGCGGGTTGGCGATCGCAGGGCGTAGTTTCTCGCTCCGGTGACGCTGCTGCCCGTCCTCGGTCTATGGTATTTAGCTACGCCTTTAATTGTGACGGTTATACCGGCACCAGTCGGTTGCCAGCGCCTCGTTCGTTATTCGGCTGGATGCACCACGGGCAGGTGAGGTTGGCTTGGAGGGAAAAGATAATGGGTCGCTCCCTTACATCCCATAACCATATTAAATGTTGAAATAAATTATTCTATTCTGTAATAGCTTCCCTAAGCCCTCTAGAATATCGCAGCCAAATGACCTCAGGGTCATGTTTCTGCCGGTGAGTAGGGTTTCCGAAGCTCGTGGGGGGTTAGGGTTGGGCCGGCATGGCGGTGGCAACTGACAGGTAACTGACCAGTTACTTCCCCGTTTTTACAGCGATTTGGGAAGCCATCATGTCGAGCTACTATAAAAAAAACCCTCAAAAGGACGTTTTTATTTTATTAGACAGGCTCGGTGGCTCATTTGTTAGTGACCTCTGCCCTCTGAGCCAAGGGTCGTGGGTTCGATTTCCGCACAGTACAAACATTTCTGTTCATGAACATGTCTGTTTGTATTGGTCTGGGTGTTTTCTATGTATAATATGTATTTATTTACAAAAAAAAAACTGTATCTAAGTAAGTTTATCAGTTGTCTAGTACCCATAGTACAAGCTTCGGCTTAGTTTGGGGCTAGGTGGCGCTGTGTGGCCCAGCGTGGCATGTCTTGGGTTTTTATTTATTTATTATTTTACAGCCTTTCAAAACGGCCAAGATAATGGTGAACCATATGAGAAATATTCACGAGGGCAAGAAGAAAGAACCGGACGGGGAACACCTGTGTGAGGTCTGCGGCAAATCATATAAGGTCAGTGGCACTACTCCTATATATCTGTCACCGGAAAATAGCAAGAATCGTAAGTTGATCAATTTCCTAGGTAGTTGATTAACTTCCGAAAAATAATAAACGGCAGTTGAAATGTATTATTTAACGTATGTATTTTAGTAAATTGATCATATTAGGGGGCCTTGCCGTAAAATCATCCGACGAAGGTGAGGTGAACGTTGATTGGTTCAATGGCTCACGTGGCGTTATCCCGGCAACCAATCAGGGAACAGTGTATTAAGTTACGGGTAATAGTGCACCGTTAAATAGTACATTGAGCAACGATTGGCTCATTTGGGGACGATTTTACTTGTGTCAAAATCGTGAATTTTAGGCTACCGTAAATTGATCAACTAACTGAAATCCATTGCTTTAAATAATACATTTCAACTACCGTTTGTTATATTCCGAAAGTTAATCAACTACCTAGGAAATTGATCAACTTACGATTCTTGCTATTTTCCGGTGACATATCTATTCGGAAACTTTGAATGAGAATCAGCCAGCAGTCCACTGCTGGACATATGCCTCTCCCAATGTTCGCCATCAGATCGATCTTGGGCTTCTGGCAAACTAAAATTCAAAAATGTAAATTTCCCAAACTGAACGAATGAATCTTCGCTCGAATTGAGCCGCCCGTCTGGGGAAGGACCTCCACCCTATAGAATACCGCAGCCAAATGACCTCTGGGTCGTGTTTCTGCCGGTGAGTAGGGTTTCCGGAGCTCGTGGGAGGTTAGGGTTGGGCCTGCATAGCAGTGGCAACTGACAGGTAACTGACCAGTTACTTGCCAGTTGTCACAGCAGCCTGGGCTTCTCTTTCGCTTTCCATCAGGCGTAGGAAAGCCTACTATAAAAAAAAAACCTTACCCGACCGGGAATCGAACCCGAAACCTTTCAATTTCTAATCTCATCCATTTCTCCACAGACGGTGAAGCGTCTCAAAGGCCACGTGTGGGCAATGCACACCAACCGCTCGACCAGCAAGAGTTACAAGTGCAAGCTGTGCCCGGCCACCTTCACTTGGCAGACCAGCATATACAAGCACGTGAAGATGATGCACGACGGCGGCAAGCGGCCCAAGGTAACTGCCGCCGAATTTGACAGTGGCAACTAAACGGCAACTGATTTGGGAGTGGCAACTCAACGGCAACTGATTTGTGAGTGGCAACTGAGCGGCAACTAGGATGAGGGTACAAGGTACCGGCAGCAAGTGGCAACTGGCCGGCAACTTGGGTTGCCGACCAGTTGCCGGGGCCAAGCGGCTGTAATAGCCTCAAAATCTGACAGTGGTAACAAGAAATGACGGCCCGTTGCCATAGCTACGCAATTTTAAAATGCTAATTAGTTGCCGTTGCCGCAATTACTTTATGTTATAGGCACAAATTGCACAAGTGGCAATGGCAACTGGTAGGCAACTAGACATGCCGGCCCGTTGCCATAGCTACAAAACTTGAAGTTAAATGTCTTATTCAATTGAATGGCTAGCGCGTTCATTTAATGACGACATTCAATTGAATGCCTAAAGGACAACTCGTCAAGTTATTGATTGAAACGTTCAACGTCTTGACTGAACGTCATTTTAGCATAGTCGTTGAATGGGTAAAAGCCGACTGTGTAATATTTCATCATCATCATCAGCCTATTGCAGTCCACTGCTGGACATAGGCCTCTCCTGTTGTTCGCCACCAAGGGCAAACTTCTGGAGGATATACCCATTATCGCCACGCTGGGCAGGCGGGTTGGCGATCGCAGGGCGTAGCTTCTTGCTCCGATGACGTTGCTGTCCGTCATCGGCCTGTGGTATTTAGCTACGCTTTCTTTCGTGATGGTTTTACCGCCACCAGTCGGTTTGTCAGCGCCTCGTTTGTTGTTCGGCAGGATGCACCACGGGCAGGTGAGGATGGCTTGGAGCGAAAAGGTGATAGGCCGCTGCCTTACATCCCACGTGTAATGTTTAGTTTTTAATATTTCTTTTAAAGTATCCGGCGGCGTATTAAGAGGCAAATCCATGCTGTCACACTATTTTATTACGAATAAGTCGGTTTAAAGTAAATCTAATCAAAAAAATATCAACACTGTTCACATCTTTTCGATCATGTTTGACGCCATATTTGTTTTGGTGACTACTAACGCCGCGTGGGAAAAAAATGAACTAAATTACAATCTGACTGCGTTTACGTCCGCTCTGTTCAAAGGGCTATGTTTCAATCCGCTACCTAGTTGGACGTTAAGTGACGCGTGTTTAGCCAACGTTCGGTCTAGTCATTCAATTGAATGTCGTCATTCAATGAACGCGCTAGCCATTCAATTGAATAGGAGATTCAACCAGATGACTGCGACATATATATGTCACCGGAAAATAGCAAGAATCCTAAGTTGATCAATTTCCTAGGTAGTTGATTAACTTCCGGAAAATAATAAACGGCAGTTGAAATGTATTATTTAACGTATATATTTTAGTAAATTGATCATTTTACGGTGTCTTGCTGTAAAATCATCCGACCAAGGTGAGGTGAACGTTGATTGGTTCAATGGCTCACGTGGCGTTATCCCGGCAACCAATCAGGGAACAGTGTATTAAGTTACGGGTAATAGTGCACCGTTAAATAGTACATTGAGCAACGATTGGCCCATTTGAGGACGATTTTACTTGTGTCAAAATCGTAACTTATTAAATGACTGTCAGGCTACCGTAAATTGATCAACTAACTGAAATCCATTGCGTTAAATAATACATTTCAACTACCGTTTGTTATATTCCGAAAGTTAATCAACTACCTAGAAAATTGATCAACTTACGATTCTTGCTATTTTCCGGTGACATATATGTATGTTATATAAGATGTGCTATAGAATATTATATGTCTTTCAGCAGACCAAAATTTTTATGTAAGATGTGCTATAAAGAATATTATATCTGTATTTCAGCAGACCAGAGCACTGCCTACAAAGAAGCAAGACCAGTATCCTGATATGGACCTAGCTAACCGTATGCAGTACTTCCAGCCTGTACCCCCAGTACCCGTGGCCCTAGTGCACAACATAGTCTAGAGTGGCATGTAATGTTGCCTGCCCGTTGCCATAAGGTTGCCTAACTATTTGGTGGAATAGCTATGAAATTCCACAATAGCAGGTGATTGGCAACAAGGTGTATATGCCCATTGGCCAGCTATAAAATTTTGAAATGGCAACTAGTAGGCAACTAGAGATGGCGGCTAGCTAACTGTATGCAGTACTTCCAGCCCGTGTCTCCAGTACCCGTGGCCCTAGTGCACAACATCGTCTAGAGTGGCATGTGATGTTGCCTGCCCGTTGCCATAAAGTTGCCTGACTATTTGGTGGAATAGCTATGAAAATTCACAATGGCAGCTCATTGGCAAGTAAGGCCATTGGATAGCTATAACATTTTGAAATGGCAACTGAAAGGCAACATGTATGCTGTGCCTCCCATTGCTACAATTACTTGGTATGTACTACAAAATTTTACCTATACTAAAAAAAATTACAATGGCAACTGATTGGCAAGTAAGGGCTACAAAATTTGAAAATGGAAACTTGCCACGATGAATTGGGGAAACCAATTGGCAACTTAAATATGAATGAAATAATAAAATAATGAATTTTGCGCTTCATAAATATTTTATTTTTATTATAATAAGATGCCATAATAATGTAATGTATTACTTTTAAGGAAATGATATACATACTCATATTAGATTAGATTTTATACAAAATCAAAATGAATTAACAGATAATTATATTTTAATGTAATACATATCTGTGTTTTATTTAATGTTTTCTTTCTTTCTTTTGACTGGCTCGATGGCTCATTTGGTAGTGACCTCTGCCTTCTGAGCCAAGAGTCGTGGGTTCGATCCCGCACAGTACAAACATTTGTGTGCATGAACATGTCCTGTATTGGTCTGGGTGTTTTCTATGTATATAATATTTATTTACAAAAAGTATATATGTAAGTTTATCAGTTGTCTAGTACCCATAGTACAAGCTTCGGCTTAGTTTAGGGCTAGATGGCGCTGTGTGGCCCAGCGTGGCATGTCTTGGGTTGAGTTTTAGCATAATAGATGCTTCGACGCGCATCGATTTAAATAAATAAACCTTTAGGTAAGCAATAAAATAAAACCTATTGCTTATCCAAATTAACCGCATAGGAGTAATGCGTGTCATGAGGACTGTCTCTCAGTTTCTCGGCGGCCTGCTCCGGGGTCAGGTCCCGTTGGGGCTGCGCCAGCATTTCGTAGCCGACCATGAACTTCTTGATAGAAGCGGAGCGAAGCAGAGGGGGGAGGTACAGGGCGTGGAGAAGCCAGTGGGGGGAGTCGCCTGACTTGTGACCGGGGCCCGTCGGGGCTCCTGTAAAGGTAAAATATTTGTATCATCGTCAGCCTATTACAGTCCACTGCTGGACATAGGCCTCTCCAGTTGTTCGCCACTTAGAGCAAACATCTGTAGGATATAGGTACCCATAATCGCCACGCTGGGCAGGCAGGTTGGCGATCGCAGGGCGTAGCTTCTTGCTCCGGTGACGCTGCTGCCCGTTACCGGTCTTTATTATTTAGCTACGCCTTCAATTGTGATGGTTATACCGCCACAAGTCGGTTGCCAAATATTTGTATAAATAAATTAAAAGAGGTAGGGCATAGCGAACATTCGCTCGTTGAGCCGCCCGTCTGGAGAAGGGGCTCCAACCTATAGAATACCGCAGCCAAATGATCTCTGGGTCGTGTTTCTGCCGGTGAGTAGGGTTTCCGGAGCTCATGGGGGGTTAGGGTTGGGCCGGCATGGCGGTGGCAACTGACAGGTAACTGATCAGTTACTAGCCCGTTTTTGCAGCGACTTTCTCTTTTACTTTCCATCAGGCGTGGGGAAGCCATTGTGTCGTGCTACTTAAAAAAAAATGGACCGCTGAAAATTCCCTCAGGAGTATGTACCTACAATTAGTCATGTAGCGACATCTATCTCCACATCGCTACAACAATATCCACGTAGCTACAATATGCAATCACTAGTTCCGCCAGCTAACAACAGATGGCGACGTAAAATCCGCGCCCATACAAAAATGAAATCGCTCCAGACAACTTGTATGGAAGACCTACAATGCGCATACAAGGTTTTCATCACGACTCGCTATATATACGAAATACCAAAATGGTCCATCGGACCGCGGTCCCCGAGCACGATCACCTAGCTCGGCGGAAGTACTTCCACTTTTCGTAGGGACAAGTCTGTTCCTACAGTCAGTTATAAGTCTGCAATTAAAACTCACCATGCCACCCCATGCTATAAGGGAAGCTGCACTTAAAAAGGTTATCGTATTTTGTGTTGAGCCCCTTCATAATGGCTGCTAGATCCCTCCTCTGGGCTTCGTTGAGGTCTGTCAATCGCTGAGGGCTCCATCGCTTAGGTAACAACATGGTTTCAAAAGGCCAGGCAGCCCAGTATGGTACTAGAGCAACCCACTCTGTGTTTTCAATGACTATGCGTTCCTGAAAGTAATATAATAATATCAGAAAGAATATAATAATACCTGAAAGTAATGTGTGCTTCAAGCTGTAATCCTCATCTCTAAAATCACAATGAAAACGAATTATGACTATGCCAAAAAATAGTCATAAATAGTCGCACAAGTAAAAAAAATAGTCGCATTATAGTTTCGGAGTTATAGCTATAGGTTGGTGATGATTCTGGCTTGAACATCAAGCTGTAATCCTCACCTCTGATGCAAGCAAACGGCAAAGTCTATCGAATTGGTTTATGTCCCAAAAATTGTCATGAAATAGTCGCAACGACATGCCAATCTCACCAACCTATACCTACCTATAACTCCGAAACTATAATGCGACTATTTTTTTACTTGTGCGACTATTTATGACTATTTCATGACTATTTTTTGGCATAGTCAAAATTCGTTTTCATTGAGATTTCAGAGATGAGGATTACAGCTTGAAGCACACGAAAGTAATTTAAGAATATAGAGAGAGGTAGGGCATTGCGAATATTCGCTCGAATTGAGCCGCCCATCCGGGGAAGGACCTCCACCCTATAGAATACCGCAGCCAAATGATGGGTCGTGTTTCTGCCGGTGAGTAGGGTTTCCAGAGCTCATGGGGGGTTAGGTTTGGGCCGGCATGGCTGTGGCAACTGACAGGTAACTGATCAGTTACGTGCCCGTTGTCACGGCGACTTGGGCTTCTCTTTCGTTTTCCATCAGGCGTAGGAAAGCCATTATGTCGAGCTACTATAAAAAAAATCAGACAACACGGATAAGGGAGCGACCCATCATCATTTCGCTCCAAGCCTCACCTGCCCGCGGTGCATCCTGCCGAAACAAACGCGGCACTGGCAACCGACTGGTAGCGGTATAACCATCACGATAGAAGGCGTAGCTAAATATCACAGGCCGATGACGGGCAGCAGCGTCACTGGAGCGAGAAGCTACGCCCTGCGATACCCAACCCGCCTGCCCAGCGTGGCGATTATGGGTATAACCTCCAGATGTTTGCACATAGTGTCGAACATGTCGGCTGATGATGATGATGATGACGACTTGCTTAGGCCAAAATCTAAAGAAAACTTATTGAATTACCTTCTTTTCCAATTCCTGATGTAAGTAGTCGAGTAAAAGTGGACTTTTATTCTTCGTGTAATACTCCTTCTGAGTTCTGAAAGAAGGTAACATCGACTGATGAAGGAACCTCAAATTAAAATATGGAGTACCTAGGGTCAAAAATTGCAACTGCGTTACCTATTCTAAGAAGAAAAGAATCGTCATTGAGTCCGCTGCTTTGAATAGGGTCAAAAATTGTGCAACTGCGTTATTCTAAGCTGCGTTATTTTAAGAGAGGTAGGGCATAGCGAATCTTCGCTCGAATTGAGCCGCCCGTCCGGGGAAGGACCTCCACCCTATAGAATACCGCAGCCAAATGACCTCCGGGTCGTGATTCTGCCGGTGAGTAGGGTTTCTGGAGCTCGTGGGGGATTAGGGTTGGGCCGGCATAGCTGTGGCTGTGGCAACTGATCAGTTACTTGCCCGTTGTCACAGCGACTTGGGCTTCTTTTTCGCTTTCCATCAGGCGTACGCAAGCCATTATGTCGAGCCACTATAAAAAAAAAAGTATACCTACTCGTGGGTATCTGTCCATCTATATAAAAAAGCACAATTTTTCCTTTCTGTCTTCTACCCTTTTAATAGTCACCTCTCTTTAATTCTCGGCTCGTTGGGTAGAAAGCTGGAGGCCCATATCTGGCAGTGGGGGTGGGGGTTGGAGCAGCCCATCACAGCTCCCTTGTTCTCGAAGATCTGCACCCAAATGTACTTGCGGCCTAGCTCAGTCAGCTGGTTAAACCACCTGGAATTGATGAACAGTTTGGTTTAGCAGTAGTCGTGGCGTATTGCAGTGGACACTGCTGGACAAAGGCCGCTCCAGTTGTTCGCCACTTAGGGCAAACATCTGGGGGATATAACCATAATCGCCACGCTGGGCAGGCGGGTTGGCGATTGCAGATTTGGTTGGGATGTTATAGAACGACCTATCATCTTTTCGGTCCAAGCCATCCTCACTTGCCCGTGATGCAACGAGGCACTGGCAACCGACTGATGGCGGTATAACCATCACGATTGAAGGCGTAGCAAAATACCACAGGCCGATGACGGGCAGCAGCGTCACCGGAGCGAATAGCTACGCCCTGCTATCGCCAACCCGCCTGCCCAGCGTGGTGATTATTTTCGATATATCCTCCAGATGTTTGCCATAAATAGCGAACAACTGGAGAGGCCTATGTCCAGCCGTGGACTGAGATAGACTAATGATGATGATGAAACTTGTATCCACAATTCAGGACTGCTCCAGATTTCTTCGACGGCAGTCACGGCTACTTATAAAGCACCATTGTGGCATCTTACTCGTCAATAACAGCTTTTATTTCTTCTTCAGACATCTTTGGAATGGTCATAGTCGAATCTGGGTGGAAGCACATGACTCTGTAACAAATGTAATAATTGTTAAGCGCTGCCAATATATTTTTGTTAATTGCACCTATACATTTTTGTTAAGCGTACCTACGTAAACATTTGTGTTGTTATTTGTTTGTGTTTTATGTTTCTGTAAACTGTACTTCTGTGCGTCGACCGGCTCGATGGCTCATTTGGTAGTGACCTCTACCTTCTGAGTCAAGGGTCGTGGGTTCGATTCCCACACAGTACAAACATTTGTGTTCATGAACATGTCTGTTTGTATTGGTCTGGGCGTTTACTACGTACCTACATATAATAGGTACTTATATAACTTATAGGACCAGTGTTACAACAAAGGTTTGCTGTAACAATAGCTGAGTGGACGCCTTTTTGGTCGCATTACGCAGAGGCGCATTTTTCTTTTTATTAACCAACAAGTTGTGTTTTGTTTACTTGCTAAATGTGTATTTTTTTTTTCTCTGTTTTGTTTGTGTTATGTGTCCAAATAAAGTTTTTTCTATTCTATTCTATTTCTATTCTATTTACAAAAAAAAGTAGGTATTTAAGTAAGTTTATCATATGTCTAGTACCCATAGTACCATAGTACCCATAGTTTGGGGCTAGATGGCGATGTGTGGCCCAGCGTGGCATGTCTTGGGTCTTCGGTTGTCCCTACGAAATGTGGAAGTACTTCCGCCGAGCTAGGTAATCGTGCTCTGGGACTGCGGTCCGATGGACCTTGGTTTTTTTATAATATAATACTGAGTTCTAATGAAAACTTCATATGCGCGTTGTAGGTCTTCCATAGACCTTGTCTAGAGCAATTTTATTCTGTACAAAGTACCTACACTGCCATCTGTTGTTAGCAGGCGGAACTAAGTAATGCTTATGTGTGTAGTGTATAGTAATGTTGAGATAGATGTCACTAAAGACTCACCTGCAAGTCCCCTTCGCTTGACTGGCTTGGAACAGTGGATGTTCCGGAGGAGGCGGCTCCGGGACTCGCTCCAGGAGAGCCGGGAAGTCGTTTGGGAACACGTAAGTCGATGTGTAGATTGGGTTGCGCTGAAAACAGAGATTTAAGTAAGGGAGCGGCCTATCATCTTTTCGCTCCAAGCCAACCTCACCTGCCCGTGGTGCATCCTGCCGAATAACCGGTGACGGGCAGCAGCGTCACCGAAGCTAGAAGCTACGCCCTGCGATCGCCAACCCGCCTGCCCAGCGTGGCGATTACCTGTGGGTAAAATCCTCCAGGTGTTTGCCCAAGAGGCGAACAACTGGAGTGGGCTATGTCCAGCAGTGGAATGCAATAAGCTGATTATGTATGTAAGGTACATATTATGTAAACAGAGATTTGGAAAACATTAATCACTTTTGTTATAGGTAGGGACGCGCGGATTAATAGATCGATAAAACGAGATGCGTGTATTAACCACCTTTTTTTAGAGGGGAATGCATTAGGCACCTTCATGCCGTCTCCGGGGGGAGGCGGCATGGTGTGTGGGACTCACACCTCCCAAAAATGAAGGGCACTAAACCCCCCTGTGTCGCCAGTGGGCAGCAAGTTGCAGGGACACGGGTAGCGCCGAAGCATACGGCCACATCCCTGCCTGCCCTGGCCAGCCGCAGATGATAAGCGGCCGGCACTCCTGGTCCGGGGAGGGCAAATACCCCTGCCCCCGGATCTGGGGAGCAATAGAGTGCTCCCCGTGCGGACCTCGTGCAACGGTGTGGCTGCACCCACCCGCCCCCGCACTCACCACTCGGGGTGTATTAACCACCTACATCAACATCATCCTATCGCAGTCCACAACTGGACATTAATCCCACTCCAGTTATTTGCTACTTTGGACAAAAATTTGGAGGCTGTATCCACAATCGTTACGCTCTGGACAGACGGTTGGCGATCGCAGGGCGTAGCTTCACCGGTCAGTGGTATTTAGCTACGCCTTTAATCGTGATGATTATACCGCCACCAGTCGATTGCCAGCGCCTCGTTTGTTTCGATAGGTTGCACCAGAAGGAGGGGTTGGCTTAAGCGAAAAGATGATAGGCCGCTCCCTTCCATCCCACCTGAAGACTGCATGTCTCATCTCTTAAAGGTATAATTTGGTTACCTGTCCGTTCGCTCTCAAAGCGCCAGCCTTCAGAGGGTTCTCAGGGTCAGGCACCGGCGGCTGTTCAGGCTCCGTCTGGCCGCTCCAGGGTCTCAGGCAGCGGTGAGGAGACACCAGGATCCACTCATCCTTCAGAGGGTTATAGCGAACATGCTGATGTTCTGAGGAGCGAAAAGATAGATCTTACCAAAAACATTCTGTAATACTAAATAATACTACTAAGTAATACCAAAAACTAGCCAAGCCTCGATGAAGCAACAGCTTCATAGATAAACAAACAGTTTATCTATCTCTAAATAGTAATGAAATATAGACAAAGTCGTGCCAAGTCTAACGGCCGTATTCACAAACGATACTATGCGTCGCGGGAACGCACAGGTACCCAAAAACGTATAGGATTTTGGGCAGTGTGCGTCCGCGCGTCGCATAGTAACGTTTGTGAATACGGCCGTAAGGTTTCTTACTGCCATTTCTTTATTAGGTTAGGGGCAGACGACAGACTTTTTGTGCGATAGAGTCTGCGTCTGAAACATTTAAAAAAAGAGCGTCTAGGTCCCTACAGCTCTGCCGACAGTGCTAACATTTTCACTATTATTTTTCGGTAGACTGAAATCAAATCGAAGTGAAATTCTTTTAATTACTGTCACGCGTTATATTATCAACAGTTCCACTTTGATCGATCAAAATCTACCGAAAAATAATAGTTAATGATAGTTAAAATGCAAGCATTAGGTATGTTACAGTTCACAAAACTTTCGACAGTTTATTATCTTGCATGATGGATTATAATCTAACGGTATTTACAATTTCACGGTGACATAAAGAAGATAGTTACGTAGATTTGTATTGTTAGAGTATGGACAGTAGAAAATGACTGCTACAGAGGGTAGACTGATAAATGTCTGCGCAAACATCTAGGTACGCCAGAAAACGTTTCTTTTATAAAAAATGGTCTTAGAAGATATATTGAAATATCGCAGCTTCATAAATCAAAAACGTGGTAAAATTCTAATTTGCTAATATTTACTAATCGCCTAAATATGGATGTTTCCAGAGTCAAAATTTATAAAAATACCTATATTGGACACGTATTTTTCCTTTTTTCATTTAAACAAAAAATAACAAAGATACAAAGCATCAAATGTAGGAGTCTTTGACGTCACTTAGTGACGAAAAAACACCCACTCTTTGACGTCACGCGTAATTTTAACGGGCTATAACTTTGTCATTTTTGCTCTAATTTACAAATGAAAAAATACGTGCCTTTTATTTTTGAACAATCATAAAGAAGGACTAATTACATTTTTTACGGTCGCAGGCCTATTGTACCGTAAGATGTCCTGTGCTATAAATGTTTGTATTTTTACGCAATAAAGAATAATTATCTATCTATAGATAGTGACCTCTGCCTTCTGAACTATGAATCGTGCGTTGGATCTCGAGAAAAATGTTCGCGTGATTACTTATATGTATATTATTTTTTGTTCGTTCCGTGTCTGGGTGTTTATATTTGTGGTACCTACCTTCGTTGTTCTGACACCCATAACACAAGTGCCCAAGCTACTTTGGGATCGGGGCATTTCCGTAAGCTAGCATTTTTATTATGTAGTTAGAAAACACTAATCATTCATTTATTTATTTAATCTTTATTGCACAAGATAATACAAAAAGCGGAATTAATAACTAGTCCGTATGTATTGGTCTGGGGGTTTTCTATGTAAGTATATTAAGTACCTATTTATTGACAAAAAAGTATCTAAGTAAGTTTATCAGTTGTCTAGTACCCATAGTACAAGCTTCGGCTTAGTTTGGGGCTAGATGACGATGTGTGGCCCAGCGTGGTATACTCGTATCTTGGGTAATTTATTTATTTAAGTTAAGTAACATTTGATTCATTAACTACGGGTTTAACTCATCTAACCGTAGAAACTACTTAGTTAACTATCATTTAGAAAAACGAAAGAATACGGCCGTTTAACCGTTAGATTTTATAATTCTGTCTGCAATGCTTGTAAATTGATAAAAAACTGTTATTTTTACATACCTGTAGGCTTAAAAGAAGACATTTTAAACACTTCACTGAATACAATCACCCATGCGCTTGCTACGGCAGTCTCAGATAAACTGTTCGTTATTTGTTGCAAAGATGATAAGAATCGTTCAAAGAGTAGGCAGGACACAGTTATTTTTAGTTCGGTTAAGTGCCTACTTTCACAATTGAGTTGGAATGAATAAGGCCTACCACATACCTACATATATTTATTTATTTTATTTATTTAATAATTATTGCACAGTAAAGTAGTGTACAAAAGGCGGACTAATGCCACATCGGTATTCTGTACCACTTCTATCAGTCAACCATTGGGCTAAGCAGAAACTACATAGCAAAGAGGTATTGTGCCAAAAAGTATAATACTTCCTACTTTCGTTATTTTTTCGAGTGTCATAATCATCATCAGCCTATTACAGTCCACTGCTGGACATAGGCCTCTCCAGTTGTTCGATATACCTACCCATAATCGCCACGCTGGGCAGGCGGGTTGGCGATCGCAGGGCGTAGCTTCTTGCTCCGGTGACGCTGCTGCCCGTCATCGGTCTATGGTATGTAGCTACGACTTCAACTGTGATGGTTATACCGCCACCAGTCGATTGCCAGCGCCTCATTTGTTGTTCGGCAGGATGCACCACGGGCAGGTGAGGTTGGCTTGGAGCGGAAAGATGATAGGCCGCTCCCTTACATCCCCTGATAGTTATTTTGAAAACAGAGTCATAATCATATAGGAATAAAACGCACATAAGTAGGTACCTACCTACTGCTCGACAAAAAAGTCAAATCTATTGATTAAAGGGAGGATTATTGATCAAATCTGTTGATTATTGTAAGATGTAAGGGAGCAATCTATCATATTTTATTCAACAACTGGGGAGGCCTATGTCCAGCAGTGGACTGCGATAGGCTGATCATGATTGATTAAAAAGTTGGAAAACTATCTACCTATCTAATGCTCAATTTAGATTGCACTACTTGGATCCATCAATCAACTGAAGAGAGACAGATAGAATATTCTTTATTGCACACCATAAAATTTACTTAAAACTAGGTATAGTAGACATTTGCTGCTCTATACTTCGAGAACTCGGCATCAAGCAGCGTCTATCGTCTTTAGTGCAGTCCCGTATCCTTACCTTCTTTGGTCACGTATGCCGCCGAGGAGTGGTGGCTATTGAGCGACTTGTGGTCCAGGGAAAGGTTGAGGGTACCAGGCCACGAGGGAGATCGCCTATGAGATGGACGGACCAGATCAAGGCAACAGTAAAGGGCTCACCGTCGCTACTCGAATGCACGAGGAAGGCAGCTGTGAGAGAGGAGTGGCGGCGCGTTGTGAAGCTGGCCACCGACGCCTGAAATGACGACCACGACCACTCTGTCAAGAGTGACATCGACGAAGAAGTAAGGTACCTACACAACTCGACAGAACAGCTCAGCCGATTATTAGTTTTTTTCCTAATTAGTTTTACAAATTCTAATTTGTAAAAACTAATTAGGCTAATGTGTCAATCATATTATTGTTAAGTCCATAAGTGTTACTATTATAAGATACTGTATGTTTCTCATAAAAAGAAAATAAAATAAACAATAAAAGTTGCACATGTGTGGTAGCCCTAAAGTATTGGCTTGTCAATTGAAATACTTATAGCAATAAATTATATCTCGTTAAGAAATGGGGTACGGAACGATCATATCAGAGGACTAAAGATATAGCCCGTTAAAATTACGCGTGACGTCAAAGAGTGAGAGCTTTTTCGCCACTAAGTGACGTCAAAGACCCCACTCCAACATTTTGATGCCTTGTATCTTTCTTATTTTTTGTTTAAATGAAAAAAGGAAAAATATGCGTCCAATATATTTTATAATCTAAAATACGGACTAATTATAATGTAATTATTTTGACCCTGGAAACATCTCTATGGGCTGGTCATGTCTGCCGTAGAATCGACAATAGGTGGAGCAGACGAGTCTTGGAGTGGACACCACTCTTAGGCAGACGTAGTAGGACGCCACGCAACCACTTGAAGACCTTGGAAGAACTGCTGGCATTGCTTTGATGGTGTAAGCCTGGGATAGAGGAATGTGGCGCGATTTAGAGTAGTTGTACGTTCAGCAGTGGACGGACCAGGGATGTTGATTGATTTCGTTTTCCTTTACCGTAAAAGATAGGTAGATTACTCTTTATTGCATAAAACAATATTACAGGAAAACACAATACAAACACAACAAAAGTACAACTGAGACGGTTTTATCGCTTGCAGTGATCTCTTCCAGACAAAATGCGAACAAAAAAACAATCAAATCTTTCCTTTTTACAAATTTAGTGTAGATAGAGTCTGCTTAAAATTAAATACCCGTCTGCGATTTTAATCTATAACCAATATATTGTGTAGGGTTTATGTTACATTAATAAACAAGAGATATGAACATACACTCTTATGAAGCTGTTAACTGATAACTGTGACATTGCTATCAGTCAAAATATATATTAGGGGCTATAAACATCTAGATAGTAATTACGTTAGTCTCTGAGAATTTGGCAAGGCAAACCTCTTCATTTCAGGTAGGTACTTTTTTTATGAAATAGGGGGCAGACGAGCAGCCGTCTCACCTGATGGTAAGTGATAACCGCCGCCCATGTACATCTGCAACATCAGGAGTTACAGCTGCGCTGCCGGCCTTTAAAAAAGAGGTACGCTCTTTTCTTGAAGATTTGAAGGTCGTATCGGTCCGGAAACACCGCTGGCGACAAAGCATTCCACAGTTTAGTCGTGCAGGGCAGGAAATCGCGAGACAAGCGCACAGTTGTGGATTGCCAGGTGCCGAGATGGTACGGTACTATTTAGATTTAAAATAAATGATGTAAATCTAATCTAATTAACTGAAATAACTCCAAAGTGTCTGACTGACATAGTGATCTATCAACGCACAGCCCAAACCACTGGACGGAACGGGCTGAAATTTGGCATGCAGGTAGATGTTATGACGTAGGCATCCGGTAAGTAAGAATTTTAATTAATTCTACCCCCAAGGGGATAAAATGGGGGATGAAACTCTATTCCACGGGGACGAAGTCATGGGCCAGTTATTTATATTATCGAATCGGGGTGTAAGGGAGCGACATATCATCTTTTTGCTCTAAGCCACCCTCACCTGCCCACGGTGCGTCCTGCCGAATAACAAACGAGACGCTGGTAACAGACTGGTGGCGGTATAACCATCACGATTGAAAGCGTCGCTAAATACCACAGGCCGATGACGGGCAGCAGCGTCGCCGGAGCGAGGAGCTACGTCGTAATGTATGAGAATGTGAAAATGTGAATGTCGTCATTCAATGAACTAGGAGATTCAACCAGATGACTGCGACAGCTATACCGCCACCAGTCGGTTGCCAGCGCCTCGTTCGTTATTCGGCAGGATGCACCACGGGCAGGTGAGGTTGGATTGGAGCGAAAAGACGGTAGGCCGCCCCTTTACATCTCTTTAGAAGCATTCCTAAAGTAGGTACCTACCTACAATGCTTTGTAACCAGGCATTTGACCTAATAGTTTCGGAAAATTCCGCTAGATGACTCTTTAATATAATAATATTTTATTACAATTATAATCTACGACTCGCTTTCGCCTCACATTCGTGTGTTTTCAGATAAACATCTCGTTGTGTTATACTTACTATTGGCATTTTAGTAAGGATCTCTAATCTTTTCCGAGGTACTCAGGGTGAATGTAAAAGAATTTTAGAAATCGGCACAGAAGTTTTCAATTTATTTATTGCATATTCATATACACACACAGGATTCCATAAACTTAAAAGGAAAAACTCAACCCCTGTAATAATGTAAAACTATAAACAATAAAGAAATTTTGATTTTTAGAAAATATATTTTGTAAGGCTTTTAAAGCGTGCCATCACGAGTGTTGCTAGCCAATTTACTGTATATTAATCAGTTTTAATGAAATTAAAAATGTAAATTGTAGCTAAATCATTAAGCTACTAAGGTGCTCCGATATTAACGATATCCTCTTTTACTACTATGTTTTTTATAATAAGAGCGTTCAGGATGACCTCACTCCACCTGATGGTAAGCTGTCTTGAGGTCCAAATTTTAATGTAAGGTCGACAGGTATTATTAGGACAGACCCACCGCGCCTGTCGCCCTCACCCTGAAGGCCCACTGAGATGCCGTTTCACACTCCACTTAGAACCCAGGATTGTAAGAGGAAGGAAACACATGAGCTGGAAGGGCATTCCATGACTTAATGGCACGGGGCAGTAACGATTACGAGGAAGGAGATGGTATTTAGTAATTTATTGCGCCATAACCCAATTAAGTTCGCAACAGACCTACAGTAGAGTGACTGGGTGCTTACATCTCTAAGTTTCCGCCGCCACCCAACAGATGGCGCTGCCACTATGCGGCAACTACTTACAGCTTGTTTTAAAAGTAGGCCACTACATTTTAATGTCAGGACAATAATATAGGGCGAATCCTATATCTATGGGATAATATACTTACAGACGATGTACTCGACTAGGTTAACACTAGCGTACCGACCTTGCTTCACTTCGTATATTTCAGACAAACCTTTTGGGTTAGGTACGTAATTGGCGTTTTGTTCTGCAAAGTTGTACTCAATTCGTGGGTTCGATCCCCACACATTACAAACATTTGTGCACATGAACATGTCTGTTTGTATTGGTCTGGGTGTTTTCTATGTATAATATGTATTTATTTACAAAAAAAATGTATTTAAGTAAGTTTATCAGTTGTCTAGTACCCATAGTACAAGCTTCGGCTTAGTTTGGGGCTAGATGGCGCTGTGTGGCCCAGCGTGGCATGTCTTGGGTTATTTATTTATTTTATTTAATTAATATTCACCTATAATTCAGTAACGACTTAATATTTAGATATTTATTTACTCCTATATATTATCATGGCGTGCATTGGGAGAGGACTATGTCCAGCAGTGGACTGATATAGGCTGATGATTATGACGATAATATGTCATAACAGTTTAGGTTGATACGGTAACATTGTATACGTCAGTATACTCAATCATTTATTGCATCTACGAGTATAATGTAGGTAGGTACATCAATATTACAAGATGTTTTAATGACAAGACATGATTTAATATGAGACTTAAATCTATGTATTGGTAATAGGAACATAGGAACAGACAAAAAAAGCGACTTTGTTTTAAATTATGTAGTGAAGAAAATATACAATATTCAGTACCTGCCATATCGAGCAAAAAGGGGCAAACAATTCCCTATTCCCTAATGAAAAATATTCGAGTTTTCCAAAATTATATTCCCTATAGATGTCCTCAATTTCAAACTTTATTGAAACTAAACATTTTTTTCATACAAACTTTGTTTTGCTAATTACAAAGAGGATAAAAAAACTTACCTATGCAGCTGCACTGTAAGCATTCTTATTTTCTTTTCTTTTTCATAATAGCACAGCCTACCGGCCTTCCATCGCCTTATGGAAAGCGAAAGAGAAGCCCAAGTCGCTTCGGAAACAGACAAGTAACCAAATATATCACTTATTAGCCACGCGCGTTGACCTGTAAAATTATTTATTTATTTAATCTTTATTGCACATAAAAATTTGTACAAAAGGGGGACTAAATGCTTTTTTATTTATTTTTTTATTACAGCCTATCGCAGTCCACTGCTGGACATAGGCTTCTCCAGTTGTTAGCGACCTTAAAGCAAACATTTGGAGGATATATCCATAATCTCCCGAGAGATATAATCTTCCGATGTTCAAGGCGAGAGTGAACCGGTTTTTGCTGGGTGAGCGCGTTCCATCGTAGACTACGATATCGCTTACCATCAGGGCGAATCGCAGTCAAGCGCAAACTCATTTTGAATTTAAAAAAAAATCGCCACTGGGCAGGCTGGTTGGCGATCGCAAGCTCCTCGCTCCGGTGACGCTGCTGCCCGTCATCGGCCTGTGGTATTTAGCTACGCCTTCAATCGTGATGGTTATACCGTCATCTGTTTGTCGCTAAATCCTCGTTTGTTCGTCAGCCACGAGCAGGTGTGTGGCTCGGAGTGAAAAGATGATGGGCCGCTCCTTTTTTTTGTTTTTTAGAGTACCTAGCTCGACATAATGGCTACCTTACGCCTGATGGAAAGCGAAAGAGAAGCCCAAATCGCTGTGACATCGGGCAAGTAACTGGTGATTTGCCACCGCCATGCCGGCCCAACCCTACCCCCCCAAGAGCTCCGGAAACCTTACCGGTAGAAAGACGACTTTGGCTGCGGTATTCTATAGGGTGGAGGTCCTTCCTCGCTATGCCCTACCTCTCTCTCCCTTACATCACTATGTATCTGCAGATAATAAAACAACACGTGTTCTGCGTTGAGAGGTGTATAACGATGTAGGTCACGAAGCCTCAGAGACCTATATAGTTCAGTGTCAGCAAGATTTTGGTGCAGTGCGGTAAACACCGCATTCGGTTCTCGGACGAATTCGCAACACGTTATGGCAAACTTTTCCGTTGAAATGTATTCGTTTTACAAGTTTTTTGCAACTGCAATAATAGCATTTGACTGGCTCGTTGGCTCAATTGGTAGCCTTCTGAACCAAGGGTCGTGGGTTCGAGCCCCACCCGGACAAACATGTGTGTGATGAACATTTGTGTTTGTTCCGAGTTCCGTGTCTGGTTGTTTATACATATTTTGTATGTAGGTAATTAATAACACAAGTGCTTAAACAACTTAGGTACTTTGGTGCAATGTATATGATGTATTTCCTTCCTCTTACAATCCTGGGTTCTTTAGGCGGGGCGTGAAACGGCATCTCAGTGGGCCTTCAGGGTGAGGGCGACAGGCGCGGTGGCTATGCCCTATTGTGCCTGTCGACCTAACATTTGGACCTCACGACCGCTTACCATCAGGTGGAGTGAGATCATCCTGAATGCTCTTTTTATAAAAAAAAAAAATGTTGTCGCAACTCTAATCGAGTTCTGGGGTCGCTGCCGGCCTTTTAAATAGGAGTACGCTCGTTTCTTGAAGGTTCTCAAGTCGTAGCTGTTCGGAAAGACTGTCGCAGAGAGTTGGTTCCACAAAACCGACGCGCGAGGCAAGAAGTTCCTCATAAAGCGTACAGTGGAGGATCGCCAACCATCGAGATGATGAGGATGGAATTGCAAACGGTAAAGTGTGGTACATAACATTGTAGCTTTAAAAAATTTTAACACAGTATATATGGCTGTTCAATGTAGGTATGTGTGTGTGTTTATCTGCAATGGTTTCACAGTACCTATCTAGGAGTAGCAATGCGGTATTTTGCCTAAACCAATGCGATAACAGATGTATAATCAATGTTTTTTTTCATTTTAGTTCTATTAATAGTTCAAATTTAAAATACCTTTATTCACATAGACTTAAAATAAGCACTTATGAATCGTCAAGTAAAAAAATAATGTACAAATGTAAAAAGTAATGTAAAAATGTGAATAAAAGCAATTTAAAACAAAGTCAAAATCAAAAAGAATAATCTTTATTTCTATTGGTTTTTAAAAAGAACACTTACAAATCGTCAGAAAATCCAAATTACCACCGGTTCGAAAAACAGCATTCTACCGAGAAGAAACCGGCAAGATAGTCGAGTAGCAAAGAGAGGTAGGGCATAGCGAATCTTCGCTCAAATTGAGCTGCCCGTCCGGGGAAGGACCTCCACCCTATAGAATACCGCAGTCAAATGACCTCTGGGTCGTGTTTCTGCCGGTGAGTAGGGTTTTCGGAGCTCGTGGAGGGTTAGGGTTGGGCCGGCATGGCGGTGGCAACTGACAAGTAACTGACCAGTTACTTGCCCGTTGTCACAGCGACTTGGGCTTCTCTTTCGCTTTCCATCAGGCGTAGGGAAGCCATTATGTCGAGCCACTATAAACAAAAAAAAGAGTAGTTGCTCTTTTCAACATAGTGTTTACAATATTATCATCACAGATACTTTTAACTTCGTCTACGAGTACGTCATTTACAGTCTATGGTTCTCTGAAACCTTACAATAATAGTTATGAATTAGAGTAAAAGAAAGAAAGAAGAAAGAAAGAAAGAAAAGACGTTTATTCAGTGACTTACATAGTAAGTATAACACAATTACAAACACAATAATATGTCACCGAAAGGGAAAAAAACGCTCAGCATAAATTAATTAATAACTTAAACAGGGTAATAAATAAATAAATAAAATAATAAATAACCCAAGACATGCCACGCTGGGCCACACAGCGCCATCTAGCCCCAAACTAAGCCGAAGCTTGTACTATGGGTACTAGAAAACTGATAAACTTACTTAGATACATTTTTTTTGTAAATAAATACATATTATACATAGAAAACACCCAGACCAATACAAACAGACATGTTCATGCACACAAATGTTTGTAATGTGTGGGGTTCGAACCCACGACCCTTGGCTCAGAAGGCAGAGGTCACTACCAATTGAGCTACCGAGCCAGTCAGTAATTAATATTATTGTAGACTGTGGTAATGTAGGAATCAGCGGCGTAGCGTGTCTTGGCGGGGCCCCATATAAAAAAATGTTTGGGGGCCCTAAGGGAAAAGATTTGTCACAAAATTAGAGAAGTCTTTGCTTATGTACTTCGGGGGCCTCCATGGCTTGGGGGCCCCGTATAATTGATACGGCAGATACGGCGGTAGCTACGCCCCTGGTAGGAATGTATAAAAGAAGCGACCAATCATATTTTCGTCTCCTGCCCGTGGTGCATCCTGGTAAATAACAGACGAGGTCTGGCAACCGACTTCATCACGATTGAAGGCGTAGCTAAATACCACAAGCCGATGACGGGCAGCAGCGTCACCGGAGCGAGGACATACGGCCTGCGATCTTCAAAAATTTAAATAAAAAATAATACAAAGATATAGTTAAAGAAAACCAAGCAGGAATATATAAATTAAATTATGATGTTAACGGATAAAATTTGTTAAAGGCGTTTCTACTTTCTTTTTCAATAGAACATTGTTTAATTTTGTCACAAAGAAATAATATTCTGTATTAAAATATATTAGCTGACCAAAACAAATGCTTTGTAAATAAAAAAGGAATTCGACTAGCGTCTCTACATTAATAATTCATATTCAATACACAATACATTTCCAGGTAAAACATAGGTTTAAAACAAAAAACCAACAAATAATTTTTCGTCTCTTCTCTATCTGTACCTTATTTCAATAAAACAAAAAGTTACCTAGTAACTTGAAAGAATAAAAAAAATCGGCTTTCAGTCGAGTTAATAAATTTAAAAAAAAATTGTTTTGTTAAAAAAAAACTATTAGAGAAAAAAAATAAGTTCTTTCATTGAAATTAGCTAATCGTTTTAGGTATTTATATAAGTTATAAAAAATAGGAGATTTCGACATGCGTTACTGAATTTTTTTAACAAAAAAAATCATTAGCTAATCCCTAAACAAATTCGCATTACACGAAAATATCGAACACAATCAAAGGCACATTACAACAGATTATACAACGGCCGTATGTGTGCATTATATGGGACGCAGCCTGCGCGCGCACTCCCATCGACCCGATAGCTCTTATCTATCAGTACACGACCAACCTCCGTGCGGGTTGGACGGCATTCCATGGGGGAACTCCAGTACCCCGGCGCCCCTAGCGTCGCAGACGATGAGCGGCAATACAGAGCCCCCTTCCGGAGGGCGCCGCAGTACAGATGGCCCGCGCCCCAGCCGCCGCCGCCCTCGGCCTTCGCCCCCTGGCGCAGGGCGCCGGCCCCGCCGCGCCCCCCCGACTACAGGCGGAGCGCCTCCTACCCTGGGAAACCGGACGAACCTTACCAGGTGAGATGCCTTTGCCTAAAACAAAAAAGTGTCTGCCAAAACACAAGCAAAAAAAAAAACAAAAACTAGTTTTTTCTGTCATCGCCACGTCATTCCAAGCAGAATTTAATCGATTATACTTAAATTCGTGTGTTTTAATCTTGCTAAACGAAAAACCCTTTGCCTGCACACGACAAAAAATACAACTTTTGCTGTCACCGCCACGTCAGTACAAACAATTTAAACTATCGATTTTACATACCTACATTTGTGTGTTATTTAACTGGTATGTTGACATTAAAACACCTGATCGTGTTTGATGAAATGTCTGCTTAAGTAGTCTGTTCTGTTTGTGTCTTTATATGTTAGTGCGTTATACTGAAAAGAAAAACGTTTACAATCGTACTACAGCTGTTTTCTTTATAAAAAAAAAAGACTTAAACTATTTTCCCATCCAAATAGACTAATTTATGTGACTCTTTCTAAGGAAATGTCGACTCCACGTCGACTTTTTGCGTGAAACATTTTTTTTTTTGCGCCGCAGAGGCCTTTTCACAGTCTTCAGTATGTCTTAGAGAAGTTTAATCGATAGAATGTCTCTTTTCACCGAAGCATGAGTGATAGAGATGGTGTGTTGCTCAAATCACTTGGCTTGGAGGCAGAAAATGGTGATTTTATGTTGACCTAATTTCAATAGCTTTGATCCACATACTGCGCAACTGTTGTATGTAGCTATTGGTTAGGTTTTTTCGATCTCTCTATTGAAAAATCTATCATTTGTGGATAATTTATTGGTGTTAAGTTAAATTTTGTGTAAAAAGATGATATTATACAATAGTTTGTCTGAAATAAATGTTTTCAATTGAATTTTAATCTTTAAAATGATTAGGCAGGTATGCAGAGTCAAAACCACATCTTGCAATAATTCTTTTTTGCGTTTTGATTCTCGGCTATAAACTAAAATACAATCGACTCTACCAATATAAAACGATTTTTTTAAACCACAGAAAACATGCTCCTAATATAGGGTATTTTATTAATTAATAAACAATTAGAACATTACAATTTTTATAAAGGAAATCGTTTACTTTTATTGCTATATTATTTATTCACATTACACATGATTCGGACTCTACCTTTGATGGAATGAACCTATGTTTTTTTTTTATTCACTCGTTGTAAATTAGAATGCATTTGATAAATACATTTATTTTTTTATAAAAATAACGATGATCGTTTGAAAACTTTGGTAGCTCCACCTTTCTATCTATTCTCTACCCAAAGGTGGTCTGGAAAAAATCGCTTATAGAAAGAACGCGTAAATTGTATACTTTGCCTTGCTTTAAGTTTGTTTTTACTATCCAATCTAAAGATGTACACAAAATATTAAATAGTTTCAATGTTTCTTCACGTTTAAACGCGTTAAAATAATAAATAATATTACATGTCCAGAATACATAGTAAAAATTAATAAAAATAGTCATGTCATAAATTTTTCTTGATAAAATTATTTATAAATATTTTATTATCATACAATACAAAGACACTGAGTTTATATAATGCAAAGACCGATTTTTATTATAAAAAATGACCTACGATGCAGAATTCCAGGAGATGTTAAGAAAATCTTCTATTTAGGACTTTTTAATAATAGCTCTTTATAAAAATATTAAAAAAATAATAATGTCACATACTTAGAGGTTTTTAAAAAAGGCTAACTGTCGAGTTTATTGCTGCATTTCTTCTCCAGGCTACACCTCGAAGTGCTGGTAGGAATTAAGTTTTGCCGTGCAAAAGTATTACTTGATGTGAATCTATTTTCAGAAATAAACTATTTTATTTATTTAATAAGATTTCTAGCAAGAGGCTAAACTAGCGAATCGTGTAAAAAGATCACATTTTATCGGCCTATCTGATGTTTTTGGGCGTATATATATCTATCGATTTCCACATTTGATAACACAGATTGCTTGTCTCCGGTGCTGATAAGAAGATATACTATATTCTGAGTGATCTATCAAACTATAATGATTTTGTTGACGTTAATACAAAAACCTTCTCTTCAAAATTGTAGTTTTAAATATATACAGTCTTTATTGCATAAAAAATAACAATTTACAAGAAAGAGTTTGTATTACAGACATTAAAAAATAAATTAGATAGATAGATAGAAACTCTTTATTGCACCAGAATGAAACATGTACAGGAAAGAGGTTTATACAGATATATAGTAGTACAATGTAGGCGGTCTTATCGCCGAAAGCGATCTCGTCCAGACAACCTTCAGGTAGATATTTTTTATTGCATAAAAAATGTAGAATAATGTTCATTTATTTAATCATTATTGCACAATAAAGTAGTGTAAAAAGGCGGACTTAATGACACATAGGCATTCTCTACCAGTCAACCATTAGGCTTAGCGGAAA
This sequence comes from Conogethes punctiferalis, assembly GCA_031163375.1. Taxonomy (NCBI): domain Eukaryota; kingdom Metazoa; phylum Arthropoda; class Insecta; order Lepidoptera; family Crambidae; genus Conogethes; species Conogethes punctiferalis. The sequence goes on along the minus strand of CM062106.1, from coordinate 6,329,296 downwards.
CAAATTTTAATGTAGTGTTGTACATATTATAGAACAATGTTGGTGGTGTTTTAGTTATAAGATATCTCTTCCAAACAATCAGTGGAAATTAAATAAGAAGGGATCAGGTGGCGCCATTTATTTAACTGATTTGGTCACTTATCGATTACCACAGCGACTTGGGCTTCTCTATCTCTTTCCATCAAGCTATAACTAGGATACCACTATTTATTTATTCTCTATTGCACATTATAAATAGATTGTACAAAAGGCAGACTTAATGCCGCATAGGGTCTACTAGTCAACCATTGGAACAAACAATGGTTGATTGGCAATAATTATGACTGGCCCGATGGCTCATTTGGTAGTGACATCTGCCTTCTGAGCGAAGGGTCGTGGGTTCGATTTTCACACAGTACAAACATTTGTGTGCATGTATATGTCTGTTTGTATTGGTTTGCTGTGTAAAATCATATGCATTTATTTTAAAAATCATCTAAGTATGTAAGTTTATCAGTTATCTGGTGCCCATAGTACAAGATTCGGCTTAGTTTGGGGCTAGATGGCGCTGTGTGGCACGTTTTGGGTTATTTATTTATTTATTAGCTACTAGCGTCCCACCCTCGCTTTGCTTGGGGTATTTCAGGCAATTTCATGTGTATTTATAATTCAGTAACAATGAAATTGTCACTTCAAATTAGAATTATTTATTTCCATTTCATGACAGTTTGGGTTGCTATGGTAACGTTGTCAAGACACGTCAGTAGTTACGAAAGTTTTTTTTTGTAATTTTTTCACACCTTGCGTTTCATTATTGGAGTTTTAGTTACTTTTAAAAAATATAATATAGCCTATGTTTACTGATAGTGTAGCTTTTCAACAGTGAAAGAATTATTCAAATCGGTCCAGTAGTTTCGGAGCCTATTCAATGCAAACAAATAATAAATCAAATATTTCCTCTTTGGAATATTAATGTAGGTAGATAAAACGTTAATTATGAAAAATTATAAGAATAAGAAAAACTTTATTTGGCACACAATTAAGTACACAAAGTAAAACAATAACCAAAAATAATAAAAGAAACACTAAAATAAAAATAAGCGAAACACAATAACAAAAAAATAATAAACTCTACCTATTTTGTGCGATGTTGCCAAAATGGTGTCCACTCAGCTATAATGTTATAGCAAATATTTTATTTATTTGCCATAACGCTGGTTTTCAGTGGAAACCACGAATACGTCGCACGCAACACTAGCCAACGCAAAATGTTAAGTCTACTAGATTATGTTTTGTTTTTGAAAAGATGGACCGTGGTCCAATAGGATTATTAATTACTAGCTGTGCCAGCGGCGTCGCTCGCGTGGATATCGGGTTTCAAAAATAACGGACTTCCATATAATACCCATCTATACCTTGTGCCTAAGTTTAAAGTTAGACCTCTAGCAATACATTGGTGAAAACCGCATTCAATTCTATGCAGTAGTTTTCGCGTAATGCGCGTTCAAACATACAGGTTTAAATTTCTCGCGTTTTCCCAACACTTCCCGTCACTGCTCCGCTCCTATTAATTGTAGCGTGATGAAAAGTATCCTATAACCTGCCCAGGAGTATGAAGAATAATTGTACCAAGTTTCGTCAAAATCTGTTCAGTAGTTTTTTTTTCTATAACGAACATACAGACAGACAGACAGACAGACAGACAGACAAAAATTTTACTGATTGCATTTTTGGTATCAGTATCGATCACTTATCACCCCCTGATAGTTATTTTGAAAAAATATTTTATGTACAGAATTGACCTCTCTACAGATTTATTATAAGTATAGATTTACATAACGATAGAGATAGAACTACTTATTTTTCTCCATTTTGGTAAACAAGAGAGTCGCTTATATTAATTGTACAACAAAATTTAAGTAGGCCTAACTCGTGTGTATTAAAATATTCATATATTCTAAATAATGCCGAATGAGCAGAAAAGGCCGATGACGGGCAGCAGCGTCACCGGAGCAAGAAGCTACGCCCTGCGATCGCCAACCCGCCTGCCCAGCGTGGCGATTATGGGTATATCCTCCAGAAGTTTGCCCTAGATGGCGAGCGACTGGAGAGGCCTATGTCCAGCAGTGGACTGCAATAGGCTGATGATGATGATGATGATATTCTAAATAAAGTATTGGAACGCTAAAAAAGTAAACATTTGTCATAAATTCACAATTCACACCACAGACAACGGAACGCTGTAAAATTCGAAAGAAACGCCGCCATTTTGTTTGTTTTGCCGCCACCTCCGGCCGTACCATAAACAACTGCACAATGGCGTGCATTCTCTTTAAAAACACAAGCGTTTACGCCATTATGTAACCTACGAGTTTAACTACGTTACAACACACGATATCAAGAGTTAAATAATTAGAATCAGTCAATCTATACTACACCTACTAATATTATAAAGCTGAAGAGTTTGTTTGTTTGTTTGAATGCGCTAATTTCAGGAACTACTGGTCCGAATTGAAAAATTCTTTTGTGTTGAATAGACCATTTATCGAGGAAGGCTTTAGGCTATATACGCGGACGCGGACGAAGTCGCGAGCACTGCTAGTACAATATAACAAGACTAGCGACCTGCCCCGGCTTGGCACCGGTACAATACTACATATTATGCATAACATTGTACATTAAACGTTTCTCATGCATGAATCCCTTTATGTATTAAAAAAACTGCATCAAAATCCGTTGCGTAGATTTAAAGCTTAGATAGGGACAGACAGGAAAAGCGTATTTGTTTTAATTATTATGTAGTAGGGGGATGTAAGGGAGCGACCTATCACCTTTTCGCTCCAAGCCATCCTCACCTGCCCGTGGTGCATCTTGCCGAACAACAAACGAGGCTCTGGCAAACCGACGGGTGGCGGTATAACCATCAAGATACGAGTAGAAGGCGTAGCTAAATATCACAGACCGATGACGGGCAGCAGCGTCGCCGGGGCAAGAAGCTACGCCCTGCGATCGCCAACCCGGCTGCCCAGCGTGGCGATTATGGGTATATCCTCCAGATGTTTGCCCTAAGTGGCGAACAACTGGAGAGGCCTGTGTCCAGCAGTGGAATGCAATAGGCTGATGATGATGATGATTATGTAATAGGTATAGATATAAGGGCATAAGGGCAGGAGAATAATGAGTGATTAGAATGACAGTGTCAGTAAAACTTATAATAAGACCCTATACGGACGTTTCAAATTTATTTGATTTTGACACACGAAATATCGTCCGTTTTTATGGTGAAGAAATATTAAAATTTATACAGTTTATACGGTGTTTTCGCTAACAATATTTTCTATTTAGGGGCAGCGCAGACGACAGACGTTCCGTGACGCACTTTTTTTGCAATTATATGCGTAACGCACACGACGCGCAAAAATCTGTAGCGGATATTACACAGACTCAACGCACACGACGCACGTCTTCGATCATTCTGTCGGCAGACCTAGACGCTCTTTTTAAATGTCTCAGACGCAGACTCTATCGCACAAAAAGTGTGCCGTCTGCACTGCACTTTATAATCAAATTTCATATTATAACAGATTATAATAACAGTTTCACAACCGATGCACGCTTCCCGTTCTACCCTCCAAAAATATATCGTATTCACTTGACAGTCATAATGAGTTTTATCATCATCATCAGCCTATCACAGTCCACTGATGGACATAGGCCTCTTCAGTTGTTCGCCTCTTTGGGCAAACACCAGGAGGCTCTACCCATAACCAGTACGCTGGGCAGACGGATTGGCGATAGCAGGGCGAAGCACCTCGCTCCGGTGACGCTGCTGCCCGTCATCGGCCTGTGGTAGATACGCCTTCAATCGTGAAGGTTATACCGCCACCAGTCGGTTGCCAGCGCCTCGTTTGTTATTCGGCAGGATGCACCACAAGCAGTTGAGGCTACGAGTAGCTTGGAAACGATAAATTTGACACATGTCAAACATACTGATTTGGCCGCTGTATAAATCTGTAGCACCTACAATACAGCGCCCGCCATAATACTAAATGATTGGCGAATTATCCGCGTCAACATAAACGCGTGATAGAGTCCATATACAAAAAAAAATACTAAATGTCACTTCTGACATATATTTTTGACATTTCTGTTTCACGCTAACGCCCTGTCAATGTTACCCACGTGCCCGAAACATCTTTGTCGGTACAGTGTCCCAATCTCAATTATTGATAACACCTAATAATACTTGACAGTTAAAAATGAGCTTTAAGTACACGCGGTAGGGCTCAATTTACTCTGCGCGGTCGAGTCTGCGCCATACAAGCATTGCGCACTGCGATGGACCTACGTAACGTTTGGCTGTATGCTATTATTTCCTTCGCTTGCCGCAAAGATATTAAGTCCATAGAGCCTTTTGTATTGCGACTATTATTTCAGTTGTATGTACACACCTTTTTAGTTTTATTTATTTTTTTAAGTATTGTGGTGGGTGTAGACACAGAATCTGTGGGTGTACCTAGAGCACCATGTTTATACGTCCATGTAGAGCACGGATTACTCTGTGTGTAGAGATAGGAACAATGACTAAGCATGGAACCCGGGCTAAAATAAAAATTTGCTTACACTACATCTTATTCATATTGTCAATTAATTTTACACAAGTGTGAGTGAAACAAAACGACGCTATTGTTCTTATTATTTCTGAACGTGTCACAAGAACGAAAAAAGTATACGACAAATGGTCAACTTTGGTCACCATAAAATATTGAACGAGTCACATCACTGGCCTGAAACGAAACTAGTGACAACCTTCGAAATTTCGAAACGTCTTTTCTATGCCTGTCCTTCTCTAATATATCAGCAGCACCCATAAGTCAGAGTGAACCAAATATATTGAGTTATGTTGTTATTTGCCCGGGTTCCATGCCCTATATGCCTATGCCCATGTTCCTGTGTGATACCAAAGAGATGGTGTAACGATTTGTATGTCACCTTAGAAAAATCACTACATCGTAGAAAACAAGTCGCTTTTGTTATCTGTCTGTCCCTGTATGCTTATAATTATCTTAAAAACTACGCAACGGATTTTGATGCCGATTTTTAATAGCTGACTGGCTCGGTGGCTCAATTGGTAGTGACCTCTGCCGGTTCGATCCCCACACAATAAATAAATAACCCAAGACATGCCACGCTGGGCCACACAGCGCCACCTAGCCCCAAACTAAGCCGAAGCTTGTACTATGGGTACTAGACAATAACTGATAAACTTACTTAGATACATTTTTTTTGTAAATAAATACATAATTATACGTAGAAAACACCCAGACCAATACAAACAGACATGTTCATGCACACAAATGTTTGTAATGTGTGGGGGTATGTTTGATCGCGCATCACGCAAAAACTGTTGCATGGAATTAAACGCGGTTTTCACCAATGTATTGCTAGAGGTCCAACTTAAAATTTAGGTACCATTTTATGGAAGTCCGTTATTTTTGAAATCCGATATCCAAGCGTGCGACGCCGCCGGCACAGCTAGTCTAAAATACGGACTAAATATAATGTTAATATTTTGACTCTGAAACCATCCCTATTGCCTAATAAAATGTATTTCTCCTAACAGGCGAAATTTCCAGGACACAGACGTGTGACCTAGATCCGAGCTAGGATCGTTAGGTGAACTATGTATGTGGGGCAAGTTTGGAATTAATGGACCTACGCATTATGTAGGCTGGTGCGAAGGGTGTTGCCAGTATATACGAGATATATTTGTTTAACCTTTTTAATTAACTGGATGGAGTTAATGACTGGCTCTTCTTGTATACTTATAATAAATCTGTAGATGAAATATTTTTTCAAAAGAACTATCAGGGGGTGATTAGTGATCGATACTGATGCCAAAAATGCAATCAGTAAAATTTTTGTCTGTCTGTCTGTATATTCGTTATAGAAAACAAACTACTGGACTAATTTTAACGAAACTTGGTACGAATATTCTATATACTCCTGGGCAGGTTATAGTATACTTTTCATTACGCTACAATCAATAGGAGCAGAGCAGTGACGGGAAGTGTGTGGGAAACGGGAGAATTTTTTATCTGCATGTTTGATCGCGCATCACGCGAAAACTGATGCATGGAATTAAATGCGGTTTTCACCAATGTATTGCTAGAGGTCTAGTTTGAAATTTAGCTACCATTTATGGAAGTCTGTTATTTTAGAAACCCGATATCCACGCGTGCGACGCCGCCGGCATAGCTAGTTGTGTAATAAAGTAATAACGACAAGAATTCATGTAGCCGTAGCCGAGATATGAAACACTCACACGGCGCAATTGAAGGATTGAGTGTTCTAAAGATACCTTTATAAAATCCAAAGGAACCGACAAAATCATTTGAATAATAATTGTGAATAGTTTTCATAAATAATTATCTCCAATTTTTTGATATTAAACATAAACATGGAGATAGTAGTTTTTGAGAAACGAGATACGCTACTTTTCTCGAGTCGGCGGTATGAGTGTTCCAGTTAATTGACTATAACTTTCTCCCCATACGTTTCACAATTTTTTGGCTTCACCATTTATTTTTCACAATTATTTCCTAAAACATTACTGAATTTCGTAACGATCGGATAATTTTTTAAAAAGAGCACCATACTCACATCATTTGGAGCAACCCATCATCTTTTCGCTCCAAGCCAAGCTCACCTGCCCGTGGTGCATCCTGCCGAATAACGAACGAGGCGCTGGCAACCGACTGGTAGCGATACAACCATCACAATTGAAGGCGTAGCTAAATACCACAGACCGATGACGGGCAGCAGCGTCACTGGAGCAAGAAGCTACGCCCTGCGATCGCCAACCCGCCTGCCCAGCGTGGCGATTATGGGTATATCCTCCAGATGTTGGCCCTAAGTGGTGAACAACTGGAGAGGCCTAAGTCCAGCAGTGGACTGCAATAGGCTGATGATGATGACCGCGTTATTAAAATGTGGAATTCATTGCCAGTACGTGTTTCCTCCTTCCTTTAATATTGGAACCCTTAAACGGGGCGTGAAGAAGCATCTTATGGGCCGGCGCGGCGGTGGCAACTGACAGATAACTGATCAGTTACTTGCCCGTTGTCGCAGCGACTTGAGCTACTCTCTCGCTCCATCAGGCGTAGCCATTATGCCGTGCTACTATATAAAAAAAAAGTACGGAAACCTGGAAAATTGCTTCAGTACAATCAATTTACCTACATAAACTTTATTGTTTCTGTTTTGCCTAAAGGTTGACTGGTAGAGAATGCCTACGCGGCATTAAGTTCGCCTTTTGTACTTTATTTTTTATATTGTGCAATAAAGATTAAATAAATAATAAATAAATAAACTATGTATTCAAAACAAATAAATTTATAAATTTATTTATAAATTTTTGCTTAGGATTAATGATTACTAACTGAATTTTTCACTCAGTCTTAGGAAACTGTCAAGGTTTTGCTCCGTTTGGTCATATTTATACAATACGGAAGGTAAAAAAAAATCGTGAGTTTTGGACAGAATCCGGGACATCGGGAGATATTGATTAAAATCGGGAGATCTCCCGGAAAATCACGTTGAAATGTTTAACATCAGACAGGCCGCCTGCTCGTCTGCCACTAATGGCAATAAAAAAAAATCGGGAGATCTGACAACCCTGTTCTTGGGTAAAGTCCGAATAATAAGTAAAATAAATTTTAATTCGGGGTTCACCCATCCTCACCTAAAAGTACCCAACTCTGGCTGGGTAAACTTTGGTGTTGCGTTATACCAAATTCTACTGTTCCTGGACTTTAAATCTTTTCCCTAACTTTTAGGTACATGACACTGGCAGTCTGGCACTGCACGATCACAGTGCCAATTAATAAAATTAAAAAAAAAAAATTGACGCATAAGCCTGTATGTTACATTATTCCTTCGCCGCTGCAAAGGAATCAATTCCACACAGCCTTGAATGGTAGGGCGACAGTGTAGGGGCGGCGCCCCCTCCCCTCGCCGGGGCGCCATCCGCAGACCCGTGACCTAATTCTGTTGCTCAATGGGGCTTCTGCTTAAACTGGGACTGACTTCTTTACTCCATAGTGATATTAAGTCTGTGGTTTCTTTATAAAGAACAGTCGGCAAAACGGAATGCATGTTTCTTTATTTTTATGGAACAAGTGGCAGACGGGCAAGTGTGATGCCTGATGGTAAGCAGTCGACACCGCCTTTTTATGGACCATGCCGTGCTACTACTAAATACTTATAGATTTATCTTTTTTCGTCCAGATAGAAAAAAATAATGAATATTCCTTTAACTTAACGATTCATCCCGATGTCATCTAATACTAATGTAGGGGAAACTGAAAAATGAAAATGAAAAAAAATGAAAAAACTGGATATACTTGATCCTTATTTCTTTTTATTTACGATTTACAAACGGAATGTAACATATAGACATATTTCCATACATATGAAAAGAAAATCCTCGGCTCAGTGGCTCAGTTAGAGCAGCAAGTGTCTCCCTTCTGAACCAAGAGTCGTGGGTTCGATCCCAACACGGGGCGTACATTCGTGTGATGAACACTTGTGTTTGTTTCGTGTCTGGATGTATTTAAATATTAATTTATTTGTGGTACCTTCGTTGTTCTGATACCCATAACACAAGTGCTTAAGCTACTTACTTTAGGATCGGAGCAATGTATGTGTGTGATGTTGTCTGATATTTAACTGACAGGTAACTGGCCAGTTACTTGTCCGTTGTTACAAAGAATTGGGGTTCTTAACTTTCCATCAGGCCATATGGAAGCTATTATGTCGTGCTACTATAAAAAAATTTAAGTACTGTACGGGTATCGAACTACCACTACCACTGAACCGAAGTTTAAAGAAATTCCCAGCCGCGGTATTCCCTGATCGCTACGACATGTCCTTCTTTAGGCGTGGTTTAAAGAGAGCTCTTTCTGTCTTTGTTGTTATGTTTTATTTTTGTGGAATTTTAAATGTATGTCTTCTGTCTAGCCATTGTTATGTTGTGTTTGTGTATGTCACCGGAAAATAGCAAGAATCGTAAGTTGATCAATTTCCTAGGTAGTTGATCAACTTGCGGAAAATAACAAACGGTAGTTGAAATGTATTATTTTACGCAATGGATTTCAGTTAGTTGATCAATTTACGGTAGCCTGACAGTCATTTAATAATTTACGATTTTGACACAAGTAAAATCGTCCTCAAATGGGCCAATCGTTGCTCAATGTACTATTTAACGGTGCACAATTACCCGTAACTTAATACATTGTTCCCTGATTGGTTGCCGGGATAACGCTACGTGAGCCATTGAACCAATCAACGTTCACATCGCCTTCGTCGGATGATTTTACGGCAAGACCCCGTAAAATGATCAATACATACGTTAAATAATACATTTCAACTGCCGTTTATTATTTTCCGGAAGTTAATCAACTACCTAGGAAATTGATCAACTTACGATTCTTGCTATTTTCCGGTGACATGTATATTGTGACGTTATCATTTGTTATGTTGTGATGTCCCAATGTAATAAAGTATTCTTATTCTTTCCTCACGGTAGGCAGCGGCATGGCTGTGCCCCTGGCATTGCTGATGTCCATGTGCGGCGGTTACTGTTTAACATCAGACAAGCCACCTGCTCGTCTGCCACTAATGGCAACAAAAAAAAACTTCATTAAAATTCATTCAGTGCCTTTTGCGTAAAAAAGTAACCAACATATGTACATCCAACCATCCCATCAAACTTTTTTTATGATCATCATCATCAGCCTATTGCAGTCCACTGCTGGACATAGGCCTCTCCAGTTGTTCGCCACCTAGGGCAAACTTCTTGAGGACATACCCATAATCGCCACGCTGGGCAGGCGAGTTGGCGATCACAGGGCGTAGCTTTTTGCTCCGATGACGCTGCTGCCCGTCATCGGCCTGTGGTACTTAGCTACGCCTTCTAGTGATGGTTTTACAGCCACCAGTCGGTTTGCCAGAGCCTCGTTTGTTGTTCAGCAGGATGCATCACGGGCAGGTGAAGAAGGCTTGGAGCGAAGATGTTCCTTGTTTTTTTATGATAGAGATGCCAAACGGGCCTGAAGGTCACCTGATGGTAAGTGATCACTTCAGCCCATAGACACCGCAACATCACAGCTAGAAGCTGATTCAAAAGAACCTGAACATTGTTTTTCAATTAAGTTTTAGTTCTTTGTGCCTTCTCTATAAATTTAATTCATAGTTTAAATAATTGACTGGCTCGGTGGCTTAATTGGTAGGGACCCCTGCCTTCTGAACCAAGGGTCGTGGGTTCGATCCCCACCTGGGACAAACATTCGTGTGATGAACATTTGTGTTTGTTCCGTGTCTGGGTGTTTATATTTGTATTTATGTATATATTTGTGGTACCTTCGTTGTTCTGATACCCATAACACAAGTGCTTAAGCTACTTACTTTGGGATCGGAGCAATGTATGTGATGTTGTGTGATATTTATTTATTTATTATTTTATATAGTGAAATAATTGAATAATGCATTAATAAATTGTAAAAAAATATTTGTAATTCTGTAACTTTTACTACTTATTTTTAAACAAAGCATATTGCACTAAAGCTCAGTAACAAAAGCAATTGTAATATTTTGACAGATAAATCACGTTCAATATTTCGAAGTTTGGCATAAGGATTCGCTACATAGAGCCTTTAGTTAGGTACGCACTATATAGGGTACGCACGCCGCAGTCAGCCCAAAGAGTTTGTAGTTTATTTATTTATTTAAATTTAGTTAAAGCAGTATGTCAATATATTATGATTGTGTACCATTGTTTACCGTTCAAACCACTGAAGCTTACGATTGCAATATTTTGACAGCTTGTTAAGTACATGATGATTTTCTTTGTTTTTTTTTTCACAATTCGGGCAAAGGAATCGCTACATAGAGAGCATTTTACGCACGCTGCAGCCAACTGAAACAGTTCATAGGTACAGGCAACAGCGTTTATATTTAGTGTAAAATAGAGCTCATTTTAATAAATTAACTTATTTTCATAGATGTTCATATAAAGAACAGTGACTTCTTTTTCGAATTTTGAGCAAAGGAATTGCAACTTATACAGCATTTTACGCACGCCGCAGCCCAAACACTACAGTCCGTAGGTACGACGCGGCCGCAGCCCCGTGACCTACATTTGCCCGCACTGCGACGTCCCGCCTACCGCCTACGGCCGGGTTGTTTTTTTTTCAGAGGTCTGATGGATCGGCAAAGATGTTGCGGTGTTTTGATGCCAAGATCCGAGATGTATGTTCGAAAATTAAATGAAATGACAAGATTTTAAGCCTCATTCGCACGGAAGCCTTTTAAACGTCCGTCAAAATGACTACTTACCGTGTTCTGAATGTAGTTTCTATCGAGAAGAACCGGCAAGAAACTCTATACTTAGTTACTCTTTTACATAGCCAGTGTTTTTACTATTTTGTGTTACGAAGTTCTTAATAAACTAGCTGGGCCCGCGACTTCGTCCGCGTGGAATAGAGTATCATCCCCTTAGGGGTGGAATTGATCAAAAACCCTTTCTTAGCGGATGCCTACGATAACCTACGGCATGCCAAATCTTCTATACTAATAATAAATCTGTAGAGAGGTCAATTCTGTACATGAAATATTTTTTCAAAATAACTATCAGGGGGTGATTAGTGATCGATACTGATGCCAAAAATGCAATCAGTAAAATTTTTGTCTGTCTGTCTGTATGTTCGTTATAGAAAAAAAACTACTAAACGGATTTTAACGAAACTTGGTACGAATATTCTTCATACTCCTGGGCAGGTTATTAGTATACTTTTCATTACGCTACAATCAATAGGAGCAGAGCAGTGACGGGAAGTGTGTGGGAAACGGGAGAAATTTTTATCTGTGTGTTTGATCGCGCATCACGCGAAAACTAATGCATGGACTAAATACGGTTTTCACCAATGTATTGCTAGAGGTCTAATTTAAAATTTAGATACCATTTTATGGAAGTCTGTTATTTTTGAAACCCGATATCCACGCGGGCGACGCCGCCGGCACAGCTAGTAGATAACAAAAGCGACTTTGTTTTATATGTACTATGTAATATGTAAGTAAGTAGTGTGTGTACCTACCATAATTAGTCGGAAACATTTTAGATTGGTATTTATTTAGTCAAAATAAGGATAAAATTCAAAATAGCTAATTGAATTTAATCGGAAATTTATCGTACCTACTTAATTAATAACATTACCCGTTATTTATTGCCGCGTCTTATTAATAACATACCCGCTGAAATAAAAGACAATTAAATAAATAAATATAAATAAATATCAGACAACTTCACATACATTGCTCCGATCCCAAAGTAAGTAGCTTAAGCACTTGTGTTATGGGTATCAGGACAACGAAGGTACCACAAATATATACTTAAATACAAATATAAACACCCATACACGGAACGAATACAAGTGTTCATCACACGAATGTTTGTCCCGGGTGGGAATCGAACCCACGGCTCTTGATTCAGAAGGCAGGAATCACTACCAATTGAGCCACCGAGCCAGTCAACAAATGATTGTACTGTGCGGGTATCGAACCCACAACCCTTGGTTCAGAAGGCACATGGGGCATTTCACGTGAAGCGGACAGGGAAACCCAAAGTGAGGTTCTGAAAATCGGTCATATTCGGCCCATTTGTACTTCTAGTAGGTATCAATGTGAACATAAAATATTTTTTTTGTATGATGTATATTTCACTAGTTATAGGTTTCTAAAGAATTGTCGTAATTGTGAATACAATATTTTTAATGTAGTTTTTCGAATTTAACAAATTTAGAATAAAATATTTAATATAGTGCCACATATTGCTAACATACTATTATATTTAATGACAAAATAAAATTTTAAAAAAAGTTTTTTTTTCATGCGCAAAACCGGAAGTAAACTTTTTGAATCAGAATTTTAGTCACTTAGCCAAGTCTGATTTTCTTTTTTTATTCTTTCAAAATATAGCTTAAAGTATTTCAAAAATATAGGAGAAAATTTAAAATGGCCTTTCTATTACTTTAGAAGTTAGATTGATTAAAGTACCTACTCGTCGCAATGTGGCACTTGCTTAGATCGGTTGATGTGCGCGATATTGCATTAAAACTTGCTTGTTTCATGAAATACCCCATTTTTGAGCTAAACAATCTGATACTTTCCTTGAATTTTCAAATCTTAATATATTTAAAAGGAGAAACTGACTGACTCACTGACTGACATATCAACTCACAGCCTAAACGGCTAAACGTAGGCACTTGAAATTTGAAAGGGGCGTAGCTTAGGTACTGTAAAGATGCACTAAAAAGATAATTTCGGAAATTCCCACGTAAACGGGAATTAGCGGGAAAACCCTTTTGTATGAGAAATCTAAACCGCTTAAGTTAGACGCTTGAAATTTGCCATGCAGGTACCTTAGTAAACTTAAAGCTAAGTTGCAACGGGATATTGCAAAATTCCCACGGGAACGGGAGTTAGCGGGAAATATCTTTTGTATGAAAAAATCTAAACCGCATAAGATAGATGATTGAAATTTGGCATGCAGGTACCCTAATGAAAGTAAAGCTTACTTACAACGCAATATTGCAAAATTCCCATGGGAACGGAAGTTATTTTATTGGGAAAAAAACTTTTGTATGTAAACACGCCACGGACGAAGGCGCGGGCGAAGAATAACTAGGCGAAATGGGTTATGATGACATAGATTACTTTAGTACGGGGCCATTATAATAACACCTGTTTTAAATGTGCACAAGCCGCTGAAAAGTTAAAGCAATATGAAATTGCTTGACCAATTACGACGCCATTTTTAGTGTTCCGTATCCAAATGATAAAAAATCCAAATGATAATGAATTCTAAAAAAAAATTGCCCCCATATTTTGAGATTGTTTAGCTCAAAAATGGGGTATTTCATGAAACAAGCAAGTTTTAATGCAATATCGCGCACACCAACCGATCTAAGCAAGTGCCACATACTACGCACATTGCGACGAGTAGGTACTTTAATCAATCTAACTTCTAAAGTAATAGAAAGGCCATTTTGAATCTTCTCCTATATTTTTGAAATACTTTAAGCTATATTTTGAAAGAATAAAAAAAGAAAATCAGACTTGGCTAAGTGACTAAAATTCTGATTCAAAAAGTTTACTTCCGGTTTTGCACATGAAAAAAAAACTTTTTTTTAAATTTTATTTTGTCATTAAATATAATAGTATGTTAGCAATATGTGGCACTATATTAAATATTTTATTCTAAATTTGTTAAATTCGAAAAACTACATTAAAAATATTGTATTCACAATTACGACAATTCTTTAGAAACCTATAACTAGTGAAATATACATCATACAAAAAAAATATTTTATGTTCACATTGATACCTACTAGAAGTACAAATGGGCCGAATATGACCGATTTTCAGAACCTCACTTTGGGTTTCCCTGTCCGCTTCACGTGACATAAATGTCACTACCTAATGAGCCATTCAGTCAGTCATATCAAAAAAGCCTAAAGAGGATATATTTATCGATCCTTCATATCAGCCAAACAGCATTTCAAAGATGAAAACATTTTTCACAAACATTGAATCGAAGTAGGTACACATACGACAAACCGTGAATAAAAATTCACGTTCAACCGAACAATAGGAGACATTACAACAGTATATCCGTCCCTTTTCTTCGTACGCAACATTAACTGTTAGAAAGAGACAGGTATAGCGCGTGTGTCAACACGAAACCTTGAAACATTAACTACTTTCTGATAACGGTGGAAAGTTAGGTTCTATTTGCACGATTGTACGTTTTATGTTAGTATATTAGGACGGACAGACGAAAATAATCATAGATAGGTATATCGTCATCATCAGCCTATCTCAGTCTTACCACCCTCACCTGCCCGTGGTGCAGCCTGCTGAATAACAAACGAGGCTCTGGCAACCGACTGGTGGCGGTATAACCGTCACTATTGAAGGCGTAGCTAAATACCACAGGCCGATGACGGGCAGCAGCGTCACCGGAGCGAGGAGCTACGCCCAGCGATATCCAACCCGCCTGCCAAGAGTATGGCGATTATGGGTAAAGCATCTAAGTGTTTGGACTGGCTCGGTGGCTCAATTGGTAGTGCCCCTGCCTTCTGAACCAAGGGTAGTGGGTTCGATTCCCACCCGGGACAAACATTCGTGTGATGAACACTTGTGTTTGTTCCGTGTTTTAGTGTTTATTTGTGGTACCTTCGTTGTTCTGATACCCATAACACAAGTGCTTAAGCTACTTACTTTGGGATCGGAGCAATGTAGGTAAGTAGTAAGTAGTGATGTTATCTGATATATTGTCGGAAATTATTTAAGGCGAATAACTGGGGAGGCCTATGTCCAGCAGTGGACTGCGATAGGCTGATGATTATAAAAAAAGCTCTCTTTTACCGAATTTCGGCCACAACAGCCAATCTCCAAGAAGATATATTAAGCAATCTACAGGCACATACACAAAGGTCGCATAAATAGTTCATCGATCAAACCGGGTTTATGCGTGATTGATTGAGGCTATCCTGAGGGAACGGAAGGTACTTCAGGGATCCAAGGGATGAGAGAGGAGAATTATTACTTTTTATTATGTAACTAGCTGTGCTCGCGACTTCGTCCTCGTGGAAAGTTATTTTTTCCCCGTTTTTTTTTTACATTTTCCATTATTTCTTCGCTCCTAATAGTTGCAGCGTGATGTTATATAGCCTAAAGCCTTCCTCGATAAATGATCTATTCAACACAAAAAGAATTTTTCAATTCGGACCAGTAGTTCCTTAGATTAGCGCGTTCAAACAAACAAACTCTTCAGCTTTATAATATTAGTTAAGATGAGCACATAGGCCCTTTTCATCATTACAGCTGGTCCTTTTAGGCATGTAAGGGAGCGGCCTATCATCATTTCGCTCCAAGCCAACCTCACCTGCCCGTGGAGACCGATGACGGGCAGCAGCGTCACCGGAGCGAGAAGCTACGCCCTGCGATCGCCAACCCGCCTGCCTGTCGTGGCGATTATGGGTATATCCTCCAGATGTTTGCCCTGTTGCGAACAACTAGAGAGGCCTATGTCCAGCAGTGGACTGTGATAGGCTGAAGATGATGCTGAAACATACGTCCTTTTCAGGGTTCCGTACTCAAAGTGTAAAAACGGGACGAATGCGAGTCGAATAAGGGACTTCTTGAGTGAGTTTGAGATTTAGGCATAACAAAGAATATAATATCATCCACTGCTGGACATAGGCCTCTCCAGTTGTTCGCCACTTAGGGCAAACATCTGGATTTACCCATAATCGCCAATTCAGGCAGGCGGGTTGTGTATCTTGGGCGTAGCTCCTCGCTCCGGTGACGCCGCTGCCCGTCATCGGTCTGTGGTATTTAGCTACGCCTTCAATCGTGACGGTTACACCGCCACCAGTAAGTCGCCAGCGCCTTGTTTATTATTCGGCAGGCTGCACCACGGGCAGGTGAGGTCGGTTTGGAGCGGAAAGATGACAGGCTGCTCCCTTACATACATTTAGAGGGGTAAAAGTGGGGGTGAAAGTTCGTCCAGGGCGATGGTACTTCTTCAACAGGCACTGCCAATCGTGTTCCCTGACCCCAATACTCAGTAAAACCTAGTGAACTGTGAAGTCACAAATTTGCGAGCTTATCAGGTCATTGGCTGATAAGAACCAGTTTTTTGACCTCAAAACAAATGAGGCACAACATGTTTGACTTGTACTCGAGATATTTCGTATGAGCATTATTTTTTTCCCACGAAAAGTGGATCATCATCATCGATGACGATGACGTCATCATCATCATCAGCCTGCATATCGTATGAGTATCAAATTCAAAATTCAAAATATGTTTATTTCCTTCATTGGATCTTAAACAGGACAACAAGCACACAAGGGAGTTACTCAGTTTATTAAAAAATTACAATATTATTAGCCACATAAATAAACCTACTCGTAAAAATGCATGTCTTGACTTAATTGTAAGTAATATAAGCAACAAAGTTACTGCCAATCTACACTACTTATGCCTGTCAGATCATGAAACCGGCCAAAGCATAAGTTTTCCGATAGATATAAACGACAATTACCGAAAAATGACAAAGTTTTGGTTTGAAAGTAGGAGAGACATGTGTGCAGAAAACATGGTTAAGTTCGTGGAATGTATATCTAATCTATCATTTAGTGAAGTACTTTCAGAAAAAACAATGGAAAAAGCATTTAGGAGCTTTTACGACCTTTTAATATTGTTTTTTAACCTATGCTTTCCTATTATAAAAGTAAAAAGAGTTAATAAACAAATAAAAAATAATTGGCTTACTAAAGGAATAAAGCGATGTTGCGTAATTAAGCGAAGGCTGTACCTAAAATACCGGTTAAGTACATCCAATAAAAAATACAATCATAAACGATATCTTTGTTATTCAAAGATACTACAAAAATGTATACACGAAGCACAAAGAAAAACAAATACACATTATATTAAAAAATCTAAAAATACTTGCAAAGCATCTTGGAATTTAATAAAAAAAAGTTCACAGAATATTGATATAAAGCAGGATATCCACGAAATAAAGCTAGATAATAATAAATATGTACATTCACCTGAAAAAATTTGCAATTTATTTAATAATTATTACATTAATTTAACTAAAAATACCAGTACTAATATTAAGATAAAATCAACTAAAATACCTTTTCACCATAATAGTATATATTTGACACCGGTTAATGAAAATGACATAATTAAAATAATAAGAAACCTAAAAAATACGTCTTCTACCGGATATGACCATATAAACACTGACATAATTAAAAAGTGTGCCAAATACATAGCTCAACCACTAGCTCATATAATAAATCTGTCATTTATTGAGGGTATCTTTCCTAGTGAGCTAAAGCGATCTATAGTTAAACCTTTGCATAAAAATGGATCTGCGAACGAATTGAGCAACTATAGACCCATAACATTAATACCGATACTTTCAAAAATATTCGAGAAAGTAATGTATGATAAAATATATAGTTTCATGTCCGTTGAGAGATTATTCAAAGAAGAACAATTCGGATTCAGAAAAAATAGGTCCACAGTTTTGGCTTGTTTCCACCTTGTTAGGGAAATTACGCGTTATTTGAATAATAATATGCATACACTGGCTTTATTTCTGGACATGAGTAAGGCATTTGATTTCGTTTCTCATAAACTACTACTAAATAAATTAGAAAAATACGGGATTAGGGGCTCAGCTCTGTCTTGGATAGAGAGTTACTTGTCGGATCGTCAACAGTGTGTTGAGATTTCAACAACTACTGAACATAGGAGAGATAAACACTACTCGTCTTATTGTTACAACAGATGTGGTGTGCCCCAGGGAAGTGTATTGGGCCCTTTATTGTTTTTACTATACATTAACGATCTGCCTGATGCCATTGACCAGCAAAGTATTCTGTTTGCCGATGACACTACCCTTATAATTAAATCCAAAAATATAGACGATCTGGAAACTTTGACAAATGCAACTCTAATTAATGTAATAACCTGGCTAGAAGACAATAACTTAAATATTAATATTGATAAAACGAAATATATAAAATTCAGAACAAGACAAAGTGACGATAAACATTTAAATATTAAAATTAATGATAAAAAAATAGATCAAGTGCAATTTGCTAAGTTTCTAGGGGTGACGATTGACACTTTCTGTGATTGGAAAAATCATATAGATACAATAGTGAACAAAATTGATAGATTTGTATTTGTTCTAAACAGAATCAGACAGACAGTATCAAAGGAAGCTGCTCTCACAGCATATCATGGGTATGTATCATCCGTGTTGCGTTATGGTCTCATACTGTGGGGCAACTCTGTTGATATACATAGGCCTCTTAAGGCACAAAAGAAATGTATACGATCGGTCTGTGGAGCGGACTCTCTGGATAGTTGTAAACCACTTTTTAAATTGCTCAATATATTACCCCTGCCATGCCTCTATATATTTGAAATGGGATTATTTGTCAAAAAACATGATCATCTATTCGAGACTAATAGGATGCATGGGCACAGGGGAAGAAATTCAAATAAACTATCTGTACCATTTCAAAAATTGAAATTATATTCGAAAAACGTCTATTGTATGGCAGTGCGATTATATAATAAATTGCCAGATGAGCTTACATCGCTACCATTATATCAATTTAAAAAAAAACTACACGAATTCCTTTTAAATAAAATGTACTATTCAGTCAATGATTTTCTAAATGATAGAGCTTGACATTATAGAATTTTTATTATCATTTGATTACTATTATTGACATTCACTATTATTGACATTTACTATTACTGACATTTAATAACTCATTGACATTTTGTAATTTTATGTAGGTACTTTTTTTTTTACTAATGCACTAATTAATTTACCAAATATTTGTACATCGAGTCTTCGATAGAATATGCTGGATCGACCTAACACAAGACCAAATTATGTATAACCATATTCTTATAAATAAATGATTTATTATTATTATTATTATTATTCACAAATTAGGCAAGCTTAGGGTTAAATACAAATATGAACATTACATGTTGTTGCCTAAAAAGTGAGGGCTGGTGCCTGAAATAGGCTTCAGAGCGAAACCTGTGCTACAGGTCACCAGGCCACACCCTCAGACCGCGCTATATAATGAGAAATTACATTTTTTTTTTTTTTAATTTAAATACATTAATTTAGTTTATTTTTGAAACAACAACACAAAGATTAATATAAAAGAAATAAGTATACAGGATAATAAGTGTGTGTGTGTGTGTGTGTGTGTGTGTGTGTGTGTGTGTGTGTGTGTATGCATGTGTGTGGGTGTGTGTGTAGTGAGAGTCCATATAGAGAAGTTAATTATGAGTATGTGGAAAAGTAATCTTCCGTTTCAACATAGGTTTTATGTAAAAGAAGGTATCGTACACTCAAATGAGTCCACGAAATGAATGTACATACTTTGTTTGCCTTTTTTTCTCGTCGTCGCTTGATGGTAAGCGAAATAGGCCCAAGTCACTACGGCAACGGCCTGGCAACTAAATCAATCACTGTCTGTTGCCACCACCATGCTGGTCTGTAAGACTTTGGGGTGTAAGGAAGCGACCTATCTTTTCGCTCCAAGCCACCCTCACCTGCTTTGGTGCATCCTGCCGAATAACAAACGAGGCGCTGGCAACCGACTGGTGGCGGTATAACCATCACGATTGAAGGCACAGCTAAATATCACAGGCCGGTGACGGGCAGCAGCGTCACCGGAGCGAGGAGCTACGCCCTGCGGTACACAACCCGCCTGCTCCAAGTGGCGATTATTTGTGAAGCCTCCAGGTGTTTGCCCAAAGTGGAGAACAAGTGGAGAGGCCTATGTCCACCAGTGGCCAGCGATAGCCATAGGCTATAGGCTGGTGATGATGATGAAGTCTTCACAGCAAGTAAGTGACACTAGGGCGCCCTTTTCCTGTCCGTCGTAAAAAGGGGCGTTGCCCTTGTATAGGGCGCCCTGGGAGGCCTATCCAGGGCCACATTGCCTAACCAAATACTTAGTTGAACTTTAAGTAGGTACCTCTTATGTTACAATCTGTCGACAGCTTACAATCTCGCGGGATAGATTTCATAGATTATACCAAACGGTACATATTTACAATTTTACGGTACACACAAAAATACCGCAGCCAAATGACCTTCGGGTCGTGTTTCTGCTGGTGAGTAGGGTGTCCGGAGCTCGTGGGGGGTTAGGGTTGGGCCGGCATGGCAGTGGCAACTGACCAGTTACTTGCCAGTTGTCACAGCGACTTGGGCCTCTCTTTCGCTTTCCATCAGGCGTAGGGAAGCCATTATGTCGAGCTACTATAAAAAAAAACACATAATACTCAGAAGGCTCGGTGGCTCATTTGGTAGTGCCCTCTGCCTTCTGAGCCAAGGGTTGTGCTTGTGGGTTCGATCCCCGCATAGTACAAACATTTGTGTGCATGAACATGTCTGTTTGTATTGGTTTGGGTGTTTTCTATGTATAATATGTATTTATTTACAAAAAGTAAGTTTATCAGTTGTCTAGTACCCATAGTACAAGCTTCGGCTTAGTTTGGGGCTAGGTGGCGCTGTGTGGCCCAGCGTGGCATGTCTTGGGTTATTTATTTATACATACCAACCATTTTCCTAAGTACCTCATGATAGTATTTTTCTCACCACAACACGGTCCGATACCTATTTATGTACACAATATTTTAACAGGTGAATTCTGATAACCCCATTTGATTAGGTACTTTGTGCGCAAATCAAAACTTTATTACGCTACTTTAAGGTAGATTGTGGAATACACCATTTAACTAGCATAAGATTTAGTAGGGAACTATTTTGAGACTAGATTTTCGCCTGCAATGTACGTAATTGGAAAGCTTTATACTTAGTTCTTAGGGTTCCCTAGCCGAATGGCAAAAAACATAGATTAGGCATGACTGTCTGTTCGTATGTCACAGCCACTTTTTCCGTAACTATAGGATCTAACTATGGGAACTTGATAAGTAGATGTCGTTGAACCGCATCAAGATTTTCATGCAAAAATATAAAAAAAAAAAAATAATTTGGGGTTCCCCATACCACAGATTAATACTTAGAACTGAAACTCATTTTTTTTAACAAACCCATAGGTACGTGTGTTTTGTGTATGGATAGGTCTTCAAAAATGATATTGAGCAATCTTAACTAATGTTATAAAGCTGAAGAGTTTGTTTGTTTGTTTGAACGCGCTAATCTCAGGAACTACTGGCCGAATTGAAAAATTCTTTTTGTGTTGAATAGACCATTTATCGAGGAAGGCTATAGGCTATATAACATCACGCTGCAACTATTAGGAGCGTAGAAATAATGGAAAATGTAAAAAAAACGGGGAAAAAATAACTATTCCACGCGGACGAAGTCGCGAGCACAGCTAGTAACAAATAAAACTAAGGTATTTTTTTTCTAAACTGAATAGTTGGCACGAGAGACGCTTTTAGAGTGAAAAAATGTGTGTAAGTGGAAAATTGTATCATCTAATCCTTAAAGTAACCAATTTATTTAATTTTTAGTCATAGTTATAACAAGAGTGTTCTTTTTTGAGTTAACCATGATACGACCGATCATCTGTGTCGCCGCAGATAACGCGAGATAATGATAACGACTGATAACGGCTGATAACGTTCTTGTAAACACTGCTTTGGGTACTTATCATACTTCGCTTTTTTAACATTAGACACCACAAAGTACCTACCTATGTGGCTTCTTTCAAACTCAAACTCGAAACAATTTGCACAAAATTAGGTAGTTTATTATGGTCTTATCTTATGTTATGCTAGTCTTACTAAAATATTGCCAGTTGTTTAGCATTTTTGTGGTTTGGTGGTGATGGAGAGCGAAAGAGAAACCCAAGTCGCTGCGACAAGGCGCAAGAACTGGTCAGTTACCTGTCAGTTGCCACCGCCATGCCGGCCCAACCCTAACCCCCACGAGCCCCGGAAACCCTACTTACCAGCAGAAACACTACCCGGATGTCATTTGGCTGCGGTATTCTAAAAAATAACGCATAACTAACCTATTATACCTACCTGTATCCATTCGCAGGTTATAAAATCTATATTTCCTTCATTTTAAAATTTTAATATGTGACTTCATAATTGCAATATGTAACATCATAGTAAAATGTTCAATATAAAAAAAAAAAAAAAAATAGGGTGGAGGTCTTTCCCCGGACGGGCGGCTCAATTCGAGCGAAGATTCGCTATGCCCTACCTCTCTTAAAACCTACCTACTTCTTTTAGTACCTAAGTATTGAGTTGATTCATCCTACTCGACAAAAATGCTAGTTAAGTTATATTTATCTTATCTGGGACCTTATCTATGACATACATGTACTGATTGATAGTTACTAACACCGCTACGTAGATACGTAATTGTATGTAGGTACACACTGCCACACATCGATTTGCCCAAAACTCATCATCATCAGCCTATCGCAGTCCACTGCTGGACATAGGCCTCTCCAGTTGTTCGCCACCTAGGGCAGACTTCTGGAGGATATACCCATAATCGCCACGCTGGGCAGGCGGGTTGGCGATCGCAGGGCGTAGCTCCCCGCTCCGGCGACGCTGCTGCCCGTCATCGGCCTGTGGTATTTAGCCACGCCTTCTACAGTGATAGTTTTACCGCCACCAGTCGGTTTGCCAGAGCCTCGTTTGTTGTTCGGCAGGATGCACCACGGGCAGGTGAGGGCTTGGAGCGAAAAGGTGATAGGTCGCTCCCTTACATCCCCAAATTTTCATATCCGAACCATAACCTAAATTCAAACCACCCATCGTCTTATCGCTAAAAGCGATCTCTTTCAAGCACAATGTTAAGGGGACATGACAGGAGGGGTAAAGTTCATTCATACAATATGTATATGTATACTATGTATGTATCTCTCATACATTCATACAATTACCTCCCACCGTTGGTACATGACATCTCAAATTGGGTTGTAATAAACTTGAACGCCCATTTCTATACAAGGATCAAAGATAATGATTTTACAGACATGCCATCAGTGGCGTAACTACAGGGGTGGCATGTCGGCAAAATGCCACGGGCCCCCAGCCGTAAGGGGCCCCCGGTCAGAGGAGAATCCAAACTGCCAACATTTATTATTACACATTTAGTGAAAATCTGATGAATTTGCCACGGGCCTCGAATGGTATAGTTACGCCACTGCATGCCATTTCTTATTAATCACGCTACTTTTGATCACGCTACGATCAATAGGAGCAGAGCAGTGAAGGGAAATGTTGGGAAAACGGGAGAAATTTTTATCTGTATGTTTGAACGTGCATCACGAAAAACTATTGCATGGAATTGAATGTGGTTTTCACCAATATATTGCTAGAGGTCCAGCTTAAAATTTAGGCACCACTTTATGGAAGTCCGTTATTTTTGAAACCCGATAAACACGCGTGCGACGCCGCTGGCAAAGCTAGTTCTAAATAACTTTGCGCTTGACTGCGATTCGCCGGGATGGTAAGCGATATCGTAGTCTACGACGGAACGCGCTCCCACCCATCAAAAACCGGTTCAGAAATAGCAAAATCAAAATCAAAAATACCTTTATTCACATAGAATTAAAATAATCACTTATGAATCGTCAAGTAAAAAATAATGTAAAAAGTAATGTAAAAATGTGAATAAAAGCAATTTAAAAGAAGCTACCGCCTTGTTCGGTAAGTAGATTTCTACCGAGAAGAAGCGGCAAGAAACTCTGTAGTTACTCTTTACTCAAAGATAGAAGGCATCAAAAGTTAAGAGTGGGAGTCTTGACGTCACTCCGCCTCGTAAAAATGCCACACCGCGTGACGTCACGCGTAATTTCAACGGGCCATAACTGTAATTTTTAGTCTAATTTAGAAATTAAAAATACGTGTCTATGTATTATTTTTGAAAAAGCTAAAAGACGAACTAATTACTTTTTTTAAGGTAACAAGCCTATTGTTCACAGCTGTATTTCGTTCGTCCCCTCTGACGAACGCTCTTTGCTCATCACTCGTAAAATTGTTATCTATAGGAAACACGATATTGTCAGCCGACGGGACATGTACGCTGTTCTGTCTGTCTGTCACGGACCGACAACTGGCGTTAGATTGGGTTTGAATGAAATAATTACTGTATTTCGGTCTTAAATTTACGAGGGATGTAAGGGAGCGGCCTGTCATCTTTTTCCACCAAGCCAACATCACCTGCCGTGGTGAATCCTGCCAATTAACAAGCGAGGCGCTGGCAACCGCCTGGTGGCGGTATAACCATGACAAATGAAGGCGTAACTAAATACTTCAGGGCGATGAAAGAAAGAAAGCAAGAAAATTCATTTATTTGGTGCACACACATTACAACACACACACATTAACCAAAATAATAATAATAAAAAAGAAAATGGAAGAAAGAAAATAAAAACAAAAAGATACCGAAATTGCAACAAAACGTTAAAATAAAAATAATGACAGCTTTTGACACGGCGAAAAACATGGTTGCCGGCTGTCAAAAGCATGTATGCAGGAAATGTCTTGTTAGTTTAATAACTTAGCAATATTTATGACGGGCAGCAGCGTCACCGGAGCGAGGAGCTACGCCCTGCGATCGCCTACCGCCTACCAGCGTGGCGATTATGGGCCTTCAGATGTTTGACCAAAGAGGCGAACAACTAGAGAGGCCTGTGTCCAGCAGTGGACTGCGATAGGCTGATGATGAGATGTAACTTTGAACTGTATTTCTAAAGGCATTAGGGCTATGATGTAGATGGGTAGTCTGCTTTCTAATTTATCTGTATTCTTCTTTTTTTATAGTAGCTCGACATAATGGCTTCCCTACGCCGGATGGAAAGCGAAAGAGAAGCCCAAGTCGCTGTGACAACGGGCATGTAACTGCCAGTTACCTGTCAGTCGCCACCGTCATGCCGGCCCAACCTTAACCCCCACGATCTTCGAGTCTCAACCTGTATCGTGCATCCTAAATGTCAAATCTATATTTGAAATTCAATCGTTGTGTCAGTTAAGACGTCCGTCCGTCCGTCTGTCTGTCACCAGACTCTATTTTAGAACTTCCATAGCTAGACTGTTGAAATTTTTACAAATTTGCCTATTTCTGCTGCCGTTAAAAACGAAATAAAATAAATATTTAAGGGGAGCCATGCAACAAGCAAATTTTGGACTTCACGACCGCTTACTATCAGGTGGAGTGAGGTCATCCTGAAAGCCCTTCTCATAAAAAAAAATGTATAAAAATGTCAGGATGTACTCCCAAAAACGAAAACGATCGTTCGTTGAACGGATCGCGTATTTTTGGAAAATAAAACTCTCCCATTTGTCCCTCCCGCGTTCTTATATATGAATTAAATTAATTAAAATCGACTTTGACGAGTTTTAGTTCGTATATTCGAACACGGGAGGGACAAATGGGCGGGATTTATGGTACCAAAGTACGCGATCCGTTCAACGAACGATCGTTTTTGTTTTCTGTAGTAGGGCCTCAGGTCAACATTTCATTTAGCCAAACAGAGGCATGTGAAATGAAATGACAGTATATTTTTTCTTTTAAATAAAAAGAGCGTACAGGATGAGATCTAATCTTAGGTCGACAGGCATAATAGGACAAACCCACCCACCGCGCCTGTCGCCCTCACCCTGAAGGCCCACTGAAATACAGTTTCACGCTCCGCCTAAAGAACCCAGGATTGTGAGAGGAAGGAAACGCATGAGCTGGAAGGGCATTCCATGACTTAATGGCACGGGGCAGGGACGAGGAACTAAACCTCTATGTGCGCGCCGCCATCGTCTAGATGGACATATAGGTTTTTTAGGGGAATTAAACATTTTTAACTTTATACCATGGTACGGAACCCTTCGTTTGGGAGTCCGACTAGCACTGCTGGTTTCATAAGAAAAAACAAAGCATTTCCTGTTTAAAAACAATGAATTCCGTTTGTGTCAGTGTCACCGACTGAGTGACATTTGGTCGACTAATGATCTTGCGACGATGCTCATTCTATACTTATACGGGAAAAGTTGTGAGGAATAATTCTGTGCTACAAGAAAAACTCTAAAATATTTTGTGTCGTAATATCATAATCCAATGGTTATTTTACAACATGGACGCAAAATAAATAAAATAAAATAACCCAAGACATGCCACGCTGGGCCACACACACATCGCCATCTACTCTAGCCTCAAACTAAGCCGAAGCTTGTACTATGGGTACTAGAACTGATAAACTTATTTAGATACTTTTTTGTAAATATTTATAATTTTAAAGAAATATGAGTGATGTAATACGACAAAAATTGTAAGCAAAATTGGCATTGAAAAGAGTAACTAAGTATTGAGTTTCTTGCCGGTTCTTCTCGATTAAAGCTGCAATCGGAATCCGGTGGTAGTTTAATTCCTTTTAATTTACTGTATTGAGTATTGACGATTTATAAGTGCTTGTCGCAAGCTTAAATGAATAAAGAAATTTTTGAATTGATTTAATCAAACGACGGCGGCTCCTTTTCGAAATGAAAACAAGTAAAATAGTGGTATTTTAAAGTTCTCTGCAGAGGGCGATGAGCTGAGCTGATTCCTACCAGCCATGTTTGTGAAATAATTCTGAAAAAAAAACAACAAGCAAAGGAATCCAGCAACATACAGCCATTTACCGCACTATCTCAAGAAAAACGGGAGGTCCAAGCATTCTACATTTTTCATTGTCATCGGACGACAACGACTGAATCGAAAATTTACTTTATTGTAACTGCCATAAGGTACCTTTTTCCACGAGAGCGGGCCCGTAGCGCAATGCCGTAGTGACGTCAGAGACTGCGTAGGCGGGAAAATAGGTCAGTGGGTTTGCAGTATGGAAACATGCCCAGTTTGCGTTGAGCTATTCCTTTTATGTACATTGTATGGTCACGGGAGCTCTAGTTAGGTTGGTTGGCGGTTTCCACCGGCCAGCTTACGGTGGCCCCGTCCTTGCTAATCGGTATTATTCAAATTACGCCGCACGAGCGGTCGGCTTATAATTGCCGATTAAGACCATTATGAACTGACCTCTGCGTCTGAGTAAATGATATTAACTGGTGGCTGGTTTGATATTGGTTTGTATAGGTTTTTTGCTGTGTCATCGTTATTTTTAAGGGTGTTTAAGGGACGCAAGGGAACATTTCACTTCAATGGGGACATTTAATTCAATTTGTGGAAATGATGTCACCTTATAGGTATAGATAATTACTTTTACAGTGACGTTGCATTATGGAGGCATAATTAAATTGATGATTTATTTATGGATTCTTGATGTCAATTATTTTATAACTACCTATGTCGAGCCACAATAAAAAAAAAATAATAATCCAAAACATGCCACTCTAGGTCACACAGCGCCATCTATTCCCAAACTAAGCCGAAGTTTAGTTCTACTCGTGCTAGTTACCCGATAAACTTACGTAAAAAAAAGAAACATTAATAAAAATAGCAAACACCCAGACAAACGGACATGTTCATGAAAATGTTCTGTGCGGAAATCCAATCCACGACCCTTGGCTCAGAAGGCAGAGGGCACTAGCAAATGAGCCATCGAGTCAGTAATTTTTTGAGAGTAGATTTTGATATTTGATTTTCACAGTTGATTTTGACAGTTTATTTTGACAGTTGATTTTGACAGTTGATTTTGGCAGTTGATTTTGACAGTTGATTTTGGCAGTTGATTTTGACAGTTGATTTTGACAGTTGATTTTGACAGTTGATTTTGACAGTTGATTTTGACTGTTGATTTTGACAATTGATTTTGACAGTTTACTTTTTTTGTTGCAGGAGCGCAGTGGTTTGGACAGTATGCGGTCTCTAGAGCACTACCTCACAGACATCATGCGAGCGGATACCTCGGACCACATGAAAGGTAGGTGCCCTTAACAATAAGTCCCTTCGTACACAAGCTCTCAAAAAAACTTAAGAGAGGTAGGGCATAGCGAATCTCCGGTCGAATTCAGCCGCGCCGGTGAAGGACCTCCACCCTATAGAATACCGCAGCCAAATGACCTCCGGGTCGTGTTTCTGCAGGTGAGTAGGCTTTCCGGAGCTCGTGGGGTGTTAGGATTGGGCCGGTATGGCGGTGGCAACTGACAGGTAACTGACCAGTTACTTGCCCGTTGTCACAGCGATTTGGGCTTCTCTTCCGCTTTCCGTCAGGCGTAAGGAAGCCATTATGTCGAACTACTATAAAAAAAAATCATCGTAATTCTGTTTCAATGGCTCTTTATGGGACATGGTTGGTATTATTATATTTTTTAATCGTCTCCAAAAAAAAGGAGGTTCGCAATTCCACTGAATTTTATGAGTGTTAGGTACCACATATCTCCTAGAATTATGAACTGGTTGCAAAATATCTTTTTTTTTTTCAAAAGAGTGTACTTCCGAGATGGTCACCATATTGAAGTCGATTTTTTTTTAAATAATGCTGTTATTACTCTTATTCTAAATACCTGTGGCCTAACTCTACATTTAACAGAGGTAGGGCATAGCGAATCTTCGCTCGTATTGAGCTGCCCGTCCTGGGGAGGACCTCCACTAGAATACCGCAGCCAAATGACCTCCGGGTCGTGTTTCTGCTGGTGAGTAGGGTCTCTGGAGCTCGTGGGGGGTTAGGGTTGGGCCGGCATGGCAGTGGCAACTGACAGGTAACTAACCAGTTACTTGCCAGTTGTCACAGCGACTTGGGCTTCTCCTTGGCGTTCCATCAGTCGTAGGAATGCCATTATGTCGAGCTACTATAAAAAAAATCATCGTAATTCTGATTCAATGGCTCTTTATGGGACATGGTTGGTAGGTTTTTTTTAATCGTCTCCAAAAAAAGGAGGTTCGCAATTCCACTGAATTTTATAGTGTTACGTACCACATATCATAGAATTATGAACTGCTTGCAAAATAAATCTTTTTTTTTCAAAAAAGTGTACTTCCGAGATGGTCACTATATTGAAGTCGATTTTTTTTTCTAAATAATGCTGTTGTTACTCTTATATTAAATACCTGTGGCCTAACTCTACATTTAACAGAGGTAGGGCATAGCGAATCTTCGCTCGTATTGAGCTGCCCGTCCGGGGGAGGACCTCCACTAGAATACCGCAGCCAAATGACCTCCGGGTCGTGTTTCTGCTGGTGAGTAGGGTCTCCGGAGCTCGTGGGGGGTTAGGGTTGGGCCGGCATGGCAGTGGCAACTGACAGGTAACTAACCAGTTACTTGCCAGTAGTCACAGCGACTTGGGCTTCTCCTTGGCTTTCCATCAGGCGTAGGAATGCCATAATGTCGAGCTACTATAAAACAAAAAAAAAATGAGCTCTGCGTTTGTCAAACACCTAGTCAAACACACAGAATGTTGTAAGGCCGTAACTGTCAGTTCACGTCGTCCCGCCGCTAATGCGCTCGACATGACTTCCTTTTTAGCGGTGTAAGTACCATCTACAAAACGTCAAATGTTTTTTGTAAATCATATTTTTTTTTTGTAAAAAAAAGTTTAAAAAAAATTACAATTTTTTTTAGTTACTTTTTATTAATAATTTTGGGGATAAAATTTTAAAAAATGATTTTTTTTTCTACATTTAAAAAAATTAAAAAAATTATTACCTTTACATTTTCTTTTTCATTTAATTAAATGAAACATTCACTTAAATATTTGCAACTTTTAACAAAAAATGCAGAACAAATCCGAGTCAATAAGTACAACGAAAAACAAAATAAGTGACTTTTTTTCTTCGTTCAAAAACACTTAGCATCAGTTACCTAATTTGCTGACCTTACCTGCCACAGTGTACAGGTGTCGTCACAGATTTAGCTCAAGCATAGAGTAGACTCTAGATGTGGCCTAACGATAAATTAATAAGATGCCAAGCCTACCTTTAGGATGTAAGGGCCTGAAGAATGCCTATCATCTTTTCGCTGCAAACCACCCTCACCTGCCCGTGGTGCATCCTGCCGAATAACGAACGAGGCGCTGGCAACCGACTGGTGGCGGTATAACTATCACAATTGAAGGCGCAGCTAAATACCACAGGCTGATGACGGGCAGCAGCGTCACCGGAGCGCCTGCCCAGCGTGGCGATTATGGATAAAACCTCCAGGTATTTGCCCAAAGTGGCGAACAACTGGAGAGGCCTATGTCCAGCAGTGGACTGCAATGAGCTGATGATGATGATGGACAGAATTAAGCTTCTTACTTCTTCTCAGCAGGCTACACGTCGAAATGCTGGTAGGAAAAAAGTGTGACGTGCAAAAGTATTACTAGTGAATCTATTTGCAGAAATAAACTAATTTATTTTATTGACTGGCGATGGCTCATTTGGTAGGTAGTGACCCCTGCCTTCTGAGCTGAGGGTCGTGGTATCGATTACCGCACAGTGAAAACATTAATGTGCATTAACATAACATTTTTGCCACGGACTTGCAAACTCTGGAACGACCTCCCAGCCGCGGTGTTTTCTGATCGCTACGACAAATGTCCTTTTTCAAACGAGGTTTAAAGAGAGCTCTTTTATCACGGTAGGTAGCGGCATTGCTGCGCCCCTGGCATTGCTGATATCCATGGGCGGCGGTTACTGTTTAACATCAGACAGTCCGCTTGCTCGTCTTTCACCAAAAAGCATAATAAAAATGTGTCTGTTTGTATTGGTCTGGGTGTTTAATATGTATTTAATACAAAAAAGTATCTAAATAAGTTTATCAGTTGTCTAGTACCATAGCCTGGGGCTAGATGGCGATGTGTGGCCCAGCGTGGCATGTCTTGGGTTATTTATGGTGCAGCGCAGACGGCACACTTTTTGTGCGATAGAGTTTGTGTCTGAGACATTTAAAAAGAGCATCTAGGTCCCTACAGCTCTGCCGACAGAATGATCGAAGATGTGCGTTGAGTGTGAAATATCCGCGACAAATTTGCGCGTCGTGTGCGTTACTGCATATAATTGCATAGGTTCTATTTTCACAGACTAAAAAGTGCGTCATGGGAAGTCTGTCGTCTGCGCTGCCCCTATAGCTGTCACTCCGTTGTCCCATCCAGCGGCGCTAGAGCCGCGTTGTTTGCGCAAGCGCATTGTCAAGCGTCCTTGCGCGGGTTGTGCGCAGTAATTAGCTTGGCGTGCGCTGTGACGACTGTTAGGTCGTACGCGGCCTATGAGTGAGGAATATGCCTCAAATTTATTTAGTACTTGAGGGTTTCTCATCATCAGCCTATGACTGCTGCACATAGGCCTCTCCAGTTGTTCGCCACTTTGGGCAAACATCTGAATAAGAATAAGAAAAGCTTTATTTGGCACATAATTACTCAAAGTAATAACAGAAATACAAAAACAAAAAATAATAAAAGAAACACAAGAGAGGTAGGGCATAGCGAATCTTCGCTCGAATTGAGCCGCCCGTCCGGGGAAGGACCTCCACCCTATAGAATACCGCAGTCAAATGACCTCTGAGTCATGTTTCTGCCGGTGAGTAGGGTTTCCGGAGCTCGTGGGGGGTTGGGGTTGGGCCGGCATGGCGGTGGCAACTGACAGGTAACTGACCAGTTACTTGCCCGTTGTCACAGCGACTTGGGCTTCTGTTTCGCTTTCCATCAGGCGTAGGGAAGCCATTATGTCGAGCCACTATAAAAAAAAATATTTAGTTCTAGATTAGGGTTTCTCATCATCAGCCTATAGCAGTCTACATAGGCTCGTTGTTCGCTACTTTCTGGAGACATCTGGAGGCATCTGGAGGCTGCCCCCACTTGGGCAGGCGGGTTGGGTATATGGCTGGCCAGGGCAGGCAGGGATGTAGCTGTATGCCTTGGCGCTACCCGTGTCTCTGCTACTTGCTGCCCACTGGCGACACATGGGGGTTTAGTGGGTGTGCCCTCTCATTCTGGGAAGGTGTGAGTTCCACACACCATGCCGACTCCTCCCGGAGGCGGCATGAAGGTGCTTAGTTCATTTTCCTCTAGTAAAAAAGGCGGGTTGGGTTGGGTATCGCAGGATGTAGCTCCTCGCTCCGGTGACGCTGCTGCCCGTCATCGGTCTGTGGTATTCAGCTACGCCTTCAATCGTGATGATTATACCGCCATCAGGCGGTTGCCAGAGCCTCGTTTATTATTCGGCAGTATGCAATATGGGCAGGTGGCGGTATTTAACCATCACAGTTGAAGGCGTAGCTAAATACCACAGACGATTACAGGCAGCAGCGTCACCGGAGCGAGGAGCTACGCCCTGCGATCGCCAACCCGCCTGCCCAGCGTGGCGATTATGGTTATATCCTCCAGATGTTTTCCCTTAGTGGCGAACAAATGGAGAGGCCTATGTCCAGCAGTGGACTGCAATAGGCTGATGATGATGATGAATTATTAATATCTATGAAACTACAATTTCCTGAAAGAAGTTACAACGCGTATTTAATTTCAGGGGCCCTACTACAGAAAACGAAAACGATCGTTCGTTGAACGGATCGCGTATTTTTGCCTCATAAATACCTCTCATTTGTCCCTCCCGTGTTCTAATAATATTAATTAAATTGTTGAAAATCGACGTTGACGAATTTTAGTTTGTATATTCGAACACGGGAGGGACAAATGAGAGGGATTTATGGGGCAAAAATATGCGATCCGTTCAACGAACGATCGTTTTCGTTTTCTGTAGTAGGGCCTCTGTACTGCCATTAAGCTATTTACATAGCTGTAAGCTCGCCCAATTATAATAATAGGTAGGTACTAAAGTAACAACAAGGAAGAGAGTCCATTATAAATCCAGAGATCTCCGTTGAATGTAGAGCTGACATTTAGCTATTGGCTTACAGACGAAAAGTGGACAGAAATAACTAAAGTCATAGACTAAAATCGTCTAAACACGCCGCCTCGTGACTTCTAACACCTATTACTTATAGAATTCAAATGCATCTCTATGTTCTTCCCGTTAAACAATTTTGTATCTTATATGATTGAAGATAAAAGCGATATTAGAGTCGTGGTTTTATTGTGAATACTATACTCGGCAGAACTAAAGAGGTCTACTTTAGGAATTCCAAATTCAAATTGCATGTTTCAAACGTAGAGTTTTCTTAAGTTTTCCTTGTCAAAAATAGACGCGTTCCGTTTTTGAAAAATGCACTGAAACATGGCGTCGATTTTAGTTTGTTTTTAACTACACACAAAGGAATTCGTTGATAAGAGCGTCGTCGTACTAAAATCGGCCGGCTTCTCGATAAGCATGTCACAGACTATAGCGTGCTGTCAGTCGACTCCCGCGCTCCGCACGGCGCATGCGTGTAGTCAAACCTTTTTAAAAACAACTTTTTTTATTGTAAACTCGTGGGCGTTCTATTTTTGAATTTACGAAAATTGTGCGTGTAGTGCAGTGAACCCGCTGTGTTGTAATCTGTGGATAACAGTGGAGTTTGGATACAGATAATATTTTGTTAGTTTTTTAAACCTATTTTTCATTCTTTTTAATCTATTGTAGTGCCAATGAGGTTTGGTTTCATTCATCCTTTTATATGAATAGGTGTATCATATGGACGGAACAGTTTTACGTATCAGCTTACCATTTTAGCATCAGGATGTTTTTTTAATCTTTATTACACAATTCAATAGTATGCAAAAGGCGGAATTCAAGCAGCCACATAGGCATCCTCTACCAGTCAACCATTGGACTAAGCAGATAAAATGTTTAAGATAGTCTGCCACAAAGTTGGTTTGAAAAACAAATCGGGATATTTTTGTTTAAGTAGGTACATAATCCATACGTTGAAAAAATATAAAGGTAGGTACTAGGCAGTAACTCTAGATAGAGTACTTATAAAACCTTCGGTGTTAGATAAATATTGTTTATAGCACAAAAACTATTTACAGGAAAATGTATTGAAGTTATAGTAGGTATTTAGACAGTTTTATCGCTAGGTTGCAATCTTTTAAAGATAGTCTACAGCTAAACGAGATGGAATTAATAAACATATTAATTTCTAAAGATTCTTACTTTTTTTTCGTGTTTAGTTACTATATCTTCCAAAAAGTACGTTCTATTTTATCAAACGGCCTGTAAAAAAATTATGTTGACGATATTTTGTTATTATTAAAATAAATAACAGATGATTTTCAATTAGGTAAATTAGCTGAACCTGAAGATACAGATGTAGTTTACTGAAAATTGACATCGACTGGCTCGATAGCTCGTTTGGTAGTGACCTCTGCCTACCGAGCCAAAGAACGTGGGTTCGATTACGCATAGTACAAACATTTGTGTTCATGATATATGTCTGTTTGTATTGGTCTGGGTGTTTACTATATAGTATGTAGGTATTTATTTACATAAAAAAGTAGGCTTAGTAAGTTTATCAGTTGTCTAGTACCCATAGTACAAGCTTTGGCTTAGTTTGGGGCTAGATGGCGATATGTGGGCCAGCGTGGCATGTCTTTGGTTATTTATTTAATGATGTGTAGGTGTTATGAGTAGGTATCTTTGTATGCATCTGATGATAAAGTATATCTATGACATTTATCTGGCCCCAAAGTGTGGCGTAAGTACTTATGTTATTCAAATAAGAACAACCAAGCCGGGGATATTTCAATAGATTGAAGTGTCTGTCTAAAACAAACAAAAACAAATGTGTCTGTCAATTTTCAACCAAACGTCTAAGACATACTCGTAATAGTATAAATAAATAAATAATAAATATCAGACAACATCACATACATTGCTCCGATACCAAAGTAAGTAGCTTAAGCACTTGTGTTATGGGTATCAGAACAACGAAGGTACCACAAATAAATACTTAAATACAAATATTAACACCCAGACACGGAAAAAACACGAGTGTTCATCACACGAATGTTTGTCCCGGGTGGGAATCGAACCCACGACTCTCGGATCAGAAGGCAGGGGTCACTACCAATTGAGCCACCGAGCCTGTCATTATAGTCCATTGTTTATTGCAATATTTTGAAGACTTCGTAACTTAATGTGTGGTCGTGTATACCACAAATATAACACCAATGATAAAATCTAATCTGGACAGAACACACAAAATGTTTATCACAAGAATCATAGATATAAACCGATATTCGAACCCATAACACTGCGTTCAAATGGGCCATTCAAGATTTTAAAGATATAAAATATGTTGTTTAAAAATTTTCACTTTATAAGCCTTTGTCAGATTTTTTGTTTCGAAAAAAAAAACTGTACAAAAAATTTAATAAAGCAAACAAAAAAAAATATTGCAGAATTACGAAAACCACAAAAAAATTGGCACATCACTATTTTAGACGTAAAACAAAAACAAACATGAAAAAATACACACAAAATAATACTAAAAACTCAAAAACACTTGTCGTATCACTGTTCCAAATCTAAAATAAAAACAAAAAACACTTTTTACTAAAAAGCATTTGTAGAGCAAGCAGTAAACAAGCACACGGTTCTATTTACAATAGAACTAAATCCAAGGCGAGTCATTTAATTCAGGCGAGTGCGTAGAGCGGCTGTTGTTACACAACGAACATAATATTCGCTTATGAGCCGTAGAGTTCAATGGTAGAGACACTACGACGTCAAAAAATCGGTAAAAAAAACGTTTAAGTTAAACGGTTTTATTTTATGTGCACTGAAAAAGAGAAAATAAATAAATAGTTACTTACTTACCTACCTATCAACCTTTCGCTGCATATAATATACTGAATGGTCGACTGTGCTGCCTGATGTTATATTATGTTATTTTATTTTTTAAGAACCTTAAATTTGCTCCAAAAATGCAATATGGAACACATAATAATATTAAATGTGAATACTTTGACGAAGATTGAACCTCGCGGATAGCCAATGAAAAATAACTTCTTGCTTGATATACGAGTCAATATTTCTATGGATGTGGTAGAGAAACATTTTTGGCAATTCTTAATTTATTTATAAATGTGTCAATTTTTGACAAAGGACCGACATTGTATATTACTCGTAGTACCTAGGATATTTTCATATTACAAATAATACTACTACTAAATTTAAGAGCTTTGCTCTTGTCGGTGGAGCAATTTCCACTCCTCCCTGGACTC
Organism: Conogethes punctiferalis; assembly: GCA_031163375.1. Classification (NCBI taxonomy): domain Eukaryota; kingdom Metazoa; phylum Arthropoda; class Insecta; order Lepidoptera; family Crambidae; genus Conogethes; species Conogethes punctiferalis. The sequence goes on along the minus strand of CM062106.1, from coordinate 6,292,633 downwards.
CGCCAGCGCCTTCAACTCCTTGTACGTCATGACATTAACTTTCTCCTTCAACTGTTGTGTAAATGTTCGTCTTGGCCTCCCTCTCCCTCTCCTGCCTTCTATTTTACCTTCTAGTATAGTTTTCATAAGTGTGTCATGACGCACAAGGTGTCCCACCATTTTCCCTCTCCTGTTTTCAATCGCCTGCATTAAGCATCTCTTTTCCTTTACCATCTCCAATACCTCCTCATTCGTCTTCCTTTCCATCCAGCTTATTCCCTTCAATCTTCTCCAGCACCACATCTCAAAGGCCTCGAGTCTTTCTCTATCTCTCTGTGTCATTGTCCACGTCTCACAGCTATACAGGGCAGATGTATGATTTCACAAGAGGCATGTATCATCATCATCATCATCAGCCTATTGCAGTCCACTGCTGGACCTATGTCCAGCCTCTCCATTTGCTCGCCACCTAGGGCAAACATCTGGAGGATATACCCATAATCGCCACGATGGGCAGGCGGGTTGGCGATCGCAGGGCGTAGCTTCTTGATCCGGTGACGCTGCTGCCCGTCATCGGCCTGTGGTATTTAGCTACGTCTTCTATCGTGATGGTTATACCGCCACCAGTCGGTTTGCCAGAGCCTCGTTTGTTGTTCGGCAGGATGCACCACGAGCGGTGAGGATGGCTTGGAGCGAAAAGGTGATAGGTCGCTCCCTTACATCCCATCATGCAAGCATGTATCAGTTAAATCAAAATTAAATATATCCGTCCCTTTCACGAGAGCAGATTTTCTTGTAGAAATTGTGGTGGTTACGTGGACTGTGACGTCATCCTACTCATTTTTCACACGAATTTCAACCTAATGGGGTGTTGTCCGATATTTATTACTGCCTCACAGAAAAATCTAGATAAAAAAAAAAAATTAAACATGACAGTTAGGTACTTACGACCGGAACACAGTCAGATTGACAAATGAATCGCATCCGAATGTGATCTGTGTGTGTGACCTTGACACGCGCATGCGCAGAACAAGGTTACACAGAATTAGCACAGATTCGCACAGTGATATACTCGTATGCAGGTCTGTGATAATGAAATAGATAGATACTCCTTTTTGAGCATCGAATTATTTACATAAATAAAATAATAAATAACCCAAGACATGCCACGCTGGGCCACACGTGGGGCCACACATCGCCCGGGCCATCTTTAAACTATTTGAGGCCCTGGGCACATTAGGATCATGGGGCCCCTATGACCTAAATATCAGTTATCATTTGGTAATCTGGCAGGAACTAGGGGGCCCCATTCGATCACGGGGCCCTGGGCACGTGCCCATAGTGCCCAGTGGAAAAGAGATGCCTGCACATCGCCATCTCGCGCCAAACTAAGCCGAAGCTTGTACTATGGGTACTAGACAACTGATAAACTTACTTAGATAGACAGAGAGATATTATACATAGTAAACACCCAGACCAATACAAACAGACATGTTCATGTACACAAATGTTTGTACTGTGCGGGAATCGAACCCACGACCCTTAGCTCAGAAGGCAGAGGTCACTACCAAATGAGCCATCAAGCCAGTCCAAATCCAAAGTCCAAGTCCAAATCTAGCTGACCCGGCGCACTTAGTATGGCCATGTCATCATCATCATCTTATCATCAGCCTATCGCAGTCCACTGCTGGACATAGGCCTCTCCAGTTGTCCGCCACTTTGGGCAAACACCTGGATGCTTTACCCTAATCGCCACGCTAGGTAGGCGGGTTGGCGATTGCTGGGCGTAGGTCCTCGCTCCGGTGACGCTGCTGCCCGTCATCGGCCAGTGGTATTTAGCTACGCCTTCAATCGTGATGGTTACACCGCCACCAGTCGATTGCCAGAGCCTCGTCTGTTATTCGGTAAGATGAACCACGGGCAGGTGAGGTTGGCTTGGAGCGAAAAATGATGCTCACTTACATCGCCTCATTTTAGCGGCCATTTTAGCAGCGAAAGTTTGTTGTTATCGATAAGAATCGTTTCGCCCTTGACATGCACGACTGCGCAAGAATCGGCCTTGCTGTGCGTTTGAACAACGCTAAACGAGCCAGTGGCCGACTTAATATCATATCATCATCATATCACCGGGCAACATCGTGTGATATTTTTTTGGCGTTTTTAAGAGAGGTAGGGCATAGCGAATCTTCGCTCGAATTGAGCTGCCCGTCCGGGGAATGACCTCCACCCTATAGAATACCGCAGCCAAATGACCTCTGGGTCGTGTTCCTGCCGGTGAGTAGGGTTTCCGGAGCTCGTGGGGGGGTTGGGGCTTGGGCCGGCATGGCGGTGGCAACTGACAGGTGACTGACCAGTTACTTGCCCGTTGTCACAGCGACTTGGGCTTCTCTTTCGCTTTCCATCAGGCGAAGGTAAGCCATTAAGCCGAGCTACTATAAAAAAAAATACCTGATGGTAAAAAGGGGCAAGGAGAATCAAATAACTCCGTAGCACACTCTCCAAAATGCAACTGATAGATTTTTTTTTATAAAAAGAGCGTTCAGGAAGAACTCCACCGATGGTAAGCGGTCGTGAGGTCCTATCGTGTGATGAACATTTGTGTTTGTTCCGTGTTTGGGTGTTTACATTTGTATTTAAGTATATATTTGTGGTACCTTCGTTGTTCTGATACCCATAACACAAGTGCTTAAGCTACTTACTTTGGGATCGGAGCAATATGTGATGTTATCTAATATTTAAAGGAACTTTTTAGATCTTCCGGGCTTCAAGCGAATGATGCTGTAACAAATGTAGACAATATACTATACCTCTTTCAACAATAACAGTCACTATCTATACTTATAATAAATCGGTAGAGAGGTCAATTCTGTACATGAAATATTTTTTCAAAATAACTATCAGGGGGTGATTAGTGATCGATACTGATGCCAAAAATGCAATCAGTAAAATTTTTGTCTATCTGTCTGTCTGTCTGTATGTTCGTTATAGAAAAAAAAACTACTGGACGGATTTTAACGAAACTTGGTACGATTATTCTTCATACTCTTGGGCAGGTTATAGTATACTTTTCATCACACTACAATTAAAAGGAGCAGAGCAGTAGTGGGAAGTGTTGGGAAAACGGAAGAAATTTTTATCTGTACGTTTAATCGCGCATCACGCGGAAACTACTGCATAGAATTAAATGCGGTTTGCGCCAATGTATTGCTTAAAGTCTAACTTAAAATTTAGGTACCATTTTATGGAAGTCCGTTATTTTTGAAACCCGATATCCACGCGTGCGACGCCGCCGGCACAGCTAGTAATAAATATATACTATCTGTGACAGTTGTCACGATTCTCAAGTCGACCAAATCGATATAATTTCCAACCTTGACCTGACCTTGGTTGCACATCACTATCAATCGTTGTTTATGGACGTGTTTGACGTAATGCTTTTAGCGATCCATAGACAAATTGATTTTGCAATTGAGTCATCATAAACATCATCATTCTGTAAATTTTAATTTGGGGAATTTTGCCCAGTCAACACTCTTGGTGACCTCGGCAGGTTTAATTCGTACCTACCCAGGTCTACGCTGCTGCCTATTTCCTGATATTCCCTTAGTCGTCATTTACGACACTGAACGAAGGTGTTCCTAGTCTAAATACTGAAACAAACCTTATTGCGTTCTTATCAAGAGAAAAAAATACTTGACAATGAAATCATTTTTTTTTTATTACTGTGGGTGGCAGACGAGCAAGAGACAAGCGGCCCATCTGATGTTAAACGGTTACCGCTGCTCATAAACTCTGCAATGCCAGGGGCACAGCTTAGCCGCAGCCTACCGTGAGGAAAGAGTTCTCTTTAGTTAGACCACGTTTGAAGAAGGACAAGTCGTAGCGATCGGGAAACACCGCGGCTGGGAGCTCATTCCAGAGCTTACACGTACGCGGAAAGAACGATCGTTGGAAACGAACAGTTCTTGAAAGAAAGGTTTCCAAATGGTATGGATGGACTCTCATAAATCATACCAAACTAGAAGGAAATTTAACATCTTGTACAATTCGTGAGCAAACAATCTTTGCCTACCAAATTAGCAGCGCTATGAGAACAAATTAGATACTTATAATAACAAGAAGGTCATCTTACAATCAATAAGTTACCTTGGCCTCGGACGGAACATCACTAGCAAACACTTCACTCTTGTTATAAAAACGGTTTGCGCAAAATTCTAATTAAATTGTTCGATTTTCTGAAGTTCTTATGAGATTAAATGTCTTTAAACCTATTCAAATCGATTTTATTTACTCACAGAAATAACAGGATTTTTAGCAAGAATTAAAACCGACTTCAATTGGTGTCAATGGGATCAACTAGGATTGTACACCCTTTAAAAAAAAAAGAATTTCTGAGAATAAAATGTCATTCCATACTATGAAAGTAGGGGCGAAACGCACTGTGCGAGTGTGTGGAACTTGCACCATATAACGGCGCCTATTCGCCGTATCCCTGCTCGTCTGTCGAAGACACCCATGAAATCTCTTTTAATCGACTGCTTTTATATAAAGCACAGGTCCGGTCCCATATGGAGTACTGTAGTCATCTCTGGGCGGGAGCACCCAAGTATCAACTTGGTCCGTGACTCGCTTCAAAGACGTGCCTTGAGAATCGTCGATGATCCCAAACTTACCAACGATATTGAGCCGCTAAGCCTGAGGAGGGACTGTGCCTCTTGTGTATGTTCTATCGATTGTACAACGGGTTCTGTTCTGAAGAATTGATGATGCCACCAGCTTCATTTTGTCACCACACGCCACCGGCAGGGTGTTCATCCTCACGTTGAGGCCTAACTGGTCACGCACGGTCCGATTTCAGAGGAGTTTCCTCCCGCGAATGCTGCGTTTGTGGAATGAGCTCCCTGCACAGGTTTTCTCAGGGGAATAGGTACAGTATGGGGCGCTTCAAGTCTAAAATAAATAGGTTTTTAAAGGGTCGGCAAAGCGCATGCGATGCCCCTGGTGTTGCAGGCGTTCATGGGCTGCGGTGACCGCTTACCGTCAGGCGGGCCGGCAGCCATTTTGTCAACCCTAGTAGTAAGTATAAAAACAAATCTGGGGATCATATCACGTTTTATTTTGAAATCCGTGACTTTCTTGTCAATAAAGATAATACTACCGACTGTCTGATTAGTTCTATTGTTAATTATTATCAGTCCTTATCTGTTTATGTCTGCACGTGTGTTAACTGATACATAATCACGTATTAATCTTTGCATATTGATTGGCGACAATCTCAGCAAGATAAGGATGTATTCTATATTTAGTCGAAATTATATTAAGTTTCTAGGCATTGTATATTTGGGTGATTATATTGATAAATGCCTATGACGCGGACGGGCAGCAGCGTCACCGGAGCGAGGAGCTAGCTTTTTTTTTCGACATAATGGCTTCCCTACGCCTGATGCAAAGCGAAAGAGAAGCCCATGTCGCAGTGACAACGGGCAAGTAACTGGTCAGTTACCTGTCAGTTGCCATCGCTATGCCAGCCCAACTCTTACCCCCCACGAGCTCCGGAAACCTACTCACCGGCAGAAACACGACCCAGAGGTCATTTGGCTGCGGTATTCTATAAGTAGAGGTCATTCCCCAGACAGGCGGCTCAATTCGAGCGAAGATTCGCTATGCCCTACCTCTCTTTAGGTACGCCCGTCGATCGCCTACCCTCCTGCCCAGCGTGGCGATTAGGGGTAAAGCATCCAGGTGTTTGACCAAAGTGGCGGGCAGCTGGAGATGCCTATGTCCAGCAGTGGACTAGAATAAGCTGATATTAATGACTTATTATATTAATGACTTATTAAGAAAAACGTCATTTGTCAAAGTGGCAAACAATTTCCCATGAGTTCTTTTTAAATGTTTTCACGAGTAAATGCAATTCTAAGTATTGCCACCAGGTATTAATATCGATTTCGTAATTATGGGAAAAAGGCATGTCCTTGCGTTTCAAATTAAAGCCTAGTTAGAGAATAGAATACCTACCTACCTAGTTTAAAAAGAAAAATAACCTTGTTCATATCGATTTTGTAGCCAAGTGGTTAAGATTGTAGCTTTATGTATCTGAATAATAATGAATGTTGTATTGGTCTGGGTGTTTACTATGTATAATATGTATATATTTACAAAATAAAAGTATCTATGTGTTTATCAGTTGTCTAGGTACTCATATTACAAACTTTGGCTTAGTTTGGGGCTAGATGGCAATGTGAAGCCCAGCGTGGCATGTCAGGGGTTATTATATTTAGACTGGCTCGGTGGCTCAATTGGTAGTGACCCCTGCCTTCTGAACCAAGGGTCGTGGGTTCGATTCCCACCCGGGACAAACATTCGTGTGATGAACACTTGTGTTTGTCCCGTGTCTGGGTGTTTATATTTGTATTTAAGTATTTATTTGTGGTACCTTCGTTGTTCTGATACCCATAACACAAGTGCTTAAGCTACTTACTTTGGGATCGGAGCAATGTATGTGATGTTGTCTAATATTTATATATTTATTTATTTATTGTAAAGAGAAAGATTTTGTGTTATTGTGTGGATGATTGTAATTTGTAAACTGCTGTGCCGATTTCAAAAATTCTTTCACCATTGGCAAACTACTTACCTACATTCACCCTGAGTATAACAGGCTAGATATATATCTAGATATATATATGCTAGAAAAGATTATGGATCCATATACTTAATCCTACTTAAACGCCAAAAAGAAGTAACCCAATGAAATATTTATTGGAAATACCCGAAGCAAAGCGAGGGTTGGTCGCTAGTTTTTATAAGCTTAATCAAAATTAATTAGGTTTTCTTTAAATGTACTGTCTGTGTTCTAATTTATATTGTTGGAAATATGTAAATATGGTCTTCATTAACCTTAGTAACTACTATACCTCCTATTTTGAAAATATTTCCAAACATAAGCTTTTCTTTATGAGAGCTTTCAGGATGACCTCACTCCTGACGGTAAGCGGTCGTGAGGTCCAAAAGTTAGTTCGACAGGCACAATAGAACAAACCCATTGCCTGTCACCCTCACCCAGAAGGCCCACTGAAATGCCGTTTCACGCCCCGCCTAAAGAACCCGGGATTGTAAGAGGAAGGAAACACATGACCTGGAAGGGCATTCCATGACTTAATGGCACGGGGTAAGAACGAGGAACTGAACCTCTTGGTGCGTGACACCATTGTCACCAGATTCCAAAACCATAATAGCTACTTACAGTAGATAGATATCTTTAGGTTATTTATTACAAACTCCCCTGTTATCCTAAAGTTTAACATCAGTGTAATGTTAATTTTAACGTTATTTTTACAGTGAAGTGAAATTGTGATGTACAACGAAAATGTTTTAAATTGAGTTCTTGTGTTTTGTGAATATTTCGGAAACATGATCAACGATCATTTAGTGAGCAACATGACCTATTATGGTAAGTTTATATATTTTTACCGACTTCAAAAAAGGAGGTTCTTAATTCGACTGATTTTTTTTGTACCTATGTTTGTTACCACAAACCTTAATCTGGAAGACATTGCTTGAAGCGATAAGACCGCATAAATTATGCAACGATTGTGTAGTCGTAAGTATCTACATCTATTTAAATATCTCCGAGAATTGTGAATCGATTTGGAAAATTCTTTTTTTGTTAGAAAGGGTTTGTTGGTCCCATTTTCACCAAAAAAATTTTCTAATAAATGCTGTCATTTGTTGTATAAAGTACTTTGACCGGCTTGGTCGTGGCTAGAGCGTAAGCGGGGACGATCCGAAGGCTCCTGGTTCGATTCCCGGCCGGGTCAATTTAGGAAAAAAATTGTTAACACGTTGAACGCCACTGAAAATAGGTGGTTTTCATTCAGGCCATGGGGGACACGGGTGGGCCAAATCCATTGAGTCCATTCAGGCCACAGGGGTCATCGGTCGGTGGGCCAAGGCAAAAAAAGCGTTTTCTGTTTAAGTAATTTACAAGGAACGGGGTATCGTTGTCATTCCAAATAGATAGAAAGGTGGGCCGCGTGGCCCTGTAGAACATTCAATCAGCATGGTTCTTATTTTTCACAAAAGACTTAGAATTTATTGACGTTTTTCTGTCACCCGTGTGCCTATATACAATTCCTTTGGATTTTGTAATAAAAACACTGAAGTTTTTAGTTTACAGTGGTAAATACCATATTCAAATGTCTTTATTGTGTTAAAGTTCCGATACACACATTGGTGCATTAGGCACAAAACATTACATCATTCTCCTGCCCTTATCCCGCTCTAAGTGGGCACAAAACATTACGTTATTGCAAATTATAATATATCCAATGTGTGGCCGCGGCTTTACGGTAAAGTTTTATCAAAATAAGATTAGTACATAGATGATTAGTGATAATAATCGGTTTGAGCGAATCCCCTAGAGACATTTTTTTATAGTATCACAGCACAGGGGCGACCGGATCGCCTGACGAAAAGCCAAAGAAAAACCCCAAGTAGGTAGCTATACTTATAGTAATACCTAGACTCAAATAAAAACAGGGCCAGACATTTTAAGTAAAAACTGTGCTATGTGGGTCATCTAGGCTCGCGGCCTACTTAGCCGTTGCCACGGCAACGGCGCCATATTGCGGTCGTCATGGCAACGCGCCTGCGCGCCAAACGTCACTCTGATAAGGGCGAGGCTTGATAGAGAAATTTTGTTGTTTTTTATTTTGGTAGTTAAAATGCGATGTGGCGTAATAAATTCCTACATACCATTTTAATAAATGAGGACTTCATATAATATCGGAACAACTTAGTAGCTTAATAAACCTAATTACCAACATTTTTTTTTATTAAAATCTATTAGGTAATCTTTTCTCTATTATTTTTTTCTAGATGTTTGCCCTAAGTGGCAAACAACTGGAGAGGCCTATGTCCAGCAGTGGACTGCAATAGGCTGATGATGATGATGAGGTCAATCTGGTAGGACAAATCGATTGTAGACCTTAGATTTTAGACACTGTGGCAGAGATGACGTAAAGATGTGACGGAGCTTCCCAAAGCCCAATATAATCCTATCGATTTCTTTCTAGAAGTGGTTTTTACCGAGTTGAATTATCTGTCCCAAATAAACATACTCCTTAGTAACTTCGATGGCCGAATTTCCGCTATTAAAAATACTTATATAGAGCAACTTATCATCAAACATTACTATTATTGGTGACTGGCTCGGTGGCTCAATTGGTAGTGACCTCTGCCTTCTGAGCCAAGGGTCGTGGGTCATGTCTGTTTGTATTGGTCTGGGTGTTTTCTATGTATAATATGTATTTATTTACAAAAAAAAGTAGGTATCTAAGTAAGTTTATCAGTTGTCTACCCATAGTACAAGCTTCGGCTTAGTTTGGGGCTAGATGGCGCTGTGTGGCCCAACGTGGCATGTCTTGGGTTATTTATTTATTTATTATTAGTAAGTAAATAAGATAATAAGACCTTTTTTGTTTTTTGCAAATCATTATGATAATAATATACCTAGTAGGTTTAAAAACGTATGGGTCAATGATTTTTTGACAGCTACCTAAATTTATCTCAATTGATTTGATTTGACAGTCGCAACGAACCTATCGAAAGTTCATTCAACTTTATCCATTATAGAAGTGAGTTTCCATTTCAATATTATCTATTTGAAACAGGACATTGGTTCCGGGGGGATTATCCCAACAACACACTTCCTTTAGATCGAAATTGGTTAATTTGACGGCAGGGATAGACTACATGCCTAAAGTTGAATTATAAAATTTGACTGGGTCGACGGCTCATTTGGTAGTGACCTCTGCCTTGTGAGCCAAGGATCGTGGGCTCGATTCCCGCATAGTACAAACATTTATGTGAATAGGCCTGTTTCCGTAAAAAATGTAATGTAATGTTATTATTTGTGTGTCTTTTAGATTATTCAAAAATAAAAGACACGTATTTTTTCATTTGTAAATTAGACCATAAATTACAAAGATATAGCCCGTTAAAATTACGCGTGACGTCACAGAGTGGGAGTTTTATCGCCACTAAGTAACGTCAAAGACCCCCACTCCTAAATTTTGATACCTTGTATCTTTGTTATTTTTTGTTTAAATGAAAAAAGGAAAATACGTGTCTAATATATTTTTATAATCTAAAATACGGACTAAATATAATGTAATTATTTTGACCCTGGAAACATCCCCATTAACATGTCTGCTTGTATTGGTATAGGTGTTTTCTATGTATAATAAGTATTTACAAAAAAAAGTATCTAAGTAAGTTTATCAGTTGTCTAGCGCCCATAGTACAAGCTTCGGCTTAGTTTGGGGCTAGACGGCGCTGTGTGGCCCAGCGTGGCATGTCTTGGTTTATTTTATTTTATTTAGTCAGTAAAATGACAAATGCTACTGTCACTGATACAACTTTGGGAAAGTGTCCAAGGTAAACAAAAAGAGACACACCCGATTTTATTGTTACTTTTGTCAAATATTCATTCAACATTAGAAAAAGAGAGGTAGGGCATAGCGAAACTTCGCTCGAATTGAGCCGCCCGTCCGGGGAAGGACCTCCACCCTATAGAATACCGCAGTCAAATGACCTCTGAGTCGTGTTTCTGCCGGTGAGTAGGGTTTCCGGAGCTCGTGGGGGGTTGGGGTTGGGCCGGCGCGACTTGGGCTTCTCTTTCGCTTTCCATCAGGCGTAGGGAAGCCATTATGTCGAGCCACTATAAAAAAAAAATAAAAAATAGAACTTAGAAGTTGGTTACCATTAAAGGTAGACTTTCGACCAGAGCGGCACCGGCGACACTAGCGCCGCGTCAGAGCCGTCGAGTCAGTGTCGCAGCGGCTCTGACGCTAAGTGGCTTCCGAGCAGCGCGACTCCGGCGTCAGTTCCAGTTGGTATTCCATGCCTAACACCTCAAAAACACGTGCGATCGCAGCTAGGTATCATGCGACAGTGCTTGCGCAAACATGCCGCTATCGCTCAGCGACACTGACGCGGCGTCCCTGTCGCGGCGACAGTGACGCCGCGCTCGAACGTAATGCTAGGTTTACACGCGTGCCACGCAGCCCGGCAAGCAGCTCGGCGAGCAGCCCTGCCCTACACACTGCGCACGCACGTGCACATTCAAACAGACGAACAGCCCGTTCACATGCTTGTGCTTGTGTTTGTGCCCGTTGAATGTCGTATTGAACGCGAGCGTGTAAACGCGGCATTAGTTCATACATTTCCGTACTGCTTAACGCTCAATCGCCGCGTTACTATCGCTAAGTGTCGCCGGAGCCGCTCTGCTCGGAAGTCTAACTTTAACCTGTAACACTGGAAATGTCATTATGCTGACTGAAGGCATAATTCAACTTTATAGTTTTTTTTATAGTAGCACGTAATAATGGCTTCCCTACGCCTTATGGAAAGTAAAAGAGAAGCCCAAGACGCTGCGCCAACGGGCATGTAACTGGTCAGTTACCTGTCAGTTGCCACCGCCCATGCCGGCCACCCTAACCCCCGGCTGCCGATGCAGCGCTCACCCCACGACCTCCGGAAACCCTACTCACCGACAGAAACACGACCCTGAGGTCATTTGGCTGCGGTATTCTATAGGGTGGAGGTCCTTCCCCGGACGGGCGGCTTAATTCGAGCAAAGAATCGCTATGCACTCTCATTAAATAATTTAAAAAATAAGTGTAGGTAGGTACTTACTTTTTCGAAATCTCTAACTGCGCATTATGCTCTGTTTAATAAAATTCTAATCCGAAGCCTATCAAATTCTGAATGATGCCACGCTTCACTGGAATAGAGTAGAAAGTCTTAATTGTACAAGTCATTGCTTTTGAAACCATTTTGGTGATATAACCAAGAAAATGTAACTGAACAGTGTAGAATATTCTTTAACGCACAAAATATAAACCTTGTGATCCTCCATTGTATTCTTTATGAGGAACTTCTTGCCTCGCGCGTCGGTTTTGTGCGAACCAACTCTCTGCGTCTTTCCGAACAGCTACGACTTGGGAGCCTTCAAGAAACGAGCGTACTCCTATTTAAAAGGCCGGTAGCGACCCCAGAACTCGATTTGAGTTTCAAGGGCGGCGGGGATGAAACTTCCATTTTCCACGCGGATGAAGTCGCGGGCAAAGCTAGTTTTATATTAAATACGTTAAATAAGTACATAAATATACCAAGTATACGCAGTATATTATGTTCCATAGGTAAGGGAGTATTATTTAAACCAATGGGCTGTGAAATAATGCATTATTATACGAGTACATCGTTTGAGTTAACATTTTCAAATCGTCCACTCCGTTATCATCTCACCAATTTTCTGTGTGAACTGCTTCAATCTAGCTACGCATTGTCGTGACCTGATTTGCGACCTAGAATCTAGCGCATCTAAACTGCCTAGGTAACATTTGGACCGCTTAGGAACTGTTAGGCATTGTCAATGCACTAGATCAGACTTAGCGTATTTCTGTTTTATTTACGACTACAATTTTTTTTTTGTAGTAGCACGAAATAATGGCTTCCCTACGCCTGATGGAAAGCGAAAAAGAAGCCCAAGTCGCTGTGACGTGCAAGTAACTGGTTAGTTACCTGTCAGTTGCCACCGCAGTGCAGGCTCAACCCTAACCCCCGGCTGTTGATGCAGCACTCACCCATTGAGACCCTATTCATCGGCAGAAACACGACCCGGAGGTCATTTGGCTGCGATATTCTACAGAGTGGAGGTCCTTCCCTGGACGGACAGCTCAATTCGAACGAAGACTCGCTATGCCCTACCTCTCTTAAAATATAATATACCTAAGGGGGAACAACAATTAGGCAACCTAAAAAAGAATTTTGTCTGTTTGCACACGCTAATTTTCGAAACTACTGGTAGGATTAGAATTGTTGGTTGTTCTAATAAATAAATAAAATAACAATAGATAAGTATTGTAGGTAAAATCACCATAATTTGGTAACAATATTACTTCAAGAGTATTTAAATAGGTAATTTGTTTTTGAAAAACAATTTGTGGATTTTTCATCCTTGACTCTCACTTAAGTCATTGAACTGACAGCCATTTTATTTGACATTGTGTCATTGTGAATGACTTTTAAGGTTCTTCTCGAATTGAGGCGCCCGGGCTCGTCTGAGCAAGGACCCTCCACCCTATAGAATACCGCAGTCAAATGACCTTCGGGTCGTATTTCTGCCGCTGAGTAGGGTCTCCGGAGGTCCAGCGGTGAGTGCTGTATCGGCAGCCGGGGGTCAGGGTTGGGCCGGCATGGCGGTGGCAACTGATAGGTGACTGACCAGTTACTTGCCCGTTTTCACAGCGACAGGCTTCTCTTTCGGTTTCCATCAGGCATTATGTCGTGCTATCATAAAAAAAAAGCTTATGCCCATCATCAGCCTATCGCAGTCCAATGCTGGACACAGGCCTCTCCAGCCGTTCGCCACTTAGGGCAAACATCTGGAGGATATATCCATAATCGCCACGCTGGGCAGGCGGGTTGGCGATCGCAGGGCGTAGCTTAGTTATGCCCGTTCCCTTAGTCGTCTTCTAGAATACTAGCAGAACGAGATGGGGTGGTTCTATTCTAAATCGGGAAACACCAGTTCAGTCCCTATATTCCCTTATTGTCACATCAAATCCTGGATGTACGTCGGTTCATAAAGCGCATGCGCGGTCCGGCCACGTGCGGGGTCAGTGACCTCGCTAATGTGGCTGGAACAAACTCTGGGCCTAATAGATTTGAAGGGCAGGAAAAATTAGGTTTAAGCTTCGATCATAACAAAAGTCTCAAAATCCTACAGAAAAATAATACGTGAAATTTTAAACCATAAAACCATTCTATGTATAATATGTATTTATTTACAAAAAAAAAGTCCTATCTATGTAAGTTTATCAGTTGTCTAGTACCCATAGCTTCGTTAGTTTGGGGCTAGGTGGCGCTGTGTGGCCCAGCGTGGCATGTCTTGGGTTGGGTTATTTATTTACTTCACAAGAGTAACCACATAATAGGGATGTTTTGGGGGTCAAAATAATTACATTATATTTAGTCCGTATTTTAGATCATAAAAATGTATTGGACACGTATTTTTCCCTTTTTCATTCGAATAAAAAATAGCAAAGATGCCTTGCATCAAATGTTAGGAGTGGGAGTCTTTGACGTCACTCGCTCCCGTAAAAATGCCTCACCGAGTGACGTTACGCGTATTTTCAACGGGCTATAACTTTGTTATTTTTAGTCTAATTTACAAATAAATAATACGTGTCTTCTATTTTAGAATAAGCTAAAAGACGGACTAATTGCAATTTTTAGCCATAATAGCCTATTACCACATTATAGTAAGCAGTTGACACTGTTTAAAATATGTCTACAGTTTACAATCTTGCGAGATTATAATCTACTAGCAGCCCGTCCCGGCTTCGCACGGGGTAGACAATTACATTGTTCAAATTTTACCAAGGGTCCCTAATTCTTTTCAAAATGAAATGTAGCCTATGTCAAATTGGAAGAATGTAGCATTCTATTGGTAAAAGATTTTTTTAAATCGGCCCAGTACTTTTTGAGCCTATTCATTACAAACATACAAAAATAGGTACAAATCTTTCCTCTTTATAATATTAGTGTAGATGTGACTGTTTTTACAATTTTACGGTGACATTATGTCACCGTAAAATATGACATAATACATAGATAGATAATTAGATCTATTTAATTTTGTTTAACTATCGACTATCTACTGAATTAAATAGTCCTTTCATACCAAAGACACGTGTTTAAGTGAAAAAAACCCACCACGTGTCTGCGTGGTGGGTTGACGGATGTTGTCCTTCATCAATTCACCGCGGGGGCAGTGGGTGCGTGTCCCGGACTAACAAAGATTATCTTCTATAGATAGATAGATATTCTTTATTGCACAAACATAAACATTTACAGGAAAGAGTTTACAAACATATATTATAGTTCATTCGCGTTAAGAAAGGCTAGAAATAAAATTTCTAGCGTTTTAATTGGCTAGTGGCCTGTCAGTGACCTGTCAGTCACTATTTTCTTAACGCGAATGAACTATAGGTACAATGTAGGCGGTCTTATCGCTGGGAGCGATCTCTTCCAGACAACCTTCAGGTAGAGGTCAATTGCTATATAAAAATGCTTCTATCTATATATGTACTTATAATCTATAATATATAAAGCTAAATTACCACTCACTGACTGACTCATCAGGGGTTTTTTTTCGGGTATTTAGAGGAAAAAATCGGGAAAATGATGTAGGGTGACCGTAAATCGGACGTCAATCAATACAGGTTTTTCAATTTTTTTTTCCAAAAAACAAAATGGCGGCTTTGCTTGTTATCGTAACTCGGTCATTATCCATCGGATCGCTGCCAAATTTTTGGGGCTTGTAGAGTAGGTCAAATGATTAAAATAAAAAAAATAAAATGTCAAAAAAACAAAATGGCGGCGCCGCCATCTTGGACTGAAAAAGTGATTTCGACCGTTTTCAGACCCATTTTTGAGAAATTCCCTCTCTGAAACGTGCATAGACAAATTAATTTTTTTTTTGGTTCCTTTTAGCGTATATACTCGTCTTTAAGATTGCATCCACAGATTATGAAAAAACAATATGGCGGCGCCGCTGGTATCCATTTTGTCCCAAGAAAAATTTGTGCTATTTTTAAATTGATTTTTCTCACTGATGGCAACACTCGATCGATTTGGCTTGTATGTAGCAGTGGTAGGTTATTTATCGGTCCGTTGGTAGATTTTTGAATTTCTACCAAATTGATAGTAGTTTTTGCCACAAGGCCCCAAATGTGAGTGACAAAAGTGTGAAGTATATCCAATTTTCGAGTATGCACATTTATGGCAACCCCGACTGGTATTAGCCTCAGGGTAGTTTTGAAGAAAAATTCTGGCAACACTGGTTTTGGCGGGCAAAATAATTTTTTGGCAGACCCTTTTTTGGCTTATACTTTGAGCATTCCGGCAAATGGCAGAAAAAAAGTAAAAATGCCAAATGTTGCCATATATAGTCAGGTATATGGGAAAATTCCGATTTTTTCGATTTTCAATATGGCGTCGGCACTGGCCGCCATTTTGTGAAAAAGTTTGATTTTCGAAAAATTCAAAATGGATTTTTAGTGTGATGGCAACATTTAACAGAATTGCAATGTACTGGTCGGTTATCCGTTGGGCTTTTGTGTGTTGCCAGGTACAAAAATATTTTTGACTTTTTTGATAGTTTTTGAGATATGGCCCAAAAAAGTCGAAAGTAGAAGGACCAACATTTTAAATAAAAAGTTGCCATGTGCTCACAGATTTAGCCCATTAGAATGACATTTGACCATTTTTATCATGGTGGCCTGGCAACACTCGGCACGGCGGGGGAAAAGAAATTTTTTGGCAATGCCTTTTTTGCCGAATTGTCTGGCCGCCAAGATGCTTGGCAGGAAAAAAGTAAAAATGCCAATCGACGTCATATATAGTGTAGTATATGGGAAAAATATGAAATGACAGACTTTCAAGATGGCGGCTGCGCTGGCGGCCATTTTGTGAAAAAATCGCGTTTTCGAAAGTTAAAAAATTAATTTTCGGGTAGATGGCAACATTTGAGCGGTGTGCAATGTACTAGGCCAATGTGTGTATAGTTATAAAGTATTGCCAGGTAAAAAAATAATTTCGACATTTTTGGTAGTTTTTGAGAAATGCCCCGAAAAAGTCGAAAATAGAAATAATGACATTTCGCAAAAATTATTCCCAGAAGCATAGAGATGGGACCCATTTAAATGACATTTGACTATTTTTATCTCCGTCATCTGGCAACACTGGGATGGACGGTGGCTCAAACTTTTTTCAAAGGGGTCCCTTCGAGGGGTCCTGGTCGCCCACTTTGTATGACGCAAAAAAAAAGTGTGAAAGCCATTTGGTGTGTAATATAGTTATTACTGACTACTAGGTATCAAAAGTTGGAAAAACAAAATGGCGTATGGGCAGGCGGCCATTTTGTAAAAAAGTTAGGTTTTCGAAAAATTCAAAGTGATTTTAAGGGCAGAAGGATGCGTCTGAGAAAAGAAAGTCCGGGGGCTCTTTTGGAGATCTCCTAATAACCTATAAACTGGTGTAAAAATTTACCCCATTTTTAGGGTAATTTCTGAGATTTACCCCGAAACGTAAATTCGCGATATTTTAAAAACCAAGTATGAGGTCCTGCCAAAAATGGTCCACAGACTCCATTGAGGCCCCAAATGACCTCATAAATTTAGCAGGAATAAAAAAAAAGCCAATTCAAAAATCACGATTTCTCATACAAGTGACGAACATACTTACGATACTTGATATGACGAACATACTTACGATACTTGGTGTGACGAACATACTTACGATACTTGATGTGACGAACATACTTACGATACTTGATGTGACGAACATACTTACGATACTTGATGTGACGAACATACTTACATTACTTAACGTGACGAACATTCTTATGGTATCTACTATGACATGCGAGACCGAAGGTCGAGCCCTGCGCAGGGCGAAGCCCGGAGCAGTGCCCCAAGGAGTATGCGCCCACTAATGAAAAAAAAACTGTGCGAGGCCGCAGGCCGAGCCAGCCCATCCTCTTTTAGTAACGCTACCATAATACGCGAGACCGAAGGTCGAGCCTTGCGTAGGGCGAAGCCCGGAGCAGTGTAATAAGGAATATTCACGCACTAATGAAAAAATAAAAACTATGCGAGGCCGCAGGCCGAGCAAGACCATCTTCTTTAGTTACGCTACCTTAATACGCGAGACCGAAGGTCGAGTCCTGCATAGGGGCGAAGCCCGTAGCAGTGCCCCAAGAATAATCACCTACTTATGAAAAAAAACTATGCGAGGCCGTAGGCGAGCGAGCCCATCCTCTTTTAGTTACGCTACCATAATACGCGAGACCGAAGGTCGTGCCCTGCGTAGGGCGAAGCCCGTAGCAGTGCCCCAAGGAATAATCTCCTACTTATGAAAAAAAAAACTATGCGAAGCCGTAGGCCGAGCGAGCCCATCTGTTTTAGTTACGCTACCATAATAAGCGAGACCGAAGGTCGAGTCCTGCGTAGGGCGAAGCCCGTAGCAGTGCCCCAAGGAATAATCACCTACTTGTGAAAAAAAAACTATGCGAGGCCGTAGGCCGAGCGAGCCCATCCTCTTTTAGTTACGCTACCATAATACGCGAGACCCGAAGGTCGAGCCCTGCGTAGGGCGAAGCCCGTAGCAGTGCCCCAAGGAATAATCACCTACTTGTGAAAAAAAAAAACTATGCGAGGCCGTAGGCCGAGCGAGCCATCCTCTTTTAGTTACGGTACCATAATACGCGAGACCGAAGGTCGAGCCCTGCGAAGGGCGAAGCCCGTAGCAGTGCCCCAAGGAATATTCACCTACCTTATGAAAAAAAACCTATGCGAGGCCGCAGGCCGACGCGAGCCCAAGCTCTTTTAGTTACGCTACTGAAACAGGCGAGACCGGAGGTCAAGCCCTGCGTATGGCGAAGCCCGGAGCAGTGCGCCAAGGAGTATTTACCTACTAATGAAAAAAAAACTATGCGAGGCCGAAGGCCGAGCGAGCCCACCCTCTTTTTGTTACACTACTAAAATAAGCGAGACCGTAGGTCGAGCCCTGCGCAGGCGAAGCCCGGAGCTGTGCCCCAAGAGTTATTCAATCAATAATGAAAAAAAAAATAGTTTGCCGAGGCCGCAGGTCCGAGCGAGCCAACCCAAGCCGCCAAAGCATTGCCGCGGAGGGCGAAGCCCGGAGCGGCTGGCGCCCCAATGGAGCCCCCACACAAAAACAATATCAACGAACCCACAAAAAAGCCACCGCGCCCGCCCACGCGGACGGTACAACCCAGAAATGTAATTTCGCGAGGCCGCAGGCCGAGCTGCGTATCGCGAGGCCGCAGGCGAGCTCCGCGTAGGGCGAAGCCCGGAGCGTCCAGCGTCGCAGACCTAGCTTGAGCACGCACGCGCGAAGAGCGTGCGGCGAAAGCTAGTAAATCTGTTTAAAGGTCAATTCTGTACAGCCATAATATACTATATATTATTAAATGGGAAAATGTGTCTGTCTGTATGTTTGTCTTTCTTTCACGGCAAAACGGAGTGACGAATTGACGTAATTTTGAAGGGATGGAGAGTAACTTAGGCTACTTTTTGCCCCTTTCGAAACCCGTGGGGGGTTCCCCTAAAATGGGGGGTGGAAGTTTGTATAGAGCATTCACCCCGAATTTAACGCGAGCGAAGCGCGGGCAAAAGCTAGTCCTTAATATCAATGATTGTAAACGGTTCCTTTTGAAATGAATAATTATTAATAAAATAACTATACCTACCTTATTCACTATACATAGATCATCATCTCATCATCGGCCTATTGCAGTCCACTGCTGACTTAGGCCTCTCCAGTTGTTCACTACTTAGGTCAAACATCTGGAGGACTATTACCCCATAATCGCCACGCTGGGCACGGAGGGGTTGGCGATCACAGCGCGTAGCTCCTCGCTCCGGTGACGCTGCTGCCAGTCACTGGTCTGTGGTATTTAGCTACGCCTTCAATTGTGATGGTTATACCGCCACCAGTTGGTTGCCAGCGTCTCGTTTGATATTCGACAGGATGCACCACGGGCAGGTGAGGTTGGCTTGGAGCGAAAGATGATAGGTCGCTCCCTTACATCCCTTTCTTTGCTCACCAAATTTCTAATGCTAAAAAAGGGAGTGCAATTTGAATAAAAGAAATGTTTCGGCTTAAATTGAAAGTAAAGAAATAAAGTAACTAAGGATTACAGGATATATTGAAGAATAGAATACGGACAAAACGTACTGTTTTATATTAGCTTTTTAGAATGATTGTATTGTAAAGGTTGATGCGGCTTAGAGACCCTTAATGGTTATCCTAGGGGATCTCCCCTATAGAGCGCACCAAAGTCTTTTAAGAGTTCCGTACTTCGAGAGGGAAGAAGCCCTTACGATTAGGCAAATGCAATAGGGATGTTTCCAGGGTCAAAATAATTACATTATATTTAGTCGCATTTTAGATTATAAAAATATATTGGACACGTATTTTTCCTTTTTTCATTTAAACACATTTAAACAAAAAATAACAAAGATACAAGGCATCAAAAGGTAGGAGTGGGGTCTTTGACGTCACACAGTGGCGAAAAAACTCCCACTCTTTGACGTCACGCGTAATTTTAACGGGCTATATCTTTGTCAGGATGCAAGGGAGAGACCTATCACATCACCTTTTCGCTCCAAGCCATCCTCACCTGCCCGTGGTGCCATCCTGCCGAACAACAAACGAGGCTCTGGCAAACCGACTGGTGCGGTAAAACCATCACGATAGAAGGCGTAGCTAAATACCACAGGCCGATGACAGGCAGCAGCGTCACGGAGCAAGACGCTACGCCCTGCGATCGCCAACCCCACCTGCCCAGCGTGGCGATTATGGGTATATCCTCCAGAAGTTTGCCCTAGGTGGCGAACAACTGGAGAGGGCCTATGTCCAGCAGTGGACTGCGATAGGCTGATGATGATGATATCTTTGTCGTTTTTGGTCTAATTTACAAATGAAAAAATACGTGTGTTTCATTTTTAACTATCTTAAAGACGGACTAAATAATTATATTTTTTACGAAAACCTATTAACTTAACGGTTAATTTGTCTCTAAATATTTTTTTTATAGTAACTATTTCGACTGTAATGGCTTCCCTACGCCTATTTTTTCGGCGAAAATGCGATTAATGCATCTCTGACACGGGGAAGGTGGGTATGTGGGACTCTCCTGCCCCAAGGTGGTGGTGAGGCAGGGCATACCCCACTAAAACCCCCGGTTCCTCCATCAAGCCCCTTATGTGGTGGTGCCATGGGGCGTCCGGAACTATAACTGCTGTGACACAAGGCTTCCCTACGCTTGATGGAAAGCGAAAGAGAAGCCAAAGTCGCTGTGACAAACCGGCAAGTAACTGGTCAGTTACCCTGTCAGTTGCCACCGCCATGCCAGCCAACCTTAACCCCCCACGAGCTCCGGATACCCCACTCACCGGCAGTAACACGACCCGGAGGTCATTTGGGCTGCGGTACTCTATAGGGTGGAGGTCCTTCCCCGGACGGGCGGCTCAATTAGAGCAAAGATTCGCTATGCTCTAAGTTCTCTTAACTAGCCTCATAAATTTAAAAAAAAAAATTGACTACGCTGACGAGCCAGTAAAAAGACACCTACTTATTATCTTAACTAATATTATAAAGCTGAAGAGTTTGTTTGTTTGTTTGTTTGAACGCGCTAATCTCAGGAACTACTGGTCCGAATTGAAAAATTCTTGTCTTCTTGTGTTGAATAGACCATTTATCGAGGAAGGCTTTAGGCTATATACATCACGCTGCGACTATTAGGAGCGAAGAAATAATGGAGAATGTAAAAAAACGGGGAAAAAATAACTATTCCACGCGGACGAAGTCGCGAGCACAGCTAGTTATATTATAAACTTGCGCTTGCAGAGCTTTGCAGTTTTTTTTTCTTTGTTTTTTGCTTTGCAGTTTTTTTTACTGCTATTTTATTTTTGCCCTTTGTTTCATGTTCTTTCTGCTTGTTACTTTGTTTTTTGTTTTCTGTTGCTTTTTCTTTTTGTTTGTTTTTTTTTTGTTTTTTTGTTTTTTTTTTTTTTGATTTTTTTTTTTTTTTCTGGTTGCGAGTTTTTTTGTGTGTGTTTTTTGTTTTTGTTGCACAGTTTTTTTTTGGATGTTTGACTTTTTTTTTTGC